>OX463297.1:65000-613876 GCA_949820665.1 Scrobipalpa costella | reverse complement strand
GCATTTCCTGGGCATGCTGGTAAAACCAGCTAATCTGCGGGTTTAAATATTATATTGTTATTTAGGCGATGGGCTGACAACCTGTCACTACAGAAATATACCTACTACACATCTATCTTAAAATAACCCGCAAAACTTTGTCAGACGTGGTGGAACGACCTTTGTTTAGGTCTTTTACGCTCTGCCTACCCCATTATGGATAAAGGCGTGATTATATGTATGAATGAGATCAGACGATCAGCCCAATTTTTATTCACAGAGTATCTACTTGTATATTAAATCAAACAGTGTTAAAGAGTTCCTGCACAAAAACATATTCTGTAGAAAAATACTCGAAAAAAATTTCCTATTTTGTTCCATTCACGGTTTTTATATTCTACCCTCGGCTGCATACGCGTATACACAAGTAAGTTAGATATACCCAAAATCTTTTGCATTTTTTGTGAATAAAATAACAAGCTATTACGGAACGGAACGGAACTCTGACACCAGGGTTCATCGGGTCGATAAACTCGATACCCACTCGACAGAAGAAGACGGAACGAAAGATTTTCTACTTCAATTTTCCTCCATCATAAATTGATATTCGGTAGAGTGTTTGTTTTGTCGGAAAATCAATTGTTATGTCAAAACAAAAGCTGCTTGACATTTTGTGAGGTTCATTAATTAACGATTTGGTCGCCATTTCTTTTCGTAAAGTCTTTTGAATCTCTAGGAGAAGTAAAATGTTTTTTCGTATATTTTAGTAGCCTTCCGTTTCGGTGGGCTGTGAATGTTTAGTATTGCCATTATTATTAAACTCAAAATTCTGAACCTGAATATTTATTAGATACAACAAAACGCCTTGAAAGAGAAAGGCACGATATCACGTATGGCTGTTTGTGGACTTGTTGAGAAAAAAACTCAAACGATATTTAAAATTTCATTAAAATAAGAATTTACATTTATTTTGTTCTTTGAAGTTAGTAAAGCTAAGGATCTACAAGAGAAGGAATAAAAATAAAAAGATTAGGTCCTCAGAATGACGTGTAGTGCGGGGTGGGGGTAGGGGGTGCGGGAATACCGCAGATGTGGGTGTAATTGAGCCATCTAGGGAATTGAGGGGTCATTCGTAGCTTTCCCGGTGTATATGAGATAGCGGATTCTGACCTCATTTTCTTCACTATACTTTTCTACGTCAGTATTACGCAAAAGTACATTAGGTACTATAATACATTTGAGCATATCAGTGTCGTAATCGTTTTGTTTAATTACATACATATAATCACGCCTTAATCCCTAATGAGGTAGGCAGAGCTTAAACGACTTAAACAAAGGTCATTCCACCACGTGTGACAAAGTTTTAAGGGTTATTTCAGATAGATTTGTAGGTACGTTGCTGTTTTTACAGGTTGTCAACACATCGCCTAAATTACAATATACTGAAATCCTCGGAGCCCTTAGCTGGTTTTTACAACACGCCTTGGAGGAAATGCAGCTGGCACATTCTATGTTTTTCTCTCGCTCTCAGACCAGCCTGTAAGGATTTACAGCATGCCCGGGAGGAAATGCAGCTGGCACATAAACTTATTAACTTGTTCCGTGCAATAAAGACTATTTGTGCCAGCTGCATTTCCTCCCGGGCATGCTGTAAATCCTTACAGGCTGGTCTATATATATATATCTACGTTATGATGCTAAAATATGAACACTCTCTAACAACTTATTTTTCGAAACAAACGGATATTTTAGTTTTAAAAAAAATAAAAATATGAAGTGTTTACCTCCTGACCCCATTTTGCGACGTAAAATTTTGTTTTCTTCCTCATACCCTAAAGCAGCTTGGCATATGCCAAGCAAAAAGTGTGGTGCTAGGAAGCACTCAACCTGCTCAAACATACTGTACAGAGCAAATCTTAGGATTAAATCTTACTCCCACACGTGTTGATACGAGTAGTAAATTGTTGTTGTGAAAAATATATTTTCTCGATAAAACTGCTCATTTATTTTACCAAAATTAACTTCCTGGTAGGAAAATGAGCAATATTTTGTATGTGAATGAAATGAAATTTGCTTTTTCCTAGCGGTATTCTGTAATAAAACGCGTCAGTGTCAAGTGATTCGGAAAAGCTGTTTCCAACGAAATAACATTTTATATGATTTTATGTGGGTTTCATGCAAAATCTCGCTCCTTTTTCAGAAAACATTGTAAGTATATAACAATTTTTCTCAAGCGAATGTTTTCCAATTAACGAAAAATATCATGCAGATTCAAATAGTGATCAACTGATCGATAAAATGTTAAATGTTGCGGAATAAAACAATAGCGTAGCATTTTGCTACGATCTAATAGCTCGTAGCAGCGTCTACGCGGCGCCACTACGACCACTACGATGCGCCATTCATTGCCCGAACGTAATGAAATGGCAACGTTGGCCTACATACTGCGGTGTGACAGGGATAGCACTATGTGTCATACAGAGTCAATTTATAGAAATTCTTGAGGTGATGTTTGCAGTTTCAGAATTTCATAATATTAGGATACAAGTTTGGTGATGTACCTATGTGCTATGCAGTGTGTGGTTTGGTGCATCGCTGACAAGTTTATTGCGAACAATAACGCATACGTACACTTTAGCATGTAATATTGCAGCAGAAGTGTAAAGTGGTCTTTTTATGAGTGTAATTTTCAGTAAAGCGCAAGTTTCTAATGCCGTCAACTACAAAGTTTTTACATTATAACTTCGATGAAAAATCTTTGTATTTAGTTGGTTCATTCAACTCGAAAGAAATTTTATTCGACTGTCGCATTCCTTTTACCAGTTTCGCGGTCTGCTGGTTTCCAGTAGCTGCCGATAAATACTCGCCAATTTACAGTCGACTCCCGCTCGATAGTGCTTTGACAAATACATACATATGTATAATCACGCCTTTATCCCTTATGGGGTGGGCAGAGCGTAAACGACCAAATCCAAGGTCGTTCCTCCACGTCTGACAAAGTGTTGAGGGTTATTCAATATAGATTTGTAGGTATATTGCTGTTGTGACATGTTGTCAACCCATCGCCTAAATTGCAATATACTGTTAACCACCGATCCCTTAGCTGGTTTCTACAGCATGCCCGGGAGGAAATGCAGCTGGCCCACTTTATGTTTTTCTCTCGCTCCCAGGCTAGCATGGAAGAAGCAGCAGCATTTGACAAATAACCATATAAATGTCTGCATTCGCTGCATGTGGGTAAACGAGACTTGTTTAACATTTGTCAATATTTTTGCGGCTCTCAACTATTGAAACACCTTTACTAAATTCTTGTCATTTTTACAAAATATACCGGGATGGTTTTCATAAAAAATCCCATCAAGTGAAAACATTCAATTGATGGGATCATGGTAACATCATGTTGTTTAAACATGATGTTACCATGACACTAAAAGCGCGCCATTTGCGGCAAAAACTAGAACTAAAGAAATGCATGCATTTTCTTTACATTGATATAGATAGATAGATGAATTGCCAGTCCACCAAGCATGCGTAGTGACTATGGCAATAGGGACCTACTAAAATAAATAGAATAAATAATTATTGTCCTATTAGTAAATATTAAGAGAAAATAATAATATATGCGCTAGACTTACAAATTGCAAATTAAAGTTTTAGATGATCTAGTCTCCTTCAACTATCCCAGTCAACGCCATTTTGGCCGACATTTACGAAGTGATCTAAACTCCTATTATTGGTGTTGACGGCTGTCTCGAAAGTCCCAAAGAGAGGCTCGAGGAGACAAGACAGTCTCTTCAATCTGCTGCGATACTACTTGATACGACAGTACACTCATGAAAATAAATTTACTAGAAAATACAGAAAATTGGCCACATCATTCACAGTTATCACTTACGTACATAAACTAAATAAGAGGTGTAAGGGACAGCGTCCCGCAAACTGATAGGGGTTTCACAGTCAACGAAACTAAAACAACTTTCACTAGGATTTTTTTCCAGGAAGTGATTTTTTTTTATTTGTTTTCAATACAAATTGTCTGATTGAGGTGGACATTTTGTATGAGATGGTGAGGTAATTTTTTTTTCATCTCCTGAAAGAAATTCTCGGTAGGGACACGTTTAGCTACAGCAAAAGATAAAATGTCTCTTACCAACTTATTAATTGAATCAATCTATTGGTACTCAAATTGCTTCAAGACGTCACTTTAAACAATCACGAAATGGCACTTGCACCTATGAATATGGAAATTTGTACCGTAGCTATAACTAACTCAGTTTTCCAAGCAGATCCATTTAGTAATTCGTTCCTCTTTATTTCTTTCAAGTACCTATATGTGACGTCGACACTATGTTATAGTTGTTTGAACAATATAATACAAGATAATACTGACATCTTTTTACCGTCAATATAATTATCGTAACGTATCAAGGACTCCGGATCAAGGCTAATCTCACAAACAGCAGGAATAAATTACCAACGTAACGGAATCCATCAGTAAACTCAGCAGATCGATATATTTATAAGTCTGGATCCAGGTTAATCCAGAGGCTGATATGGCACGGAGCGGCTCACAAACAGCAGGTTCACCGCGAACCAAACACGCGCGCTCGGAGCTCTGGAATATACCACCAGGGAAACGGAAGTAATCAGTCAAACTAGTGACGTTGAAATCAGCAGACCGATATATTTTTCCAGTTTACTTTTGCCCGACTATCAAGAAAGAGCTGATGTTTTTAAACTATTCATTTAAGTTAACTTAGGTGATACAAATACATGTTTTGTAAAAGTTGTTTGAACAAGAACTACACAACATTTACACACATTGGGATATATGAAACGTTATTGTTCTGAAAACTTAATCCGAACTAAAGCAGAAAGAAGCGTGCCGCCAGCCCAAACCTGTCAAAGTAATTTTACGTTACATTTATTAGCAACGCAATACATTCCCAAGAACTGATTCAGCATCTTTGGAAAGTATTGTAACAAAAAATCTTTGAAAATCACGTTCTGAACTTATAAATATTATAAAATAAATTATTGTTGAAATTCGGTACCTAGGGCCGTATTTATAATCAGCTCTCATGAGTGACAGCGAGTTTCAGTTCGTATCAGAAATGTAATTTCAGTACAAACTGACTTGTCAAATCCATACTTAATATTTCTCTCAAGTTTGATATTGCTTCATAAATACGAGCCTTATATCATAGTTTCGTTACTTTTACAAAGTTTTGTGAATGGTTGTAGCAGTATTATTTTTCAGATTAAAATCAGGCGTTTTTTTGTGTTGGTGTAATACTGCATTTAGGATATAAAGCTGTCTAATAGTTAATATTTCCGCCAACTTCTATAGGTCCTCCGTGGGGTATCTAAAATTTTTAAAGTTAATTATTTTCAGAATTGCACGCTGTGCTCTTTCAACCGGGAGTAGAATTGTTTTGGGACTACCACCCCAGGATGTTATGCCATATGTACATATGGATTGACATAGATCATAGTATATGCTCTTGAGCTGTTTGAAATCACATACATATCGTAGATTACGGAAAATGTAGAAATCACAACCCTCTATTACCCACTCTCCTGCATAAGACCTTAAGGAGAAGGGGGTGACTGAAAATCAGCGCTACGTAGAGTCGTGCAGCGACTCTACGCATGCATAAAGCTGAGTCACTCCCTTTTGCCTGATTTGATAGTTTTAAGTTAGGTTAAGTCTATAATGTATTTGGTTTTTTTTTATAAGGCAATAAATTATTTTTATCTTTATCTTATCTTTTATCTTTTAATAGTTTTCTAATGCGATTTGATAGCATATTTATATGTTCTTTCCAATTAAAGTGTCAGTCAATCAAAACACCTAAATATCTGATTGATGAGACCTTAGTTAGCTGGTAATAGCTACAGTCTTCAGCACTGTCACAAGTATGAGCTTTGATATCAATAGTCCCACTAGAAGGCTGAGTATTTGACCTTATACTATAAGTAATTATTTCAGTTTTTAGTATGTTTAATGTTAGTAGATTATCGTTTAACCATTAAGTTAGTATCCGGAACCCTACATTGGCTCGCTCATTCACCTGCTGCCAGTTTTTACCAGTGAAAGATATAACAGTGTCATCAGGGTACGTAATTATGTATGATGGAAGTTTGCGTACAAAAGAAGAGGCCTTTACTACACAACAGTAAGTAGAATTGGAAGTGGTCTGATATGATATAAGACTTTTTATTAGCAAATAAAACAAAAACTTGTGTTGCATTTTTATAACAACTTTTTCAAGTAAACGATAATGTAACTTAGCTTGTGATCAACATAGCTTATTAACTAAAACCTCACCTGAAAATAAAGAAACATCATTTAATGTTCAAAGGTTCACTAACTTTATCTATCTGTATGATATTTACAATTTAATAATTATTTCTCTTTTAAATCTCTGAAAACATTTAATCAATTAAACAACATTATGTTACCATGCCAACTAAAAGCGGGCGCCATGTGCGGCAAAAACCAGAACTAAAGAAATGCATGCATGTTCTTTACATAGATATAGATAGATAGATGAATTGCCAGTCCACCAAGCATGCGTAGTGACTATGGCAATAGGGACCTACTAAAATAAATAGAATAAATAATTATTGTCCTATTAGTAAATATTAGGAGAAAATAAAAATGTCTGCACTAGACTTACAAATTGCAAATAAAAATTTTAGATGATCTAGTCTCCTTCAACTATCCCAGTCTACGCAACTTTGTCCGACATTTACGAAGTGATCTAAACTCCTATTATTGGTGTTGACGGTTGTCTCGACAGTTCCAAAGAGAGGATCGAGGAGACAAGACAGTCTCTTCAATCTGCTGCGATACTACTTGATATGACAGTACACTCATGAAAATAAATTTATTAGAAAATACAGAAAATTGGCCACATCATTCACAGTTATCACTTACGTACATAAACTAAATACGGAGTGTAAAGGACAGCGACCTGAAAACTGATAGGGGTTTCCCAGTCAACGAAACTGAACAACTATCACTAGATTATTTTTCCAGGTTGTAATTTATTTTTTATTTGTTTTCAATACAAATTGTCTGAACGAGGTGGACATTTTGTATTTTGTATGGGATGGTAATTTTTTTTTCATCTCCTGAAAGAATTTCTCGGTGAAAGTTGTTCAGTTTCGTTGACTGAGTAACCCCTATCAGTTTGCAGGACGCTGTCGCTACACCCGATATAGGGACACGTTTAGCTACAGCAAAAGATAAAATGTCTCTTACCAACTTATTAATTGAATCAATCTATTGGTACTCAAATTGCTACAAGACGTCACTTTAAACAATCACGAAATGGGACTTGCACCTATGAATATGGAAATTTGTACCGTAGCTATAACCAACTAAGTTTTACAAGCAGATCCATTTAGTAATTCGTTCCTATTTATTTCTTTTAGGTAAATGTGACGTCAACAGTATGTTATAGTTGTTTGAACAATATAATACAAGATAATACTGACATCATTTTATCGTAAATATATTGTAACGTATTTAGGACTCCGGATCAAGGTTAATCTCACAAATAGCAGGACTTAATTACCAGGGTAACAGAATCCATCAGTCAACTTGTGACGGTAAACTCAGCAGATCGATATATTTATAAGTCTGGATCCAGGTTAATCTAGAGGCTGATATGTCTCGGAGCGGCTCACAAACAGCAGGTTCACCGCGAACCCAACACGCGCGCTCTGAGCTCTGGAATATATGAGCAGGGAAACGGAAGTAATCAGTCAAACTTATGACGTTGAACTCAGCAGACCGATATATTATTTCCAGTTTATCAAGAAAGAGCTGTTTTTTAACTAAACATTTAAATTAACTTAGTTGATACAAATAAAATATGTTTTGTAAAAGCTTGCTTGCTTTGAACAAGAACTACAAAAAATTTACGTTACATTTATTAGCAACGCAATACATTCCCAAGCCCTTTGTTAAGATGCTGAATCGCTCTCGGTGAGTGAAATGGCAGTATCGAAGCTTTTTTTCATCGAGACAGGTTTATATCAAATTCAATCAATCACAGTGTCGACGTACTTGACAGAGGGCGCTGCGGTCGGCGCCATCTTACAACATTCCACTTCACTACCACGGACTAGGTACCACCCGCTCACTTGCGGGATGATTGGAGGAATTCAATTGACTAGTCTTGATGTTTGAAAGCTTATGAAATAACATTTGAATTGAAAGCATTGTAACAAAAAATCTTTGAAAATCACGTTCTGTACTTATGAATATTTTAAAATAAATTATTGTTAAAACTCGGTACTTATATCATAGAATCGATAGTTTTACAAAGTTTTGTGAATAGTTTTAGCAGTTTTTTTTATAATTTTGTGTTCTTATAATAGCACGCATAAGCACTGACAGCGTGGGAAGAAATATATTTTTTAAAGCAATTAAAAGAAATAAAAAAATCTAACGAAAAAGATATAAACCTCTAATTGATTCCATAAATCGGTATTTGTTATAATTATAACTTTTCAGCGTATCCGACTAGTGAAGTGAGTGTACGCAATGAAGTTTAAATTAAACCATAAAATACGAAGCGATAACCATCTTTTATTTTTATTGCTTCTGTTCGCAAACCACTTTAAGAAAACCGCTAAAGATTCGGAAGATTCAGTATCTTTTTTCCTTCTTTTCATTTCCATATAAATTACCCATTCTATGATTTATGTTGAATAATTTTTCTGCAATATAGTGAACTAGCCTCCCGCCCGCAGTATCGTCGTGTATATCGTCTTAAATGAAGTTCTCCCTTGAAATTAAGGTTTTCCTTAAGTTCAAAGTATGTCCTATTACACAACCTAACCTATAATATACCGGGTGTACGGGACTTCGTATATAGGGGTTGATCTGTCAACGAAACTGAACAACATTTTCCAGGAAACACTTTCAGGAGATAAAATAAATAATTTGACCTTCCCATACAAAATGACCACGTCGATAAGTAAATTTGTATGTAAAAGCACTTTTTTTAAATCGTGCTGACAGTTGTTCAGTTTCATTGACTGAGCAACCCTTATCAGTTTGCGGAACGCTGTCCCTTACACCTGGTATATGTGCGCCAAGTTTCATACAGATCCGTCTTGTAGTTGAAGCGTGATTGAGAAACAAACATCCAAACTTTCGCATTTATAATAATAAGTAGGATGGAGCAGGTGTGGTGACAGATTGCGGTGAGATTGAGATATGTACTAACTGAGACAGTTGAGACAGCTCGCATTTGAATTGATCATTCTCCACTTACATGGTTTGAATGAATTATGGCTATATATAATAGTTATTGCGATGTGGCGAGGATTTCGCACCTTGAAAATAAGACCGTCACTAAACGAAATTTGGCAAAATTGAGTTATGAGTGCCATCTGTTGTAAATCTCTTGTACTTAGAGAATGCGAAGACACCGGTAGTTCTATTGCAAACATTGTTCGCTGGAGAGTGCTAGTGTCACTACGCTTTTTTGGGAAACGCATGCGCCATCTTATTGGAATACTGTCATTTTGACAGTAGTGTCGGTGCCATAACCATAAAAAGCGTGAAATTTAGAGAAAAAGTGTATTTTTTTGTTTAGGAACGGTATTTCAGTGATGATAACGGTAGGTATAGCATTATTTTAAGTAAAATAGTGTATTTATTTTGTTAAGAACAGTATGCCTACAAATTATCTTTGTAAATTCCCCATTCAAGACTGCTCATTGCCATTACTTCAGTCTTAGCTACACTGATTTTGAGACCAAAACGACAACAAGCCTCATAAAGATTTAATATCAGTTATTGAGGCTCTTGTGGCGAGTTGGCAATAAAATACAAGTCGTCTGCATCCATGATCTCCGTTATAACCGCATGGGACACTTTTGTGCTGGCCTTAAATCTAGCCAGGTTAAAAATTCCTCCATCAGTCCGAAAGCGTATTTTGATGCCAGCAGAAGGTGGTTTCAGGGCTTTACCGACTACTACTGTAAAGTAGAGTGCAAACAACGCAGGTGCAAGCACGCAACCTTGTTTAACGCCGCAGCTTACGGTGAAGAATTCTGACTGCTCACCGTTGCAAGTAACACAGCAGACCATATCGTCATGCTGGAATCGGATCATACGAACCAACTTTCTCAAGGCGTCCCAAATTTAGAAGTAGAGACCAGAGAGCTTCCCGAGGCACACAGCCAAAGGCCTTCTCGAAGTCACCAAAGCATAAATATAAAGACTGGCTTTGAACTCGGTTTTTTTCCTGAAATTGGTGGATCGAAAAAAGACCTCACATGTACCTCTATCCGGACGAAATCCAAACTGGGTCTGGTTATAGGCGGTTGAGAAGTACTCTGGCGAATATCTTCCCAGGAACAGAGAGCAAGGATTTACCCCGGTAGGAGTTACAGTCGGGACGGTCCCCTTTGTTCTTATACAGTGTCTGTATACGAGACATTTTTAACTCAGGTGGTACTGTTTCTTCGTTCCAAATGCGTTCGAAAAGATGCCAGATAACTGAGTGTAGGTCCTTCCCTCCGTACTTAAACAGTTCTCCGGCAATATTATCAATGCTAACTGCTTTCTTACTATTTTGATCTTTGATGGATTTAACAACCACATCTAGTGTCAGGGGCTCTGCAAGTGCTGCGTGTTCCGGCAAAGATCGAATGGAAGCAATATGGTCAAGTTCTACGGACCGATCAACATAAAGCAGAGTATTGAAATGTTCTGCCCAGCGGTTCAGTATATCTTGTTTAGCAGTAAGTTTTGAGTGCCATCGAGTGATTTCAGCGGCACACTTTTTCTCACGGTCACTCCACGGCCAATCGGTTTTCGTACTTCTTCATAAAAAGCACCGAGTTGTTGAGTATCTAGGAGCCACTGAATTCTTTCAGCTTTCCTGACCCACAAACTGTCTTTAAATGCCCTAGTAAGTTTCCTAAGTTTAACACCGCTGTTTTTAATTTCTTCGGTCAGATCAAGGTAGTCACTTCGTCTTAACATCACGATGCTTTTCTAGCGCCGTAGTGAGGGCACTGTCATTTTGGTCAAACCAGCTTTAATATTATGGCATTTCTGTTAGTTAAACTTTATTTTACTGGATTTTTATTTGAATTGACTAAAATCTCAGTTCGGAAAAAAACTGTGTTATTATTTTTATTTTACTATTTGAAATATTAACCAGTTTTTGAGTTATTAACGAGTAAAGTACTTGATTACTTTCTGTTTTTGGTCTTATTAGTTTATCTTTACATACATACATACAATCACGCCTTTATCCCTAATGGGGTAGGCAGAGCGTAAACGACCTAAACAAAGGTCGTTCCGCCACGTCTGACAAAGTTTTGAGGGTTATTCAAGATGGTTTTGTACGTATATTGCTGTAGTGACAGGTTGTCAGCCCATCGCACAAATTGCAATATACTGAAACCCTCAGATCCCTTAGCTGGTTTTTAAAGCATGCTCAGGAGGAAATGCAGCTGGCATATTCTATGTTTTTCTCTCCCTCCCTGTTCAGCATGGAAGTAAGTTCATTTTTGAATTTTTGTTTATTATTAAGTTAATGATTCTTGATTGCAGACAGATCATCTTTAGTATTAGTTATTTTTATGGAAATAAACACTCTTTCACACAATATTTTTTCATTAATAATAATAATATCCAATAACGAACAATAAAAACATTATAATTCTATAACAAAGCTGCTAATTAGGCGAACAAAAATAATAATTGTGGTAATTGTAAATGACACTAATTATTTTATAACGAAATGTTGATCGGAATAGTGACACTAAAGGGTATTTTTTTAAAAAAAAACTTAGATTTTGTTACATATACCCCATTTTTTCAGTAAAATTTCACTAGAAATTAAATAAAGGTTTAATAGTTAAACGCCAATGCAGAAAGAAACTCCCATAAATACTTTTTAAATAGTTTTCTGAGACTTTACTTTTTTACAAAACTTTAAACGCGGTTTCCCAAAAACAGTGTTTTTTGTTTAGTGACGGTCTTATTTTCAAGGTGCGATTTGATAAATTGGAGATATTTTGAAGAACATTTATTGATTAAAAAATAAAATATCTAACTTAGTTGAATACTTGGAAAACAATGCCAGAATAATCCAAACTATTTTTTTGGATATTATGTCCAGCTCTTCTTACTTCAGGCTTTCACATATAGTTTGTTCAGTAACAAAACATCAGTCAAGTGTTTTGCTGCTGATGAAAGTCGCGTTTAGAAATTACGCTGATAAATTTGAAGTATGAAGTTTGGTACGATCGCACGACACGATCCCAATAAAGCAGAGTTCCACTGCAATAAAACCAGAGATAAAAGAAACCGTCGCACAAGAAAAGACAATTAACTAATATGTTTTCAGTGTAAATAGCAACAGTAACAATTTTTTAAAAAAGGTCATTCAATATTTGTTGGCTGGCAAGTTATGTCTTTCAAGTGATTTAAATTATATCAAAAACCATTGACGTGCTATCGCGGCTATCTTATTATTATGTTTTTGATATAATAGTGCATTGATCTGATACGTCCAGGAACTTGCACATCGTGCTTTACATCACGTTATATAGTTTTGCTGTTCAAGAATAGTTCACAGCAGAAGAGTCAAAGTCAAATCATTTATTTCCATTTAGATTCCTTGTAACACGTTTGGAAAGTCCCAAGCGAGTCTATAACCATGAAAATTAAATCTATGCCACAAAAAAATATATATATCACAATGAATAAGAAGCATCAGAAACTTGCATTCCCCCCTTCGTTTTGTCTTACTCCTACTAGATATAGAAAATAAAATAACAGTTATAAACGCGTAGTTTGCAAGAAAACAAGAACTAATACTAGAATAAAATAGAAATAAATTTATTTCGTTTCACTATGCAAGTCTCATCTTGAAAGATTTACTGTAATCTAATATACACAAATGCTCCTAGTCCTAATCTTATTAGAAAAATATAGGAACGCAGGTATAGGTATAATGTACTGTTGTCCATAAAATACTGTAAGTATTATTACGAAGTAAAATGCGAGCCAATAAGTCCTGAATCCTTCTCAAATAGATTATGGTGACGGCAGCAGGCGGCGCGCTGAGCTCCTATCAGTACCAGGATTGAGAGTGAAACTGATTGTTTTCTAGTTTATATATTTATATATACAGATATAGATTGTAGATATAGATGTACCTAGGTGTATAGTATACGCAAAAAGAAAAGATGAACTTTCATAAATAAATAGAGAAATAATGACGGCTTACGAGTATATTCAAGCTCGGCTGTGGCCTTGTCGCTGGCTAGACATGTTCATTCTGGGTATTTCAAGGAACAACTGTAGAAATTTTCAAAACTACAGGTATGTTTTCTTTTGATGGTCTGTTATCGGCTAAATTTTCTCACGCTATCTGTGGATGTTCGAAAAAGATATTTATGTACAAGCAGATGAATTAATTTCGTTCAATCCCCTAGATTAGGAAGCCGACCCCGTGAGATACGGGACAAGGCTAGGGAGATGATGAGTTGAATTAATTTCGGTAATCACCTGTTTAAATTCTCCATAACAAGAACACAACTTCGAGAAAATCCGTGCACTGAATTCCCGTGCCGATGATTTGCCTGCCTCTACACAAAAGAATTTGAGAAATATTTCAGCAAAAATGCGGAAAATTTCGAATAACAGATTATTTTTGGATTATTCGTTATTCACCCGGAGAGCTCTATCGTGGAGCTTACCTTCATTTCCGCTAATATTTGTTTAGAAATAAGTTTCCGGAGAAAGAGACAATAGGTTATTGTTGCACGTCAACGATTTTGACGTATCCAGTACGTATTGAATAAAACCAATTTACTGGTTACTGATCGTCAAATATGTTTTTTTTAGCTTTTGAAATTAAATTGGAAAAAGAACAGGGTAATACATACATATAATCACGCATTTATACCTTATGTAGTAAGCAGAGCGTTTGAGGTCAAAGATTTGAGGGTTATTTAAGATAGATTTGTAGGTATACTGCTGAAGTGACACGTTGTCAGCCCATCGCCTAAATTGCATATACTGGAACCTTGGAATCCTTAGCTGGTTTTTGCAGCAAGTCCGGAAGGAAATGCAAATGGTACATTCTATGTTTTTCTTTCGCTCCCAGTCCAGCATGGAAAAAAGAACAGGGTAAGCCGCAAAATAATTAAGATCACATTAATTACGCTGTAGCTCTTACTTTTTGAGTAGGCAATCATTGTTTTAACTTCACATCCTTCCTTGTTTTTGACATTTTTTTTGACATTATGACAAAAATACACAATACAACAACGAAACGTGAATTGTGCTGCATTTGTAACACAGCCTTGTAAATAATGCTCAAGCGTTGCATTCGAATCCAATAAAGGAGGTGTGTGAAGCTAGCGGTGAAATGATACACTGCATGATAGGTACATAGAATATGCCAGCTGCATTTCGTCCTAGGCATGCTTTAAAAACTAGCTTATATAGGGATCCGAGGGTTTCTTTATAATGCAATTTAGGCGATAGGCTGACAACCTGTTACTACAGCTACGTAGCTACAAATCTATTTTAATTAACCCTCAAAACTTTGTCATACGTGGCGAAACGACCTTAGTTTAGGCCGTTTGCGCTCTTCCTACCCAAAGGATAAAGGCGTGATTATATGTATGTATGTATTTTCATATGATGGATAGAGCAGCTTTAATATTACGCAGAAAAATGCATACAAGTTATGAATAAATAAAATATTATACCTAGTGTAGATGAGGTGAGCTGATGTGGAATGTTTTATCACAAACCGCTCCCGCTTACATCATATTTTATCTTTGATGTAAAAGTTTTTATAACATTCGCAAGTTAGATGTCTTTGATGTGTCAAACAAAAACGCACGTCATTATTAACAACTTTCTAGCTGTCATTTCTTCAACTCTTTCTCTCTCACTGAGATTCGAAAAATGATCGTAATGTATTTAGGTTTTGCGTTGAAATATTAATGAGTGTCTAGTTGCGTTTACTAACGTTTACTCTAACGAAGGTGCTCATTAATTAGTTCAGAGTATACTACTTATGATTTCCACATCTAAGATCAAAACCTAAATTCAATTGAAATTAATTTTAAGTAAATGTTTAAACATTTCACACGTTATTAATTAGTAATACTAAAATTCTAAAAATATTATTTTTTAAGTACTTTTAAATACTAAAATTATTTAATTTTAAACAAAGAAATCTATCAAATTAGGTATCACAATACAAACATTTTCAAATATTTGCACGACGCGGTCAAGAATAGTTTTCCTATGCAGACTGCATCTAACTTTTGTAGCGTCGTATCGGCGAAGTCCGAACTATTTCTTGTCTTGTTGCAGTTTCTGTGGCAAGAAATTTCAATACCCCTGCGGCGGTTCAAATACTCGTGTATTACAGAAATGTATCGGTTCAAAGAAGACTGTTAGCAGATACTATTTGAATATTTTCTGTGGCAAGTATTGTGCTGTTTAACATTACAAGCGGAGGCAGCTTCGATGTTTATGTAGATGATTTTCTGCGAAACAACAAGCTAAGCGGTTTACCACGGACAAAGATCGTTGTATCCAGATGCTGACTTTTGAGTTATGAACTGAAAAACCATCTATCTACATTTGCAGCAAAACTTTAGAACATTGTATTTTTCTGTGAGCGGAATTTTTCGGTACAATTTTCTCGTTTTGTCGTGGTATATTCGAGATACCCATGTAGAAATTCAGTGTAGTTGTATGTGTGAAAAGGATTCTCTGAAATGAAATCTTGGATTGGAATGTCATAGTTGACTTTTCCCAAAATTCGTATAAAACTTATCAACTACAACATGAAATGTTTCCTAAGTAGGAATTTTATGCAATGTTATTTTTAAGTTATTTACCACGTAACATACTATTTTTGTGCTGTTGGTTATTCAATTGCATAAACAAAGTTCCTAGCCCAAGAACAGGTAACTGCTACGCCGTAGCACCTTCGTAGCCTCTTTGTAGCAAACGTCTACGCTGCTTATCTGATAATGCCTCTATAGTTTCCGTGTTTGATCTCGATTGGACAGTAATAGATACGATTAGACGGGATCTAAATCACATATCATGAACCTTCTTTCTGACAGTTATTATTATTTACACAATTCCATGATGGGGCTCGTTAATTGTATACGCTATTTATCTAGTAGTCAAATTAGCAACTTGTTATTAAATGTCAAAAACGCTTTTTTGTATGAAAATACTTGGTTATGACGTCACTCTCCAGTAAATATTGTATTAAGTACTCAAATTATTAATTGCTATATTTAAAAAAAACACTCTTACTCAGTATTTATACGGCAAACATACATACATACATATAATCACGCCTTTATCCCTAATGGGGTAGGCAGAGCGTAAACGACCTAAACAAAGGTCATTAATGTTAACAATTAAGTGCCTTGTAGATCACTTTAATCAGTCGGATAGTGGTCATTAGCATTACACAAACTATGTCAAAATAAAACTCGAGGATTGACCAGGTCGTTCGTTGACTCTAAAAATCCAGAAAATTACTAGTAGGTAAGTTATATGTATAAAAACATACTATTTTAACACTGAATGATAAACAAGTGTTATTCTTTATTAAAACTAATAATAATAATACTCATAAATAATAAAAATGTTTATTATCTCTCACACGTACATAAAAACAACAGTTCAACGGTAAAAGTTGCTGGTGAGAGACTGGTGTCTGTGATAAGCGTGAGCCTGTGTTACAGATCACCAGGCTCTCCCCCACTCAGAAAACAATAGCTAGTTTTTACATAAACAGAGAAATATTATGTTTAGAACTAATTATAGTAATTACTTACAAATAAACTATTCTATTACAAAAAAGAGTACCTATGAATATTTCTAATATTAACTAAAACGAGTAGGTATTGTGCGTAAATACGTGTGTGTGTGTGTGTGTGTGTGTGTGTGTGTGTGTGTGTGTGTGTGTGTGTGTGTGTGTGTGAGTGAATATGTGTGTGTATGCGTGTTTTTGTTGCTGGTTACTGGGTTTGATACAGGAAAAGAAGGTATTTATTTATTTATTATTATTAATTAACTTATTAATTAACTTATAACTGTAAACAGGTTTTCCGTTTTTTCGTAATTTAAAGTCAAAAGCCAATTTTTAACTGTTACTTTGCATTCGTACAAGTTTAAGGGGTAAATAATAAGATGTTCACTAGCCTTGTTATATAGTCTAGGTCCAGCAATAAAACTAAAGCGAGAAGCTAGAGCTGTTCTATGTCTTTCTATGGTGCATATACAGTCTTTTCTGCGTAATGTAGACCAGAAATTATGGTCATATGACAAAGAAGGAGAAGCATGCGTTCTGGTTATAGCCTCAAGTATAAAAAGTTGGCGGACCGTGAGAACTTTACATTCAGAATAGAGAAGGGCAGTAGAATAAAAGAATGGTTTTTTGTTAATAACCTTCAAAACAGCCCTCTGTGCTCTCTCTAGCTTAAGCATGGTGGTTTTAGGCGATCCGCCCCAGGCTCCTATACAGTACATAAGGATAGACTGCGCCAGAGCAAAATAAACTGTTTGCAAGATTACCCTGGGCGCAGAGTTTCTTAGGGTTTTGAAAATATATATCAATTTTCGGGTACGAGCAGTTAAAGAGTCAATATGATGGTGCCAGGAAAGGGTATCGTCAATTTGCACTCCAAGATATTTCACTTGCGAAGATCTCGATAACTGGGGACAATCGCAATGTTTGGGAGGACAGTCACTTAACCTGTGCGCTTTGATGCAAAATACTTCTGGTCGAAACGCCATTGAAGAGGAAAAGGTAAGGTAGGTAGTTTTAATAACATTGAGAGTCATGAGGTTTTGTGATAACCAGAACATGACACTGATTAAAGAAGTCTCAGTATTTTGGCGTACTTCATCCCAAGTACACCCTTTGAAGATAAGTGCGGTATCATCCGCGTAGGTAACTATCGAACAATTTGGGAGGGAAAGTTCGCAAAGTTCGTCAATATAAATTAAAAACAAGGTAGGTCCAAGAACACTACCTTGTGGCACTCCGTATGTCAAAGTGGCTGCATCACTGATGTACTCCCCTACTTTAACGCTCTGACTTCTCTCGGACAGGTAATCGGCGAAGATTTTGAGAGCTTTTCCCCGAACTCCTATTTTTTCAATCTTTTTTAATAGTAGTGGTACAGAGACAGTATCAAAAGCCTTTTTTAGATCGAGGAATACGCCCACACACTTATTTCTATCATCCATTGCTCTGACTATAGTTTCTGTTAGTTTTATCACAGCATCAGAGGTAGATTTACCTTTACAGAAACCATACTGATTTTTGGATATTATGTCGTTGCATTCCAGGAACTTCAAAAGTCGACTATTTAGAACTTTCTCTAATACCTTTGACAGAGTAGTCAACACTGAAATAGGCCGGTAATTACTAACACTGTCCTTATCGCCTGACTTAAAGATTGGGTGAACAAGAGCTTTTTTAAGAGATGTGGGAAATGTACCTGTGAAGAGACAGAGGTTACAAAGGTGCGTTATAATAGGAACAAGTATCATTCGGGAGGATTTCAATACGGTGCTTGAGATTCCGTCGTAGCCAGTAGCACAATCGTTTCTCAGATTTACGATAAGTTTATCGACTTCATCGCAGTCCACGTCAAGAAGAGCCATAGAATTTAAAGAGGTAGCACCTTGGGATAATTGTATAGGATAAGCAGGAGAGTTTTTTAAAATATCATTTGCAAGGGTTAGACCAACATTTGCAAAATAGTTATTTACTACGTTAACAGAATCTAGGGGATCTTTACCTACACTGAGCAACTCAGTTGGAGATATGGTTTTCTTGTACGAATGTGTGACATTTTTTATGACATTCCATGTAGCTTTTGGATTACACTTGGCTTTTTCAAATTCACCTTGTTCGTAAAGGAGCTTTAGTTTTCGCAAGGTTTTTCTGCAGTAGTTTCTATATCGGGTATATGTGATTTTCAATGTTTCATTGCTAGGATCCTGTTTATGTTTTTTATGAAGCCTGTCTCTATTACGTATACATCTCAATAGGCCTTGGGTAATCCACGGTTTTATACTACGTTTCCTGTTTGATACTTTTTTAATTGTAGTGTTGTTCTTTGTAATTATCTGAAGTTTTGAAATTAACATATTAGTAGCCAAATTTGGGTCTTGGCATGTTTTGATATCACTAAAGTCAGTTATATCAATATCTCCAGCGATTTGAACGTAATCTATGTGCTCGCATGTTAGTTTTTCTTTATTTTTAGGTTTGTGCTGTTCTATACATAAGAGAGTGGAATAATGATCTGTTATGGTTGAGTTTATCACAGCAGTTTGAGAATTAACCTTCGATTTAAGAATGACGTGATCGTAGCATGTAAGTCCGTGTGTAGGAATGAAATGAGTTGACAAAAATCCATTTAAAGCAAGCATATTTAGGTATTTTTCAGCATAATAATTATTGCTTGGTACAATATCAATATTTATATCTCCCAAAATCGCAACGGTTTTAACATCTGTGAGTGAGGTGACTAGATTGTTTAAACTGCTTATAAAAGTGTCAAGGCATTTATATGATGGGGATCTGTATATTCCTACGACAGCAATATTCCTACCGAAACTACAGGTAATAACATTACCGCCGTTGAAATTAGGAAATGCAACTTTATGTTCTAGATTACATTTAACAAAAAATATAACACCATCGTTTTGGTTAATCCATTCCTTAGAACTATACGAAATATATCCATCCATAATTGGAGGATTTAAAACCATACTAAGCTAACATTCGCTTAATATTATTACGTCTAGGTCCAAAGAGATCGCAGCCAATAAGACCAAAAGTTCATCAAAGTGCCTGTTAACACTACGAATATTCATGTGAAATATCCTAAATTGTTTAGAGTTCAGTTTTATGTAAGTAGCACATTCTACTGCGGAACATTCAAAGGTGTTATTCTCACCAAGGTTACTCAACTCTTGGTTAATTTTGATTATGCTATTCATTGATACTAAGTGATATTCTCAAATAACTGTATGAATAGATTATGTCTTGCTTGTTGGAACGAGTTATACTACCTGTTGCGGTTGAAACGAGTAGAGGTGGATTTTTTAGAAATACAATAAATAGAACCCAGTTATAATATGAATAATAATATTTGTGTTTTAAGTGTGTATTTTGAACAGAAGTGTGTAAATAATGTGTAATTTGTGTGTTTGTGTACATAATACAATGCGTTATGGTTACAAAAAAAGAAATTAGGTTATCAAGATAACTAGATACAGAAAGAATAATAACTAGTCATATTAGAAGCAAATTATTCAAATGCGCTTCGCTATCAATCCGAATAGCAGGCATTCCATCAGCCTTTCGCAAGAAAACTCTGCCGTAGGCCGTCCAACAGCTGCTGTAACCGTGAGCTTTTTTGAATTCGCGGGCAACGTAATGAAGTCTTCTAGTTCTGACCGTCAAGCAGTCAGATACATACACCGGCTTTGCTCCTCCTAGTTGTAAGTGGGAGGTATTTAATTTATTATCTTTTGGTTTATCTTTGTTAAATACACCTACTGATCTTATCAAACTTTCTTTTTTCGAAGTGGATATGAGTTGGACTATTATAGGAGCTGACCCTTGGTTGTTTGACTTCTTTTCGGGCCTAGTCTTGATGCGGAATATATCACGTATATCAGTTTTTTCTAGCTGATGATTTACTGCCTTACCCAGATTGAGGACATGTTGGCATAACTCAGAGTTATTCTCAGACGGGGAGGCCGGGATATTGCGTATTTCAACAGTCGAAGATTTACAGCTACGTTCAAGTTGTTCCAAGTTGTCTTCAAGAGTGTGGATTCGGGCCTTATAAAGCTCGTTTTCTTTCTCAACATTTTCCAACTTTTTATGCAATTCATCGTACATAGCGGAAAAGAAATTTATGGACTCCCGCATACAAGTGTTCTGGTTCTTTATTTCTGCCATACTTTCTTCTAGTTTGGAGAACTTCAAGCTTTGGTTTTTTTTTATATCGTTCAAGATAACCATGAGTTTATCTTGGCTTAAGGGTCTCAGAGTAACAAAGCTTGATTTTTCGTCATCCGAACTGACATTCAAGCAAACATCATCGACTGCGGGGCTGTAAAAATCCTTAAGCTGTTCGTTATCATCGATTGTTATGTGAGATTTAGGCGGGGTGCGTTTTAGAGGCATTTAAAAAAAAAAAAAATTTTGGCCTATTTTTGCCGACGGGAAACTGTGCGATAAGTAGTTCTAGGCCTAAACGGAGCCGTCGTATAGTTAGTTATAGACAAGTCGTCTCTTGCGCAGCAAGCAGCAGTCTTGTGGGCGTGGTTTATACTTGAAGCTAGCGGCTATTGTCCATGTGCCGTCTTCGTCTCACAGTTGTATGACACACTGTACGATGTAGTGCCGTCAACATCTATTGGAGATGGCCTTTTCACTCACCCACTCGCAGCTGCTGTATTTGGTTCGCTCCACCAAAGCAAAATCACCAAGGTAGCATAGATCCACAGAGTATGACGTGAGGCAGCGGTGGTGGAGCGGCGGGCGGAGCGGCAGGCGGCGGCGGTCGCACGGTAAGCGATGCGGTGAAGTGGCGCAGGGCTAGCACGCGGAGCAACTAGAAGCTAGCGCGCCAATCAGTTCATGCGTGCGCTAAGCGTAGTACCAGGGCAGCATAGATCGGCAGAGTATAGCGCAAGTCACGGCGAGTCGCGGGATGTGGCAGGCGGTGGAGCAGGCGGAGCGGCTGGCGGCGTGGCGGGCGACGCGGGGGGCGGCGCGGTATATTGCGACGTCAGGTAAGTGACGCACTATCGTGCGCTCCGATCCGGTTTCGCTTTACTCGTAGCCCACTCACTCATACAATTGCAGGACTAGTACGATGCGGCGGGCGGGGCGTGGCGGGCGAAGCGGGGGGCGGCGCGGTATGTTGCGACGTCAGGTAAGTGACGCACTATCGTGCGCTCCGATCCGGTTTCGCTTTTCTCGTAGCTCATTCACTCACACAATCGCAGGACTAGTACGATGCGGCGGGCGGCGTGGCGGGCGACGCGGGGGGCGGCGCGGTATGTTGCGACGTCAGGTAAGTGACGCACTATCGTGCGCTCCGATCCGGTTTCGCTTTACTCGTAGCTCACTCACTCACACAATCACAGGACCAGTGCGATGCGGCGGCGGTGATGCGTAGCACTCAATCTCCTTTGTACTTCTGCACTCCTATTTTTTTGTATGATTTTAATACTTCAGAGTTTAATTATTTTATTTTATTTTAAAATAAGTACGGGTTACGAGACAACTGTTCGCAAGCGACGTCCGAGGGGGAGAGGAAAAACATGGAATGTGCCAGCTGCTTTTCTCCCGGTCATGCTATAAAAACCAGCTAAGGGATCGGAGTAACCTTGAGGGTTATACTTTGTCAGACGTGGCGGAACGACCTTTGTTCAGGTCGTTTACGTTCTGCCTGCCCCATTAGGGCTAAAGGCGTGATTATATGTATGTATGTTATTGGTGCCGTCAAGTTGAATGACTGCTGGAACTTTCCTACAATTGGAGCAGCCTGTATTCTGTATGACGGAATCCTTTTTTAAGTTTTGGATAATCAGGTGATTCAGCCTGCAATGTCCTAAACAAACTGGGGGAAACCTCACAAAGTGATACATTGACAAACACAACCTTTTCCTCCACCCCCTGGGAATCGAACCTAGGACCTCCCGATCTTAAGCCCATAGCTCTGACCACTAGACTACGGGGGCAGTTAATATTATATTAATTAGTGTTGAATATTCTGTACCATTTATAAAAGTTTATATTCCAAACCGAGTAAAAATAAGAATAAAAAAGTACTCTAAAAGACAGTAAGTAGATTCGCGGCTGTTTTGTAGTTTAAGCAATGGAATGGACTGACAACTTTTCTATCTTCCCTAGAAGCCAAACGCAATGAAAAAATTAAACTACTTTTATTATTGTCATTGACGTTCTACATGCATGCTGGACTGAAAAACATAGAACGTGCTAGCTGCATTTCCTCCTGGCCATGCAGTAAAAACCAGCTAAGGGATCCGAGGGTTCCTGTATATTGCAATTTAGGCTGACAATCTGCCACTACAGCAATATACCTAATAATCTAATCTTAAATAACTCTCAAAACTTTGTCAGGCGTGGCGGATAGACCTATGTTTAGGTCGTTTACGCTCTGCCAATCCCATTAGGGAAATAGGCGTGATTATATATATATATGCATAATTTTGTTTTACGCAAAATACACTTTCTTTTAAGATGCCAAGTATGTCAGTAGTATTGATTTCTTTGAGCTAGAACGACGAAGTTACTAACTTACTTTCGCTTTCAGTTTTGTTGCCCTCATTTCCACTTTTGTGTTCTCTAACAAAAGTGAAAGTCCGATGAAAGGCCAAAGTCCGAAGTGATTCGCAGAGTCAGCTATTCCAGTATTCACAACAGTCCACATAGATACAGCCGAAGTAACTAACAGTTTGTTTGTATTAAATTTTATGCTTGATTTTAATAAAAAAATACGTGTCTTGACAAATTACAACACAAATAGGGCATTTTTGCAATGCTCCGTATTCCGTTCGTATCTAATACGTATCTGATTTGGCTTACCTTGTAAATGTTTGACAGCTTATGCACCCATCTATATCAGTTTTATATGGAGTTTAAACGGATTCAAATTACGGGGCAGTGCAAAAACGCCTACTTCCATGCTGGACTGGGAGCGAGAGAAGAATGTGAGAGCTGCATTCCCTCCCGTGCATGCTGTAAAAACCAGCCAAGGGATCTGAGGGTTTTAGTATATTGCAATTTAAGCGATGAGCTGACAACCTATCACTAGAGCAATATACGTACAAATCTATCTTAAAAAACTCTCAAAACTTTGTCAGACGTGGCGAAACGACCTTTGTTTAGATCGTTTATGCTCTGCCTACCCCATCAGGGATGAAGGTGTAATTATATGTATGTGTGTATGCAAAAACGCCCTTACAAAGCAATTTGTCAATAATAAGGGCGTTGTAGCACTGCTCGAAAAGGCCTCCCCGGATTGTAGCAGACGCAAAGGTGCCCATCACACTTAAGGCGTTGCCACGTTGGATGGCGATGGACAACCAAAACTGAATTAGTTTGAAATGGAATAAGTTTGGGCAAAACAAAGGGGCACACACACAAAAAAACAAAATTATCCATGACTTAAAAGTAGTTATAGGAAATGGCCTCTCGCTAGACCCTGGCCGAGGCTTTAACGCCTCGAGGAATTATTGAGTTCTGTAAGTGAAATATCTATCTTTTTGAACCCCATTAAGAATGATGGGATAGTCAGGGTCGCTCTCCGTGACCCGTGCCGGCTCCTATGTACATATTGAATCAACATCTAAAGCGAATTCCGGAAAATTTATCAGGAGGAAAGGGTTAACGTAAATTCGTTTGCGGAATGAAAATGTAAATATTGCGCAATAAATAAACATACCCAAAAATATATTTTTTCTAAAAAATACCAAAAGCATGTTACAGCTGCATAAATATAGTGCTACAATTGACTATCCTAAATTAAACAGAAGGATTAATTTATATAGGTCAGGTAGATAGTGTGTACATTATAACGGCTCAGTACTAACTGATTCTAGTCTATCATTGGCAAAGTAATTTGATCACTGAATGTTACGTTTAAACAATTCATTCATAATACGAATATGTACACGTTCGTACGTTCATCAAACAGGCAATTATTTGTCTATCCGCTCAAACAAGCTGATTCAATTTGCGAAAACGCCCTATTGGGCACGTTCTCATTTTCTGCCAACAAGCAACCTGCGAGAATAATACGAGGTGTAAAGGACAACGTCCCACAACCTGATAGGGGTTGCTCAGTCAACGACACCAGGAAACTCTTACAAGAAGTTTTTTTCTTTTTTTCCATACAAAATGTTCACCTCGATTTGACAATTTGTATGGAATAGCCAGTATTTTCACTTCCTGAAAGAGTTTCCTGACCAAACTTGTTCAGTGTCGTTGACTGAGCCACCCCTTTCAGTTTGTAGGACGCTGTTCCTTACCCCCCGTAGGTTGTGCCAATACCACCGCAGAGACAATGTCTACGTGATTTTATTTAATAAACCTACGTGCTACCGTGAATTTCGTTTATTATCTTTTGTTAGGGGTTTTTGGTTCGAAAAACAAGAATCTCATATGGGTAATATGCCAAAACATTAAGCTCGTTTTTATGAACATATCTCAATTTTTACAGCAAGTGTGAGTTCGTATCGAAAATGTAATTTTAATACAAAATAGCATGTCAAATCCAAACTTAAAATTGCTCTCAATGTTGAGATCACATTATAAATACAAGCCTTATTGTGTTTGCAAGCAATTACACTCAATACCATGATATCAACATATTATTCATATGATATCGTTATAGATACAACAAACTGCATTATTTTATTCCTAACTATGAACTTGCCAAGTAAATGTTCTGTGATAATGCACTCTGTAAACCTATCGGTAACAGTTGGCTAAGCGTGCAATATAGTTCATTTGCATATATTGCATTTGAATAAACTTGGTAAGCTAATAAAATATTGTTAAGAATGTGTTTTAAAGCTAATTTCTCCTAAACGAATTATAGAAGAAAAATAATAATAATTGGGTTTGGTCTTGACTCTAGACACTAGGTCAGGGATAACCGTGACAGAGTCAACGATGGAGCGAGCTCACCCAGAAGATGCCTGTTATGGCACTGGCAATCTCACGCACTGACGGAACACAGCATGCTGGTCCGGTGGTCGCAAGCCAGGCAGCCCCTTGCGGAGCCTACCAACGCTTTGTTGGGAGCGTTCAGCCGGACTTATGACCACTAGGAGGTAGATCCCACCCCACCCCATACATATACAAATACATCAAAGATTATAGTTCATGGCCTGCAAATGCAATATTTAAAAATATTTTAGTTCATAAAAAAATCTGGAAGTAAAGCTGTTTTTATCAGTAAATTTGATATTGCTTCTAATCTATTAGGAGCACTTTCACGATTCTTTCGGGAAAACATCCGAATTATAATCATCTAAAATCGCAACATAGCAAGTTCTGTGATATAGGTTATTTTTAATCCAACTCGTAGTTATTATGGAATAAGCTTATTTGTGCGTTTTTCCAACTTTTTTGACGCGGCCATAGAAGTAAACGCCACGCTGTAGCACGTCCTGATTTGGACGATGATATGATAAGGCATTACAGGTGATGGTTGCATATCTTGCAATCTACCTGCTCATCTGCCGTTGGGATACACCTTCATAGTTGCTCTTAAAACCTTCTTCTTATCGAGTGGGTAACTTAAACAGCCTCCATGGTCTAGTGGTCTTTAGTTATGGGCTCCCGATCCTGAGGTCTTGGGTTCGATTCCCAGGTGGGGAACACAAAGTTGAGATTTTTCAATTTGTCAAGGTTTTAGGAGTAAAAGGATTAAGTCAATTGGCTTAGTGATGATGCTGCGTTTCAGAACTTGTGTTACTTGATGTCGCGCCATGTGTCGGCTACAAGGTTTTCCACAGTTTGGTTAAGACAGGCTTCAACTGAATGTCCGAAAAGAAAAAGGACTCCGTACTTCGGAGGGCAGATTGAGCCAGTCGCTATCTCTGATAGTGATCGTTAGTCAAAACTTTGTCAGAGTAAAAACCATGGACGAATGCATTTACGTTAAAATAATTTATAAGCAAATACTGTACGTATATATCGATGTCTTTCATGCTGGACTGTCATCGATAGAAAAACATAGAAAGTGCCAGCTGCATTTCCTTTCAGGCATGCTGTAAAAACCAGATAAGGGATTTGGGGGCGTATTATAATTTAAGCAATGGGCTGACAACCTATCACCACCAGCAATATACAGACACACAGATCTATCTTAAAGAACCCTCATAACTTCTCAGACATGGTAGAACGACCTTTGTTTAAGTAAATGACGCTCTACTTACCCCATTAGGGATAAAGGCGTGATTTATGTTGCGTGATTTAGGCTGTATTTGAGAACTAATATCGACCAATCAGGCTCCACCAGACTGGGAAATCTGTCAAAGATAAAAAAATTCTGGTTTACCAGCCCATCATTACCTTAATTATGATACACTGTAACCCTCAAATCCCTTTTCTGGCTTTCACAGCGTGCTCAGGATTAAATGTCACTGGCACATTCTACCGGATGTAAGGAACAGCGTCCCGGGTTGCTCAGTCAATGAAACTGAACTGAAACTCATCCAGGAGATTAAAAAAGACCTTCCCATACAAAATGACCACCTCGATCTGACAATTTGTATAGAACAGCAATTTTTTTCCACATCCTGAAAAAAAATCCTGCTGATGTTCAGTTTCGTTGGCTGAGCAACCCCTATCAGTTTGCGGGATGCTGTCCCTCACACCTGTATGTTTTTCAATTTCACTTGGAAGAAGAGGTAGGTAACAGTTTTTAAAACCGGTTACAGGCTCCTGTGAAGCGAAAGATATAATCGTACATTTGAAAAGAAGTTCGTACGCGGTGGTCAGCCCTGATGGCTATAAGTTCATGCATGACATCATTGCAAGCCCACTTATGAGGGAGCCGAATTACACTGCGGAGTTTCCTTCCGATGGGCAAGCTCACCACTTCATCATGGGTAATCCGAAGCCTGGGTACTGGTATGCTATAGTCTACAACCCATGGGTAGACCCGAAGATGGAAAAACTTGAAATGACAGGTAATGGCGTCGTTTCTCGCGACGTAATCCTAATTCTAATTTTTAGATAGCGCTGTCACTTTCTTGACTTTGACATTATAACAGGATAGCAAATAAACACATGACATTGACGTGTGTGTGTTAGTTAGGGCCTGTTATAATGTTCATAAAACTGCAATGCGAACCCGTAACGCAGGAAACTGCGAGCGAAATTCGTTATCTTGAATAAAAAATTGATATTATGAATAAAAAAAAACGTACACTATTTGTTTACCAGGCCTTTAATTCTTTAAAGCTGGTAAACCCCAAAAAATCTTTTTATAAGAAATCGTATTTTAAGTATGACTAAATAAAATAATATATATTCTTTATTACATTAAAACACACGAAATTAAGTTTACTGAAAAGTGTGCAAGGGCGAAATCCAACTTAATCTAGCTCATTATAAAGATTTTGATTTGTTCTCGTAATAAACGTCATATTATACAGTATAATTATATATTAATTTCGTGTCTTTTAATGTAATAAAGAATATATATTATTTTATTTAGTCATACTTAAAATACAATTTCTTAAAAAAAGATTTTTTGGGGTTTTTCTTTAAAGGCCTGTTAAACAAATAGTGTACGTTTTTTTTTATTCATAATATAAAAAAAATATTCAAGATAACGAATTTATTATACAAAGTTGCAGAAAAAACAAATTGAGGGAATGCAATTTTAACCTTACTTTACAAAACTGCAAACTTGTTGCCGACGTGTCCTCGTAGGAATGTGGGATGCGAAATAATTGGCAAGTTCTTACGATGCTTCGTGCGCGCTCGCAGATATGTGAACAGGGCCTTAATGATAAGACCATAATAAATAGCTGGGCCGCTTTTCTTGTGTGATAAGATCTTAAATTAACACTGACTTGGGAGAGGATAAGCAGCTTAATATAACTCGCACTACTTTAGCCAAAGCCAACCCGCGTGCTAAGACGAGAATGCAAATGATATTTATAATATAGTTATGTCTTAAATCATAATCAAATCAATAAAGTATTTAGAATTTCCATTTATTTATTTCTTACAGAGCAAGGAGCAGAATGCACCACAATATTATACTCAACTCTGCGAGTGGAAATAGAAAAAAATATAGCACTAATTGACTGCTACAGTAGACTTGCAATTGATTACGCTAATTTGCCCGCTATGTTCAAATGCATGACTTCAGACAACATTGAGTCGATCAACGTTGATTTTACTGTAACTAACACTACTACAGATAGTCAGATAATTATGTTTAGTTTGCAAGCGTTATCTTTGCCGTCTCCTCGTGATTCTATTATAACATGTGTCTTCGATCCGAAGTTGAATCATCAGCAAACTATCACGTTTAGTCCGTATCCAAAGGCCTGGCATTATTTATCTTTAACGAATATAACAAATAGTTCACAATATGACGATTGCAAAGAATATAATTTCAAAGATAAGCAAGATAATATGAACCACACTGTAATAGATCTTATGAGGGAAGACAAAGGGAGATTATTCTCGTTTGAGTTTGGACTACCGACTGCAAATGTTGACGACTTATCGACTTCGATTAATATAATGGCGGAAGAAATTAAATCCGTGCGATTTAAACTGTACCCTGGTGACACAGGCGGCAATTTGATGATTAAAGCTGGTATGTTGATGAACGTGGAACATTATCTCGGCTATAGAAGGAATATGGTAAACCGCCTTCTAGGTTTGTCAGAAGAAAACATTCTATACAAGACTGTGGTCTGTCTAAGCCTCGGCCATGCCAGCATACCTACAATACAAGGAGAGTGTGTCTTCAATAACGAAACAAAACTAGCTGTGATGCAATTATTTAGTGAAGATCATAACAATTCCATGATCGCAATACTAGTACCATTTCCGGAGAGTGGAACTTGGTATTTGACATTCAGGTCGTTTTTTCAATCAAAGCAGGAGAGAGATGAAAAATTATGCCTTTGTGTGACAAATGAAACTAAAACAGAACTATTTAAATCCGAAGCGATGAAAGAAAGTACAACAAAGCAACTTCCTACGCGCAAAAGTATGAATGGGGTTGATGAAAAAACTACAATAATAGTGTCTGTGGAATCAATGCCTTGTATTTATAGTCATTGTATGAACAATGGCAATTGCAAGATTCAATTAAAAGATACATTGATGGCATTTTGCGAGTGCTACACGGGCTACGGAGGTAAATATCTATGAAATGTTTCATAAAAATATGAAATACACAATACATTGACTAGTCTAATTAGATGTTTCCTAATAATGAGCCTCAGCAGGGCCTCTAACCAAACTGCCAAGCATTGCAGGGTTTTATTTATAGAAACATAATTACTGCTGCACTTTTTATTTGTCATATCTCGATCGATGTTAGCGACATCCGAAGAAATTGTCGATTGCTGAATTGACATCTCACAGGATACATAGATTTATAGCTTCCATATACTCGAAAATAAGGTGGTAGCTGTGACAGATACCATTCCTATGGAAAACAAAAGAAAATGTATCTAACACACATACATAAATATAATCACCCCTTTATCCCTACTGGGGTAGGCAGAGCATAAACGACCTAAATAAAGGTCATTCCGCCACGTCTGCGAAAGTTAAAAGGGTTTTTTAAGATGGATTTGTAGGTATATTGCTAATGTGACAGGTTGTCAGCCCATCGTCTAAATTGCAATATACTGAAACTCTCAGATCCCATTGCTGGTTTTTACTGCATGCCCGGGAAGAAATTCAGCTGGCACATTCTATGATTTTCTCTCGCTCCCAGTCCAGCATGGAAGAATGTATTTAAAATGCATAGAATTGCATCTGTCACAGCATATTTTGTTTTTACCTTCTCATTGCAGGTTGGGATTGCGGGGATGACTCCAGATTGGAAAGTGGACCACTGGGAACACTTGTATCCTGGTTGCTATTCATCATTGGCACCTTCCTCTTCTTGTTTGCCGTCTACATCGCCGTGATCCGCCGCTACTTCCCCGAGGCTGTCACTTACGCATGGACAGTCTTCCTTTCATCCTTATCCAATATCGGTCTCAAATTTAATTTTATAGAATTTGGCGATATCTACTGCGGTTTATTGTGCTTTTGGGTGACTTTACTTGCTATGAGCATATTACCAGACGAGGTTAGCTCGATCTTGCTGCTAGTTGGGGCCATATTAATAGGAGTCTTTATATTAGACAATGAATACTTACCTCTGTTTCTGGTCCCTTTTACAACAGCATCAGCGATATTATTGTTATCTTGGTATTTGGATTACCGCAAAACAAAGAGTTTTAGATACGGTAGAGCTTATTATTCAATAAGTTTGCCGGTTGGTCTGGGGCGAGTAGTGTGGGGTTTGATATGCTATTCACTTTTTGAATCGGCCCAAACACCAGATCCAATAATGCGTTCTTTCTGCTACGGTGTGATTGCTTCTAGTGTGTTTTTTTTGCTCCCGGATGTAAAAAGAGAGGAGAACCCACATTGGTTAAAACCAAGTCCTGGCTTTTTCAATTTATCATTCTTTAAAGTTTTTGAGAAGTCTAAGAAAGCTTCTTTGGTGGGGAATCAGGAACAAAATTAGGGACAGGTATAGTACCTAGGTATTACAATTACGTAACTAAACATCTTTAATGTCCTAATTACTCATTGAAGAAAGCAGGATAGAAACGAATTTCTTACTTATTTAGACTACTCTGGTACAAACTCAAGAAGTTGGTTGATCTATGTCTGTATGTTACGAGGTCTTTCACGGTTGGATCATTCTAGTCTAGACCAAAGGGCGATCAAAAGAGAGCCCGATGGTGTAGTGGATAGGGCCGCTGCCTCCTTGGCGGCTTGAAAACTCTGAACTAATCTAGGATTGGGTCTGGTTTTCCTTATGGGTTGCGGAGGTCAGATGGCAGTCGCTCTGTGTAAAAACCAGTACCCTCGTCCAATCCCCTAGATTAGGTAGCCGACCCCGTGAGATACGGGATAAGGCTAGGGAGATGATGATGACCAAAGGGCGATCAAAACAGAGCCGAAAATATATGGAGCTAGGTCAAAGACACTGCAAGACTTGCTTCTAAAATTTTAGCGCTAGGCTGCTAAATGATTTGACTTTGACTTTGATTTCACTTCTTGATACGACTTGACATCCACCTTCTTTTTATTTGGTCAAGGTAACTACGTCTCGGTCTTTCTCTTATTCTCTTCCCATCTATTTTCCCCTCTATGATGTTCTTTAAGAATTTTTCGTGTCGTATCACGTGGTCTATCATTTTCCCTCTTCTGTTCTCTATGGTGGTCATTATGTTTCTCTTCTCTTTCACCATTTTAAGACGCTATGTAGCAGTAAACTCAATGTATAACGTAAATGCATTTGTAATATTCGATTTGTTTCCTCATAATGATCTGCGTGTAATAGATCCATTTACTTTTCTATATTGTGCGACATTTAATTCTTGTTTGGACGATCATAATGAATGACTGTAGGTTATACCCGTATGGTTACGTAATAAATCAATGCCACAAATACATTATTATAGTACTTATTCATTTATGTTATGACAGCGTAAAGTAAACAATGCATTAGAAACATGGATAGACCCTCACTCGTTAAAAAACATAACTCGCAAAATATAGACATTTTAAAAAATTTTATCTGTCACTTTTTCGATTTAGACCTACGGAGTTTTTAGAAGTAATGTATTAAGGATTACATAGTACCGAGCAGTTACTATCGAAATTATTGCTACAAACAGCTGGCTACTTTTGGCGCAAGTTTCGATACTAACTCCATTGTACTATTTGCTCCTTAATCAATTACTTCTAATACATCCTTAGGTCTTATTCTAAAGAAGTGAGAGGAAATTTTCGAAATGTCTATATTTTGCAAGTTACGTTTTTTATGACGAGTGAGGGAGCCACCGCTCGCGGAGTGTCCTCTATTACTCAAATACACGGAGTAAAAAAAATACCAAACTTGTGAACCTGCTCATGAGATTTAATAACATTCCCCAAAAAACGCAGGTCAAGTTATGATTTATAGAATATTTTTCGTCAGAGTGATAAATGATTGTTTCTGACGCTGACCACGAACAACACAGACCAAGGCCCATCATTATCTCACTCACCCGATGTACCCATATTGCATACATACAAACATACATATATTCAATCCTTTATCTTTAATGGGGCAGGCAGAGCGTAAACGGCCTAAACAAAGGTCGTAACAACACGTCTGACAAACTTTTGAGGGTTATTTAGGACAGATTTGTAGGTATATTAATGTAGTGACAGGTTGTCAGCCCATCGCAGGAGAAAATGCAGCTGGCACATTCTATGTTATTCGCTCGCTTCCAGGCCAGTAAATAAGAAGAGAAGATGCCCATATTGTATTAGCTAATTAGCGGGGAAAGGTCAGTAACCCCTATGTGACCGAAATATGACTGAAACAAATTGTGACCACGGCCACGACTTCTGACGAAGGTCAAATGCGTAGGTTGCTATCAGCATCAGAATGGTTTATTCAGTCATGACCATAGTCGTTACACAAACCATGTCACAGACCTGTTAGGCTGTTTTAGAAAATTGCCATGAGGGTATCCTGGGTTCATTGGGCTGTTGGTTGACTTGACAACTTTGATTCTTCTTCTGTTGTGTGGTTTACGAGTCTATCGACCCGAGGAACCTTGACAACCTTGATAAAAATAATGGAAAAAAGGGACTGACCTTTAAGATCTCTAAACAAGCTGAATCCATCATCTAGTCACTCTTGGTAACTCTGACATTTACGCCATCGTTAACTAACAATCCAAAATTAAGTTACGATGCCAGAATTTGTTCCGAGTTCCGCCAAGTACTACAAAGCGTGATATAATACAATCGGAATTATAATAATTGAGTTTTGACTTCGAAACAACCAAAGTCAATCCTAAATAATTGTGTACCTTTTACCTGTGCTTTTGCTTAATTAATTCGGGTCGTATCGTAGGAATTTATTCTTAGCCGATTTTGCTCTGAAGAATAAAAAATATTTTAGAGGCGATGTTGAGAGTTATTCCACCTCCCCTAGTTGTTATTTCATTAATGTTAATACATACATATAAGAATATACTTCATTGCACAGAAAAAACACAAGAGAAAATAAAAATAAATGAAACAAATAGTAGTACAAATAGGCGGCCTTATTGCTAAGCAGCAATTTCTTCCAGGCAACCTTAGGGTACAGGAAAATAAAAGTTGAACTAGTGGGCTGATATTGGCAATACACTTGGGCAATATATTGTATAGGTAAATAAATAAGCTGCTTAGGTGTATTAATATAATTAATAACAATAAATAGTCATACATGTAATCACCCCTTAACCCTTAATGGGGTAGGCAGAGCGTAAACGACCTAAGAAAAGGTCAACCCCCTACTAAAGAGTTTTAAGGGTTATTTAGTATAGATTTGTCAATATAATCTTGCTAATATTTAAAATGCAAAAGTTTGCTAGAACCATTGGACGAATCGGGATGAAACTTGATAGCTTGTGGAAAAAGACATAGGCTCAAAAAAACTCATTGAACGCGGGTAAAATTATTATTTAAATAGACGAGCAGCCACGAGCTGAATTGCCTATATCTAAGCTGATGTGTATCAGTTCATGTTAGTTTTAGTCACTTCACTACACTTATTGTCTGTAACTGTTTAACCACTTATTAAGTCCGTTCTTAAAACTGTTCACTGATGGAGCATCAATCACTTCCTGTGGCTGTATTATTCCACTGTGTTAGAACACGATTGTTGAGGATATGGTCTCCAACGTTGGTGTTGGATCTCCAACGAGCTAACTGTTGTCTATCATTGGCATGACGTGCACGATGAACAACACTCGGTCTAAATATGGCAGAAAAGTCTGGGCAATTGTATTTGCCTGAGAGGATCTTAAAATTACCTTTCAATCGACATCCGTTCAAAAAGCTTTGTAGGATATTAGCCGCCATTGCTCCGGCATTGCTGTGTGAAATTACCAGCCTCAAATATACCTAAATATACCGAGTGTAAGGGACAGCTTCCTGCAAACTGAGAGGGGTTGTTTAGACAACGAAACTGAACAACATACATAGATATAAACTATAATCACGCCTTTATCTCTAATGGGGTAGGAAGAGCGTAAACGACCTAAACAAAGGTCGTTCCGTCACGTCTGACAAAGTTTTAAGGGTTATTTAAGATAGATTTGTAGGTATATTGCTGTAATGACATGTTGTCAGCCCATCGCCTTAATTGCAATATACAGAAACCCTCGAATCCCTTAGCTGGTTTTAAGAGCAGGCCCAGGAGGAAATGCAGCTGGCACATTCGATGTTTTTCTCTTGCTCCCAGTCCAGCAGGGAAGAAACTGAACACCTTAAAAATCTATTAGGAAATAAAAATGTTTTGTAGCTTACCCATACAAATTGTTTAATCAAGGTCTAGTCATTCAAGTCTAGGGGGAATTTTTGTTTTTTTTATTTCCTGATGAAAGTTGTTTGGTTTCGTTGACTAACAACTGCTATCAGTTTGCGTTCCTATTTTCTTACACCCGGTATAAAAAAATATGAAATTTTGTCATCATCGTTTCACGGTTGAAGCGGCACGGTCGCACCCGCCGCTCAAAGGAACAAATTATTAAAAAAATGTCGAAGATGAAAGAATTCCTTCCTATAAATATTATCATTGTTCTCCTAATAACCGGAACTCTGAGCTCTTTACATGTTCAGAGTAGGTATTTCAATTTCAGAATCAAACTGTGAGCTTTATTCGAACGGTATGCCTGCCTATGTTTTTTATTTTCTCTAGATCGACACGACAGAAGGAGATTTCCTAGAACATCTACTTCTTGAACTTTCGCAATAATTTGATTGATTTATTTCATTCAAGTCAATGAAATCAGGATTATTATATTTCATCCATCATCTACTATTGAATGGATTAAGTCAGAAGATATACATTACAGGTATTTGATTAAGTACAAATCTGAAGTCGAGATCAAGGAAGCGCAATTCAATTTACTTTCGAAACGGAAGAAAAATGTGAACATGATTGATTCTTATATAAATCAAATATCAAGTCGCCGTTGCCAAACAATTTGCGTTCGTCGGTCTAGTGGTCAGAGTCATAGGCTTACCATCCGGAGGTCGTAGATTCGATTCCAAGGTACACTAAAGTTGTCAATTTATCACTTTGTGAGATTTTCCTCAGTTTGATTAGGATAGGACATTGCAGGCTGAATCACTTGATGGTCTGAAAAGAAAAAGGATTCCGTTCTTCGGAGGGCACGTAAAGCCGTCGAACCCGGTCTCTGTCTTTGATAGTGGTCGATACTCAAACCACGTCAGAGGCTTAATAGCTGTGCTACTAGGCGGTATGAAAACTCTGACACCAGGGTTCATCGGGTCGTTTAACTTGAGAATCCACTCGCTGAGAAGAAGACGCCGATGAAATTTTCCTATACAGGGTGTATATTCACCTTGAAGGACGTCCTCATCAAACTGAACAAGATCCCAGGGAACATAGGCTAAGAAGGAAAAAAAAGTGTCTCGTACAAAATGCATCAATTAGGTAGCACGAATTGTCCTGTATAAGTACAGGACACATTTTTTTTCTTAGTTCGTCCTATGATCCTTAGGTATAATTGTGCAGTTTGATTATAACCGGTAATTTATTAAAGTCCAGGTTTTGGTCAAATATCTAGTTTTTTTAAATAAAATAAAACGATCTAGTCATAATCCTGCGACACGTATACCTATTTTATTACACCTGTACAAGGATATTACCCTTAATTCACTGTTTTTCATTACACGCCTGCTCGGAAATACACTCCTCATTATTCACTGCGGGGATATAAAAAGGCTATTTGGAGTTAACTAAGTCATCTCGAATAACTTTATTTCATGTTTTTATTCAGAAGGCAGATTTTGAAATGCTTAAACGGTTAATAAATAAATAGGGCTGTGTTACTTCCATGCTGGCCTGGGAGCAAGAGAAAAACAGAATTGTTCCAACTGCATTCCCTCCGAAGCATGCTGTAAAAACCAGCTTAGGGATCCGAGGGTTTCTGTTTATTGTAATTTAGGCGATAGGCTGACAACCTGTCACTGCAACAATATACCTAAAAATCCATCTTAAATAATCCTCAAAACTTTGTCAGACGTGGCGGAAAGACTTTTGGCTAGGTCGTTTACGCTCGGCCTACCCCATTTCGGATAAAGGCGTAAGTATATGTATGTATGTGTTGCAAACAAATTAAATAATCAAAAATTATTAATACTGAAAGTCGTGCCTATAAACTCTAATCACCCCGAAAAGCCATGTCCGTTTAATCAATACGCCTTCGTTTATGTAATTTTTTTGTATTGTGTCTACTAAAAAAAAAATGCATACCTATGATCCAATTCCCACCAAATGGGAACCCGCAAATGCTAGGAGAGGATGTTGACGGCCCCGAAAAAGATGGCGAGACGAACTAGACGCATACTAAACTTGATCGAATAATAATGCATGCCTACAATGTTTCTATATGTATTCTTTTGACGTTTAAAATGTTTTCCTTAAAAACAAACCATTTAAGAGATGAAAACTTGTTGTGCCCTTGTTGTAAATAACTTGATCTGTTCTTTCCTAACACGGCTGACCGAATTACACAAAAGACGAGATGGCTCGCCACGATAATCAAAGCATTAATTATAATTAGCTTTGTTCATCTCCGGATTTTGCCGCTATTTTACTGATAATGGGAATTGTAAACCTTACCTTAATGACTTTTCGTAAAATTCTTCAATTTAAAACCCTGGACTCATTATTTTTTTTTTCAAACTGCGTCAGTCTGGACTTGCTGATCAATTAACAAACCAGAACAATTCAGGTCTGGATTAAAAAAATATTCTTTATTATTCATTTGATGAACAAACATCAATTCTAAGTTATTCTATGTGCGCACTGAATCACAGACCCGTAAGAAGCTCGTTAGCACAAAAAAAAACCTTTTGTGTTAATACGGCTATGTACACGGCTATGACCTAAATACAATATTATGTACTTTTAAATTAAAGGCATACTTTGTGGAATGAAAATTCTGAGAAGAGCACATAAAATATTTTAAACATTCCGAGACATCGCTCATCCATCATTAAAATATAGGGTTGCTCAGTCAATGAAATTAAACAACTATGGCAAGGAAATTAAACAAAAAAAAAATGAAATTGTCAGATTTAGGAGGTCATTATGTTGTATGGGAAAATATATTATTCAGACTTATTTTGTTATAGTTGTTCAGTTTCGTGGACGCAGCAACCCCTTTCAGTTTTTGGGACACCGTTCCTTTCACCTTTATTAGTGAAGACACTACCGCGGAGTGACCTTATATCACTCACTGGAACTCCTGGTCTGCCGACGATATATCTGGCACTTCAGGATTCTTCGGGCCGACTTACGTAATTGTATTTCGTACCCGGCTCAACCTTGTAATTTCTACTCCCAGGATAGCAAAAAGATGAATTTCTCGGGAAACCTGAATCAATCTACTTATTAAATTTAATAATATTCTTTTGCCATCTAAGTATGATACACCGGCTAGGGACTACTCCTGGTCTGCCGACGATATATCATACTGACATAATTCGCGTCGACATAATTGTGTTTCGTTGGGCTTAATCTTGTAATTTCTATTCCAGTACCATACAAGATGACCTAAGGAAATCTAAATATTTTTTTGGTTATAAATATTATTTTGGTAAGTAAACCGGCTTATTATTTATATTTTATCCCCAGATTGGGTCTTAAGTGAAAACTATTTCTCACACATGAGTCTATTTACTCCGAAATTGCTGTATTTATCTGAGAGAGATTTCATTTTAGAGTTTCTTAGATAAAAAATTAAGACGCTTAACTTTATAATATAAAAAAAGAAATGGGTTTACTTGACTCTAGATTCCAGGTTAGGGATGACCGTGACTGAGTCGACGATAGAGCTCTCTCACCCAGAAGATGCCTGTTATGGCACTGGCAATCTCACCGATGGACCACAGCATGCTGTTTGGCGCCGGACTACGGTGGTCGCGAGCCCGGCGGCCCCTTGCGGAGCCTACCACCGCTTTGTTGGGATTGTTCAGCCGGACTTTTTCACAGGCAAGCCTGTGTGACCGTGACAAGGGGTGGACCACTAGGAGGCAGATCCCATCCCACCCAAAACTTACGTAATATGACAAACATTCATACCTGTTCATACTACTTATTTATCTTCGATATTTTTAGTTTATTTTGATTTTTTCAGCTATGTACCTCATCGACTCCCTAGCCTTTATCCCGTATCATACGGGGTCGGTTACCTAATCTAGAGGATTGAACGAGTGTACTGGTTTTTACACAGAGCGACTGCCATCTGACCTACGCAAGCCAGAAGGGAAACCAGACCCAATCCTAGATTAGGTCAGAGTTTTTAAACCGCAAATGGTTAGCACTGGCCTCAAATATGGCTTAACGACTAATATCTACGGTATTAAACGATATTAACCGGGACCAACGGCTTAACGTGCCTTCCGAAGCACGGAAAAAGAGCCCAATAAACGTACATATTACGAAATTCGAAAACCAAAAAACATATTGGTATTCAATTCGTTCCAATAACGCCGAAATTAATTAAGGGATTTACAAAATTCTTCCATGCTGGACTGGAAACGAGACAAAAACATAGAATGTGTCAACTGCATTTCCTCCAGGGCATGCTGTAAAAATCAGCTAAGAGATCCGAGGGTTTCAGTATATTGTAATTTACACACACACAACCTGTCACTACAGCAATATACCTACAAATCTATCTATCTTAAATAGCACTCAAAACTTTGACGTGGCGGAACGACCTTTGTTTCGGTCGTTAACGCTCTGCCTACCCCGTTAGGGATAAAAGCGTGACTATATGTATGTATGTATTTACTAAATGCAGATTAATATTTTGAACAATTAAATGTTTATTTATTAAATGGCATTCATTTACCTTTTAATACCATCTGAGGACTGAGGATAGCAACAATAATTATAGTAAGAGATGCCGACTGAACAATGGACAGTACTTTATAAATTCCTATAGAAAACTCAAAGTATGCTATTGAAAAGTTCGTATGGCTGGCTGGTCCATTTCTAAGTGAAGGCAGATCCAATAGCTCAGATATCTGTGTTTAATGTAACTTTGAACTAAACTAAATATTATGTGAGTCGAGTTTAAGGAAAAGAGTATATATATTTTTAAGTATTAAACCAGTAATACAAAGATACAAGCCCAAAATATAACCTTTTTCAATAATTTACTTTTGACAAAAAATTGTGGTAATATTTGGAGTCGGGCTATGATTTTTTGGTGATTGATCAATCTTTGATGATCTGTTCATTGATCACGTATTGATGATTTAATCCTTAGATGAATGTGTAACTTAAACTAGTTATCATAAAATATGGCGTTTTAAAAATTGCCCTTTGTTGGATTCCTGCCACCTTCTGAGATAGAAAGTATTTTTTTAACTTTGTTAATTACCGTCATGTTGTCAGACAAGTATTAATTAAATTAGTGAGAGCAATCTTGTAACAAACTCCGGATTAATAAAAATTCTTTTAGTGAAGTTCTTTCGAAACCTGATCGTTACTAATGAATGCATCAATGAATCATCATAAAACGTTGTTTTCTAATATCTTAAAGAATAAGTGAATTCTATAGTTTTAGGAGTCTTATTAAAAAAAACTGTTTATTTCAGTAAATTATTTTGTAATATTATTTAACAATAAGGGTGCTTAATCTAAACAAAGAAGATTATGTGCGCCCAGTGTTCCGCTTGCAGTGCGGTAGCTTATTGAGTACATAATTAAATCTATATTATATTATTTCACCATTTCATCTCTTCATCTTTATTGGTATTCAGTATCATAAATTAATAATAATTTATAGTTTCTGTTTCCACGGGAGTCAAACCCCTATCATCTGGAACGAGAGTCCGAAGCTCAGACCGCTAGATAGCAGTGAGTTTATTTAATCCCATTCTTAGTCCGTGTTTTACGATCTGCTATAAACTACTGCAGGTGTCTGCAGTTTCAATGCTCAAGGGAATTAATACGATTCAGTTACGTTTCAGTCTGCACTCCTCTCTACACACTAGCTTTGACATTTTACTTGCTACCTACGACTGCAAGATGTAGGTGCAATAAGCAGTCCAATGAAATACATTATTCTAAAACAAGTATTTGTAAAGTTTTCATGTTAATGATTCAACATTTCTAAACGCAAACATGATTCAAGTTAAGTTACTGTCAAAGTTTCCAGAGTGCTTTGGAAAGGATTGGTTTTCTGATTTCAAAAATAATTTAATGTGCCGTGTCCGTGCGTTAGGAGGGAAAGTCGACCGTCATCAATAACTTATTTATTATATACATATATGTAATCACGCTTTTATCCCTAATGGGGTAGGCAGAGTGTAAACGATCTAAACAAAGGTCGTTTTGTCACGTCTGACAAAGTTTGAGGGCTATTTAAGATAGATTTGCCAGCGCCTAAATTGCAATATACAAAATCCCTCGGATTTCTTAACTGGTTTTTACAGAATGCCCGGGAGAAAATGCAGCTGGCACATTCTATTTTTTTCTTTCGCTCCCAGTCCAGCATGGAAGAAATAACTTATTTATTAGGTATCAATTATTTCGTACTGTAATCAAAATTACGTAGAACATGGCTAACCTACTGTGCCAAAAAAAAACATTGAATTAATATTTAAAGAATGCATCTGCATCCGTTTTCCACACGAGTAATTTTTGAAATAAAACGAGAATGTTCCATTTTATTTAATATAATTGAAAAAATTAAATTCATTCATGTGAGAGGAAGTGGCGGCGGGACTTTTATAAACTCACATTCTAACTTCGTATGGAATAAAATGTGCATCCTTGTTACTGTAGCAATTATGAATGGAAAGTGGTTACCATGTTATCTTGCAAACCTTATTTATTTTTTATAAAAATCTTCATAACAAAATTAAATTTAATAAAAGTATTCTATTGTTAATCGTCATAATAATAAGTTATCTTTAAAACTACTAACGTAGATAGTATAATTTATGCTTCACTTGTTCGTCGTTAAGTGATAATGTTTGTTGTTTATGATGATTCCTTCCAGACTGGGAGAGACAGAAAAACATAGAATGTTCCTGCTGCCCTTCCTCCCGGGCATGCTGTAGAAGACAGCAAAAGGAATACAGTGTATTGTAATTTAGGCAATGGGCTGATAACCTGTCACTATAGCAATACACAGTTCAATCTAAAATTGCCCTCATTGTTTGTCAGACGTGGCGAAGGCGCCTTTTTCTAGGCGTTTAACAACTTGCCTACCCCGTAAGGGATAAAGGCGTGATTTTATGTTTGTATCTATGTTTATGATAAAAACCAATATATTTGTGAAACACTAGATTTTGTTAATTTTTTTATTCGCTTAAGTTTGTTGTTGTTTATAGTTAAATATTCCATATTCTTCTTAGCGAGTGGATTCTCAAGTCGAACAACGACCCGAAGACCCTGGTGTCAAAGTTTTCAAACCGCCTAGTAGCACAGCTATTAGGACTCTGACATGGTTTGTGTAACGACCACTATCAAAGACAGCGACCGGGACCGACAATATTCCATGATATCCAGTTTATTTTATCAAAACACTGCATATAAATTATTTACCTTATGTTATTTTCCTGGGCTTAGAAAAGGCTTTGATAAACAAACAGATTGGGAGATTATCCTAAATTCCGGATTATATTCATTACTTCCAGTAAAAATAACAAAGGATTTGGTATAAAACGCTCTACGTGGCATGTTCGGAGTAAATACGCCTTCAGTAAAATTTTGAGTTGTCTATGGCGTCATTTACGCTTTAAGAAATACGAAATTTTAATTTGGTGTATGCACAACTGATTCGGTAGGTGATTGTTCCTCCCGACCCAAGTGATGTTAGTCTATTTTTTATACGCTCCTTCTTTTTGAAAGTTAGTTTTTACTTTTAGATAGGAAGCCATTCCGAGAACCATTAATTAGGACACAGGCAGGTTATAATATTGAAGATTTTCCACCTTTTATTAACTTTTGTTTTACTCGTATAAATTTGACTACAAAACATTTTATAAAAGATTATTTGTAACGACTTTATTTTCATTATTTCAATAAAATTGTGTTTTTATTTTTCCGTTTAATAAAAACATCTCTTTGTATACTTTCAGTCAAATTCGATTGAAAACTTTTTACTCAAACAAAGGGTTATTTACTAATAGTATTGGTAAAGTTTAGTGATGTGTGTCTAAAAAGTTTTACTTTGATGCTCGTCTTTGTCATGTTAATAACCTTCAATACTGCATAACAAGAAAGGGGATCTATTTTTCTTATTTTTCTTAACTTATGTAGTCCGAGTTGATTTTGAAAGTAGTACACTTTAATTACTAGCTTAAACCAGATTACATTTCTTTATCCAAGATCTAGGAGCTACAAACACAGTTTGGCTTAATTACAGAAGATTCTATACGAACGATGAAGATTTTAAAAAGACTGGTTTATCAAATAAATTAAACAAAAGTTTTTAATATTTTTGCTTGCAATAATAACATAGACTTTAGCACTACAATAATACAAGCACACAGTCTTTTTGAAATACCCCTTATGACACGTACGGCTAAAACATCTAATATAATATTTATCTTTTCTTATGCTTGTATTACTTTTATTATAGGTCGTTGTTGCTTAATCTATGTCCAAAGATACAGCCCACCATCACTATATGTATTCTCAATCCACAAAGTAATTCCTACGCTGACTTTTTTACCGAAAAATCCCTGATAAAGTAGATAATATGTCTCATGTCGCGTGGGAAGAGCCATCTCAGACGGATAATTTATTTCACATAGACGCGTTCTGGAAATAGACTGTTCAAATAGATACTCAAACAATTCGTACGTACAATACAATACAAGATACTTTATTGCACAAAGAAACACAAATACATACAGCAGAAAAGTAAGGAACAAAACAGTACAATATAGACGGCCTTATTGCTAAAGCAGCAATTTCTACCAGGTACGTAGGTATAGGTACTAAATAGAGAGCTGTGACAGTTCGTCAATCGTTTCTTTATTAGGTTATTGTTAATTTATTATTAGGTATAAACACATAATTGTGATAATATCGTGCTAATACCTCTCACTGACTCTCACAGTTTAAACATAGCGTCAACGATATATAATTAAGGGTATATGAAACGAACGTTCTGCTAGTGAACGAAACGAAAAAAACGAACTACTGCTTTGGTATAGGAAGGTACCCACAACACTCCCTTGAAACCTTCGTTACGTAATAAAGTTCAAATAAAGCCATAAAGCACCAATATGGCTTTAACGAGTATATTGTTTTTGTTGCCATCTCCAAAACTGGGCAGATAATAGTGTTAGATATTATATTGTTTTATTTTCAAATAGATTTCGCTAATGGAAGATTTTTCAGTTATAACTTTGAACATTATTGAAATCAATACAAGTATCCTAGCTTTAATACTTATAGTAGATGAAACTATGTATAATTTTGAGCTTGATTCATGACAAACTATTCAACAAAGCATAGAGCTTAAGATTTGAATACTAAATCTAAATGTCTAGACTCTACTCGACTCTCTACATGACATCAGGCTGGACGGGATCCGTTCGCGATCTTATGAACGAATGCCGATAAAAATATGGTTATCATTCTTCGGTAGGTTCACCAAATATGCCGGTATATAAGGAAATTCACCTTTAGTAAAGAAATATGATATTCGATTTAACGACTAACTTGGGAAACTCACCATAGCGAATAATCGCGCTTTGCGAGCGGAAAAGTAATTTCTTAATTCGTACATACATACGTACACAAAATCACGCCTTTTCGCTGACAGGGTAGGCAGAGCATAAACGCGTGGGAATAGTACTAACTACGTTGAACTATGTTTGAGGGTTTCAGAGAAAGTATTCATATAGTGATAAGTTGTCAGCCCAACGCCTGAATAACAATAAACTAAAACTCTCGAAATCTTTAACCCTTTGGTTTTTACAGCTTGCCCATGTTGAGAAGCAGTTGGCACATTCTATGTTTTTCTATCGCAGTGCTTAAAATGATCCCAGTCTAGTATGGAAGAATTTCTGATTTACTTTTCTTATACCTAGTTGCAACTATTGCTTTGCCGCTCACATACTGAGATTTTTCGCCATCGTGAGTGCATGAATTATTTCATATGAAAGATTTTCTTACTTCAACAAATTTAAAAAAGAATAATTATCACACTTTGCATTGTTGTTTTGTTATTTTTATACTCTGTTTCTCGTCGAGCTCTTCAGTAATTAATTTAAGTTTAGGATTCCGGTCCTAAATCACTCGAAGTTTCCGCGTTAAAGTTAGGACGGATTTGGGTGAAACTCTCACGGGAGTAGAGCTTGTACACTTAAGAGACGAAATCAGTGAATCAGGAGTGGGATAGCGGTTCATAGGTAAATTGTTTTTTTATTTGATACATACATAAAGTCACGCCTTTATTTGTTATGAGTAAGGCAGAGCGTGTATAAAAAATATTGAGGGCAATAAATAAATACAAACTGTCTAACCATCGCCTAAATTACAATACACTGTAACTTTTAAAACTCAAAAGCTCGGCAGCCACATTCTATATTTTTCTTTCGCAGAATATATTTGTATAGGTGTTTTATAGTGGAGGCAAAGATTTATGTGCTAAATGGCATTACTGGCAAATTTTCCATCTAATTTTATTTTCATTGAGAACAAAGGCTACCTGCGCCGATCCTTTGACTACGCTTTAATAAGATTTGAACGTCTTAAAGAGTAAATCTAATTTTAAAGGTATGCCCTGAATATAATTATAAAGGGATAGATAACTCGAATAACTTAGAAAGCTAGGATAACCTAAAAGTTAGGTTAACTTAAAATGTGGGTATGATGGATATAGGGATTTTTGGGATGGGATGGGATCTACCTCCTAGTGGTCCACCCTGGGCAACGGCAACACAGGCTTGCCTGTGAATAAGTCCGGCTGAACGATCCTAACAAAGCGGCGATAGGCACTGCAAGGGTTGCCTGGTTCGCGACCACCCTCTTACCGGAGTCCGGCAACAATAAGCTTGCTGTGTTCCGTGTGTGTGTGAGATTGCCGGTGCCATAACAGGCATCTTCTGGGCGAGCTCGCTCCATCGTCATCTCTGTCACGGTCATCCAGGCCTTGTGTCTAGAGTCAAGTAAAAAAAAATGTTCGTTTTATCCGCCCTACCTAAATGTGCAGAGCAGTGATTTATTTGTAATTCTTTTCGCAGTATATTATTATACACACATTTCTAGCGACAAATAAAATGAAATTAAGTGCAAGCGTACTGGAAGCCATTTCCTGCACCGGGTTACCAATTAATAGCGACATTCAGACAGTTCAGCACGATAACGGTCGTATCGTTTATCGATGTGTATAATACAAGTAAATTTAAAGTATATTTTTTTTCAGTGCGTATTAATGTATTCGTTCCATTATAAATTTTCTTAATTTTATTTAAGCTTTTTTATAATTCCATAATTAAGTCCGTTCTGGCTTCCATCCTGGACTGGGAGCAATAGAAAAACATAAAATGTTCCAGCTGCATTTCCTCTCGTAAAAACCAGCAGAGGCATTCGAGGGTTTCAGTATATTGTAATTTAAGCAATGGGCTATCAACCTGCTACTACAGCAATACAATCTATCTTACACAATCCTCAAAACTTGTCAGTACCTACCCCATTAGGGTTACAGGCGTGAAATTATGTAAAAATAAAACTTATTTTATTTCGCATGGTTTTATTGGTCTACGAGCTATGCCGTAGCACTTCAGTTACGTATCAACACGGTGCTTTTCCATACCCAAAGCACACGCTGTGCACTCCATACAAGCCGCTGATTTTCGTACTACATGCGCAATAAAGTGTTCGTACAAGTTTGAAGTGGTTTGTGTGCCTTCTGCCGCCTAGTCCAAACGGCTCGCGTACCCGTTGGCGCAGGGGAGACGAGGTGAGGTAACATTTTAAATCCGGAGTAGGAGTGCCTTTTCTTTAGAATACCCTTTTTGGTCAGCTTGTATGTTTTTTTTTCTTTTAGTTGTCATTATAATTTTAAATGTGATTTTTTTAATAATTAAATAATTAGTATTTAAAATACAAAAATCTTGAGAAAAAAGAGCGCTTTCTCTCAAGGAAAAAAAAAATCTCAACCAAATTAAGGTTGGTGCATGGAGGCAACATCAAACGAATGGAAAAGTACAAGAGAAGAATCACTTGAAGAATACTATCACGATAAGCTAGGTTAGTGAAAATGTGCGGGATCAGAGGTAGAAATGCGGTTGATTGCATCATAAATGGAATATTTGATCAAAATATTAGATTAAATGCACAGGGGTCCAGTTTTAAAAGACCCTCCCAATTATTGACTTTCTTGCGCCGCATCTCTAAAAAGATTGTTTATTCAAATAAACATAACTTACAAGGATCGAGAACACAAAGCGTTTTAAGAGATAACTTAAATGGACGTTCCAGCAGCAATTATGCTTATGCCTCAAAGTCAGACTTAAATAATAGGAAATTCAAGAATTCACGACGTTGCTTTAATTGTTCGGAGCCAGGTCATACGGGACAAAACTGTCCAAAACCAATAAAACGGTGCGATAAATGTTTCCGTTTAGGACATGACACTGCGAGTTGTTTAAAAGGTACTTCTCAGTTTCGACAATTTCCATCGGATACAAAAACTACAATGAACGACAAGACGGATACTAAAAATATATTACAAGTAACTAGTAAACAAGAAAATAATGACGGTAAGTACTTTAAATCAGCAAAGTTAAATGGTAATACAAGGACGGGATATATTGATTTCGGGAGTCAATGCACTCTCATCCATCAGACAAAAAGTGGCTATAGTAGAGAATTTAAATATGGACAAATCTAACTTACCTTTTCTAAAAGGATTCGGTTTGACTTGTGTGTTACCACTCGGTAAGGTCGCGGTAACGATTGAAGTAGACGCTGTTAAAGCCGATGTAGATTCATATGTTGTTACTGATGATTTAATTAATGTAGACGTTTTCATTGGTCAGAACCTGACGGAATTACCTTACTTAACAGTTTTTTTAAACTTGTGATCAACTTACGTTATACTGTGATAACACAAATGCGGAACGTTTACAAGTGCGTATAGCCACTAAAATAAAATTTATCGGTTTAAAATCTGTGCCTGTCAAATTGGAGGGTCAAAATTATACTGGATTATTATTTGTCCCTGGAAGTGTTTCATTGGAAGATGGGAAACAGTATTATTTACTTCAAGGAATATACCGATTTACTAATGGGATAGGAAATATACTTATAATAAATATTTGCGGTAATTCTTTGACATTTGAAGGAAACAAACTTATATCACGTGCTGTAAAAATCAACAATAATAACAACGGGCTATTAAAAAATGAAACAGAAATCCAAGTTAGTTCAATTACATCCGAAAAGCACCAAGAGATACCTTCTGAAGCAAAGGACACAACTAAAGTACCGTTGTCCATGGATATGATAAAAGTTGGACCCAAAATTACAGCTGAAGAGAAAGAAAAACTTCTAACTCTCTTAAATAAGTATAGAAATTGTTTTGCACAGAATATGCAGGAACGGGGACTAACTAACATATGTGAAATGACAATTCGTTTGAACGATGATACTCCGGTCACTCTTAAACCGTACAGGCTTCCTTACAGTGAGAGAGCCGTAGTGAAACAGATGGTGGGTGAACTGCTAGCCAACGATATAATTAGAGAATCTCACAGTCCATATGCAAGCCCAATAGTCTTGGTTAAGAAAAGTAATAACGAGTACCGACTTTGTGCAAAAAGACCATTAAGGACAATTACCCGATGCCAGTGGTAGATGACCAACTAAATCGTCTAAGTGGTAAATCTCTTTTCACAAGTTTAGATTTGGCATTGGGTTACTATCAAATACCTGTATCGGAAACGTCACGTCATCTCACAGCGTTCGTAACGCCAGATGGGCATTACGAATACACTAGAATGCCCTTTGGTCTTGTCAATGCACCCGCCGTATTCCAAAATATGATTAATAAAGCCCTGTTAAACAAACGGTTTGGATTAGCAATACCATACTTGGAAGATCTGTTAAGTACAGCTAATTCTTTATCAGATGGAATTTTGAAGCTGGAAGAAATTCTGAAATTACTTTTCGAAGCTGGATTAACCCTTAATTTAAAGAAATGTTCATTCTTTCAGTCTGAAGTAGATTACTTAGGTTACGAAAATTCAGAATCAGGTTTAAGGCCAGGTAGCAGAAAGATTCAGGCAGTGTCTGAATTCTCAACCCCAGCTAATGTACACCAAGTACGGCAATTTGTAGGACTTGCGAGTTTCTTCCGTCGATTTGTGTTCAATTTTGCTACAATTGCCAAACCTCTTACCAAATTGACAAAGACCGATGTGCCGTGGCATTGGAGTGACGAACAGGAGCATGCGTTTAAAGACATTAAGTCGAAGCTGACTAACAGACCTGTACTTGCCCTGTATGATCCGGAGATTGAGACAGAAGTTCATTGTGACGCGAGTAAAATTGACGTAGGCGGTGTATTACTTCAGAGATCTAATTCAAGTGACCCGATGCGTCCTGTCGCTTACTACAGTCGACAGACGACCAAAGAAGAAGCGATGTGGCATTCACACGAACTAGAGACCATGGCTGTTGTGTTTGCATTGAAGAAATTTTGTATATATTTAATTGGGATAGAATTAAAAGTCATTACTGATTTTAATGCACTGAGAACAACTCTTACAAAAAGAGACTTGTTGCCGAAGGTAGCGAGGTGGTGGCTGATGCTGCAAGAGTTTAATTTCACTATTGAATATGGACCAGGCCATAGTATGCAGCACGTTGATGCCCTTAGTCGTAACCCGGTGTTACCGGCAGCAGATGATCCTGTCGAGGATCTTAACATTTTGAGCATTTCTAGTAACGATTGGCTTAACTCAGTGCAAATGACAGACCCTCGTCTGAAATATATAAAAGATGTTATAAAAACCAGCGAAGAAGACATCAAGGATATAAAAAAGAACTATATTTTCCAAAATGATAGGAACGAAGTCACAAATATTGAAGGACATGCATGCAAAAAGTATAAAAATATCTACCCAGCCGATCAGTTAAAAGCCTGGATCACATTCCGTTCTACCCCTCCAGTAAGCGGGGAGAGTGAGAGTAGTGATGAGGCTAATAGTAGTTAATAGTAGTATGTTATGCTTACAACCATTATTCCTAATATCCCATCCTTAACGTTTACAGCTTAGATGTTGAAGGAAGGAGTCCGGAGCTAAGTGACTACCGGGAATCACTGGAAGGCTAACCATAATGTATTGATTGAGTTAGCTCTTAGCAGGCCGTGTCCCGCAAACGGGAGCTTATAATGATTTGCAACAGGTTTCTAATAGCCCGAAGGTAGCATACTTCGACAATGCGAATTGTGGTAACAGATTATTGTGGATGATTATTTATCAGATGCAGGTCAAGTTGTAATATAGAAGTTGTTAAATGACGGACTGGGAGAGATAGAAAAACATAGAATGTTCCAGCTGCCCTTCCTCCCGGGCATGCTGTTGAAGTCAGCAAAAGGGACTCGAGGGTTACAGTGTATTGTAATTTAGGCGATAGGCTGACAACCTGTCACTACAGCAATACACATTACAATCTAAAATTGCCCTCAATTTATGTCAGACGTGGCGAAAGCGCCTTTTAGGAGGCGTTTTACGCTCTGCCTACCCCGTAAGGGATAAAGGCGTGATTTTATGTATGTATGTATGTATGTTAAATGACGAAGTTCTATAGTCACAAGCCCGGAAGAAGAATAAATTTACTGTGATAGAATTAAATTTAATAATGTAGTTATGTAAAGTCAAATAAGTTTTTTTTTTGTATTGATTCTAATTTCACAATTCATATTAATACTTTTGTAAATTAATAATTATTATGCATAGCTAAGTAAATAAATTTCAGAATGTACTTATTCCTAATTGTATGTATGAGGGACCATACGCAATTTTGAATGGCCGAGCGTTATTTAGGAATAGGGACATTCCTACAGCAGAATGGCCGTCTGTTAGCAGTTTGCTTGTAATCGTAAGCGTGAAAAGGAACGCAAGTGGACTGACAGCAGGCGGTGGCGGGACTAGAAATGAATGTAAACTGTCATCGTGAGAGAACGAGGGAGATCTGGGGAACGCTAACGCTTCTCGTGGCGATTTTGTATTTGTTTCCTAAGATTTATTAATATAGATTGGTTATTGATCGTATGCTGTGTTTCACTGAAAAATCCTAAAGGTCCGGCTAATAGTACCAACGTTGGTTTGAATAGCTTGTTCAGTCACAAAATAAAAATCTCTTTTCAAAGCAATCTAATAGACGTGTATGCTACTTATTATATATTTGTAAAGGTCTTTATTTATCAATAAATTTAACAAATAACATTCTTGACATAGTCGAAGAACATATTATCTTAGAATATACTACACTTCACCGGCGACATTGCCTTTTGGAAGAGATACAAATAATAGTATATAAAAAAAAATATCATTAACTCCTAAAATAAAGTCTTAAAACTAAAATTATGCAAGTCTTGTAAAACTGCATTTTTGGCTAATACTATAATAATATTTTAACAATTTAACTTCCTACAATTTTGGAATGACCGATGTCTATAGGGAAATAATCGACGAAGTAAGGTAGCTACACAACAAAATGCGGTCGGACTAGTACTTCGAACAATAGATCGCCGCGCGTCTAGTCGACTGCGGCTGCGTCATCGTAAATGCTATCGTGTATGCTACTTATTGCATAACGTTTATAAACATACATACGTATAATCACGCCTTTATCCCTAACAGGGTAGGCAGAGCGTAAACGACTTACACAAAGATCGTGACGCCACGTCTGACACAGTTTTGAGGATTATTTAAGATAGAATTGTAGGTATATTGCTGTTGTGACAGGGACAACCTGGGCTGACAATCCTATAGCCTAAATTGCAATACACAGAAAGCCTCGGATCCCTTAGCTGGTTTTTACAGTACGCTCGGCCGGAAATGCAGCTTGCATATTGAATGTTTTTCTCTCGCTCCCAGACCAGCATGAAAGAAAAACACACATATAGATTTGCAGGTATATTGCTGTAGTGACAGGTTGTCAGCCCATTGCCCAATTCACAATATACTGAAACCCTCAGTATCCTTAGCTGGTCCTTACAGCATGCCTGGGACGAAATGCAGCTGGAACATTCCACGTTTTTCTCTTGCTCCCTGACCGGCATGGAAGGTAAAAAGAAGAACATCTACAGGCTTATTTCGGTTTTAGACAGTACGGCACGTCTTTAAGGAGAAAGTGTTTGCGTTACATGAGTTACCGTGATCAAACATGTTTCAACATACGTTACGTTCGCCCCGCATCTCTTTCAAGATACAACACAGCACTTTAGACCTCTAGACAAAGGTAGGCGCAATCGCGATCACATGTTTTATTATACATTCCTTCCATTCAAGTCCACGATTCATTCATCATTGCAATGTCATTCCACTTGCGAACATGCGTTTACAACTTTAACAGCCAGCACTCTAGATAGCGACCTCTAGACAAACCAAGGCGCAACTGCCGACCAAGTGTTTCATTATGCATTCCTTCGTCGATACAATACCATTTCATTTGCAAACCTGCGCTTACAACTTTAACGAACTCTAACTTCCTTTCCTTGAGGTGGACGTCTGTTCTTTTAGATGCAAATCTTTTCCTTTCAAGTCTTTTCACGGTTTGTTAACATTTGTGGTTAAAAAGGTTTTAGTTTTCAGAATTTTTATGTTCATAAAGTAGTCTGGCAACTATACTACAGTGTTCTCTTAACTCTAATTATCTCGTAACTCTAATTATTAGAACAGTTTTTTTATTAGAATGGAATTTCTAAAGAATTTGATAGCTCGAGTTACAGGTAAACACTTTGCTGCTATTTTCAATATTGTTGCGTATTCCCCATGTGAGCTGATATACTGCTTTCTGGCGATGTAGCAGCTAATGCATGGATATGAGGTCAGATTCAGGGGATGAAGAACTTATCGCGACCAGAATACTAAACATGGAATGGAAGAGCAATAAATACTCGTACAGGATGCTTTTATCATCAAAAGAAAGCTAAGGATAAAATGTGTACAGAGAACTTGACAGAACTATTTAAACATAGGTACATACATGCAATAACGCCTCTATCCCCAATGGGGGAGGCAGAGCGTAAACGACTTAAAAAAAGGTCGTTCTGCCACGTCTGCCAAAACTTCGATGGCCATTCGAGATCGATTTGCTGGAATATTGCTGTAGTGACAGAAACCCTCGGATCCCTTAGCTGATTTTTACAACATGCCCGAGAGAAAATACAGCTGGCACATTCTATGCTTTTCTCTAGCCCAGTCGATCATGGAAGCTTAATTTAAACTAAGATTAGAATTCTGTGATTCCTTATATCTTCCAAGCACAGGTGAAATTAAAGCTTTGTCCATCTTCTTTTTCTACTACATCTGAACTAAAGAAAAACAACTCTCGGAGACAGAATTAGTACCTACAATGGAACTAAGTATAATTCCACCAGCTAAATGATACGTTACCGTACAAAGCTCAGCGGTATGAATTAATTTAAATCATTGCCTTTCTGAATGTTAATATCGTTTACATTTCGAGGCAGTTGGCACACGAATACCATTTTTTATGATTGGATTTATAAACTGCTTATCTGGTCCACATGGCAGAAACATGATTTTCATGGAGTTATACAAAGTATATCAAACTGACAAACTTGATTGAGAGTCGAGACTCATTTATTTATGACTATGGGGTTTGTAACCACTCTGAAATATCGAGGTAACAATCAATATAATCTCGGTAATGATGCCGTAAATTAAGCTTCCTGCTGGACAGGAAGCGAAAGAAAAACATAGAATGTGCCAGCTGCATCTCTTCCAGGGTATGCTGTAAAAACAGCTAAGGGACTCGAGGGTATCAGTATATTATAATTTAGGCGATGGGCTGACAACCTGTCACTACAGCAATATACAAATCTATTATTAACAACCCTCAAATCTTGTCAGACGTGGCGTAACGATATTTGATTATCCGTTGACGCTCTGCCTACCCTATTAGGGAAACAGGCGTGGTTGTATGTATGTACGTAATAATACCGTTCAAAATAAAAATATAATTGTAGTGAACTACCACGAATATCTCAAAACATTTTTGTATTGATTGAGTGCCTTAAGTTTCAGACCCGGTACAGAGTTGACTGAACTTTGTCACCTCCCTTGCCTTATTCCGTATCTCACGGGGCTAGCGACCTTATCTAGGGAATTGAAAGTAGGTACTGGTTTTTACATAGAGCGACTGTCATCTGCCCTCCGCAACCCAGAAGGGAAACCAGACCCAATCCTAGATTAGGTCAGAGTTTTTAAGCCGCCAATGCTTAGCACTGGCCTCTGACATGGTTAAATGATTAATATCTAAGGTGTTACATACATACATACATATAATCACGCCTTTATCCCTAATGGGGTAGGCAGAGCGTAAACGACCTAAACAAAGGTCGCTCCGCCACGTTTGACAAAGTTTTGAGGGCTATTTAAGATAGATTTGAATGTATATAGCTATAGTGACAGGTTGTCAGCCCATCGCCTAAATTGCAATATATAGAAACCCTCGGATCCCTTAGCTGGTTTTTACAGCATGCCCGGGAGGAAATGCAGCTGGCACATTCTATGTTTTTCTCTCGCTCCCAGTCCAGCTTGGAAGTCTAAGGTGTTAAACGATATTAACCGGGACCAACGGGTTAACGTGCCTTCCAAAGCACGGACGAAGCGTAGAATAAACGTACATATGAAATTTGAAAACCATACATTGGTACGTGGTGGGATTCGAACCACGACCTCTCGCTCAGGAGGCAGCGGCCCTATCCACTACACCATTGGGCTCTCAGTTGACTGTACTGTGTAAATTATTTAAATTCACTCTTGTCACATATCTCCATTAGCATTAATAAACAGCGCGTTTATTTGCCGACCGCTTCGGAATTCAAATTGCTTTAACGACCAATGAAAGGATTAGTGATATTTAGTACCATTCTTTAGCAGTCGTTAAAATACCATTATTCAGCGATAAATTACATCCCATGCATGATTTAAAGAAAAACTTTATTTACTACAAATAAATGTTGTGTAGAAATGGATCTAATAATAAAAAAAAAAACTAGGTTCAAAATTTCTAGGTTCCATTCCCTGTTTAACCTGTGACATACTAAGAAAGTAGTTAATGTTACTCGGGGTTAATGTGACTTCCTGATGTAGGTGTAAGAATTTTCAATATTGGTAGAGTATTTATTTATTATCATAACAAACAAACAGTATTTATACTTTCTCTTCATAAGATCAATGTTGTCGTAGATAGATTTGAAACAAAATATCCTAACATGAATCAGTATAGCTTGCGGCCGCACCTGTATTATTAATACCTTTGATGATATACGGTATGTGAGTTTAATAAATAATAAATATTCTGACAAGCTCGCGAAAACAAGTAACATTACGTGATAATGATAAAACCACCGGCATATCACGTGATATAATGATACCAAATTTATGTGGTATACATAAATCATACTCAAAATTACTTGACTGGATCTGGCTGCTGAACTGAAGGTCGTAGGTTCTGCACCGCAGAAAACAAATATACAACGTGTAACAGAAAGTGTACACGCATCCAAAAAGATATGAACTAGCCCTCGAAGCTGAACAACTTTCCCAAAGAACATAGGTCGAAATACCAAAAAAGAAACTTCCCATTCTACACGAGCTGTCGCTGATGCATTTTTGTATGAAAGACCAAATTTTTTTTTTATTCCGACCTTTGTTTCTTTGGGAAAGTTGATCAGTTTCATGGGCTGGTAAATACCCTATCTGTTACACGTTGTATTTTAAAATCAAAACGCATACATTTACTTGTTCTTTGGCATGTACGATTTTGAACCTATAGGTTTTCAGTGAAAACCATTTTCAAAGAAAATTAATTTACAACTTTACTTTCCATCCAATTTCTATTTATATTTTTTCATACCATACCTATCAAACATGGTATGTATGATTAATACCTTTACCCTTTATAGGGTTGGCAGAGTGTCAACAACCTAAACAAAAGTTTTTCCGCAACGTCTAACAAGTTTTGAGTGTTGTTTCAAATAGAACTGCATATAAATGCCGTTGACATAAAACACCTTGTGATTAAGATAAAGAGTTTAGGTTCGAGCTTTTTTGATCCACGTCATAATAATCAGGATAATGCAGGCTAAGAAGGTAGTTCAGCAATATTTAAATACTTACAAGTGAACTTTTTAAGCAGTTGTTTTTTAAGTAGGTTGTTTATAATATCTGACACAAGGCTTCATCAGATTTCTTCCTCCGTGGTCCAGTGGTCAGAGCCATGGGCTCACGAACCGGAGGTCCTGGGTTTGACTCCCAAAGCTGATATTTGTCAATTTATAACTTTGTGACTTTTTCCCCATTTTAGACATTGCAGAGTAAATCACCTGATTGTCTCAAAAGAAAAAGGATTCCATGCTTCGGAGGGCACGTTAAGCCGTCGGTCCCGGTCACTGTCTTTGATAATGGTCTTTACTTACATCATGTCAGATGCTTAATAGCTGTGCTACTAGACAGTTTGGAAACTCAGACACCAGGGTTCTTCGGGTCGCTGTTTGACTCGAGAATCCACTCGCTAAGAAGAAGATCACATTTCTCCTCGATCCAACACAACCAACATTAAAAAAAAAGATTTTCTTAACAAAATCAGAACAGATACAATTCCTGCATTATTTCTTTTTCGTTCGTGCTTTGTGGCTTGTAGTTAATATCGCTTAGTCAGCGTGCGTCGGGCGACGTCGTTAGGCGCTACGGGGATGCTGACTACAGATACTTATCTCACATTTTTTGAGAAAGAAACAATGATATTGTAAGTAAATGACGAAGGAATAAGTCAGCTTATTCTCAGAGCCGTTACAATTCTTACTCATGCTCATGAATAGGGAATGCAATCTCGTACGAGATTTCTGCCTAGCAAGATCTCGCGAGACTCAAAACCCAGTCTCGCGAGATCTCGCAAATTACGGGATCTCGCGAGGTTAGGAGAATCGCAATTAAAACATATGCAAATGCTTGTTTTAAGAACTAGTAATTGACATGATATGTAATTAAATAGAAACTGCGTTCCTTAGTTATAAAAATATAGTAAGTTTTATTTCAAAAATCAACAGAGTACTTATTATTTTGTGTATAACTCTAATACCATTTGTTTATATCTATAATTATTATACTGTAGCTAATCAGTTTAAATTCTACAATATTGGTACAAAAACAATAATTATCTATATTTAGTCTTTTGTAAATTATTACTTTAGTTTCAATAATTAAGAGTAATAGGAACATTACTTATGGTAAATAAAAACAACAAAACAAAAACTTAACTTCACAAGTTCTTAAATAAATGTTGTGAGATCGCATTAATCAAATAAAATAAGTTTAAAGTAGAAGTCAGATGAAGTTATCAAGGTACGGAAAGGCAAGTTAGTTTGTCTGAAAATGGCATCTCAAAAAACACATCATGTCGAGAGTATCATCTGACAGATGAATTCTGATTTTGCATGCCAAATACCCTGTTGCTGAAAAAGCTCGTTCTGCCTTAACACTTGTGGGAACCACAGTTGAGAGGCACTTATGTGCAAAGTTTAAAAGTTCCCCTCTTACTCCACCAGCTTAGTACAAATTCATTTTTTTTAAATAAAATGTCTAAAGTATTAAATTTGTTGTAGAATTTGTTGCGTGGGCTGTTTCAGTGCTTTCAGCGATTTTTGCAGCTTATCATAAAGTGTGATATTTTTTTCCGCGGAGACGGCAGAAAGAGGTATTGTAGTGTCTTCAATATCGAAACCTTCATGGTCCTCTTGTGCAACCGGTGCAACAACATCGACATCCTGCGTCTTTGAGTTATAATTGTACTGTGTTTTGCAGTGCAATCTTTCTATAAGCTTTTTAATTTCTTTACGGATAGTGGTCTTCTGGGATATAATGAATGTTTCATCTTGCGCATACTCTTCCAAATCATTTTCGTATTGGGTAAAGTTCCTTAAATATAGCAATACTGATGTCAAACATGTGCGGCGCTCAGATATACGGATTCTCGTTATCTTGCGAGATCTCTTACGAAATTTGACGAGATACAATCTCGTAAAATATAGCCGGGATCTCGGCGAGACGAGATTGCATTCCCTTCTCATGAAGTAGGTACTTTTAAATACTCGTAAATCATAACTGGACTTGGTAATAACTGTACCTCTATAATGATATTTGTTTAGATGCAATTTCAATATTGTGCTGTATGGTCTTCAAAAAACCTTGCAAATATCCGCGTCTGTTATCGCGGTATGATGCGCATGTGAATATTTAAGCAAGGATTTTTTAAAATTGCATGTACTTTATTTAATATTGCAATGGTCTTAAAAAATCCTTGCTTAAATATTCACCATACGGTATGGTAATACTGAAAGGGGTTCCTCACAACTATCAACACACAACACACAACACAACTATCAACAGGAATTTCTTTCAGGAGATAAAAAAACTTCCCATACATAATGACCGCTTCGACCAGACAATTTGTATGGAAAACCAATTATTCTTTTCACTTCCTGAAAAAATACCTGCTGATAGTTGTTCAATTCCGTTGACTGAGTAACCCCTATCAGTTTGCGGGACGCTGTCCCTTACACTCCGTATAGGCATAGCTAGACATGCCTTAGGTATACCTACTACAGGTCAAGTTCGTAAGCGCTTATGTAACGTTGAACACGGTTTTAATAGGAAATTCGGCAAATACATTGTGTACTCGGCATTGCGGCTTCACTGTACCAGGGACAGTTATAAGACTTCCGGGTAAGATATTGGAAACAGATTAATAAACTTTGTATAAGTACATAACCAAGTTCTGTCGGTATGAGAGTTAAGTTCAACTGTTGTAAACAATAGGGTCAAATAGGGCTGATAGTAACCATACCCTTGCAATATTGAAACTATAACTATGTGTGATGGATTTGAAGTATTGGTAATATGGATAAATTGATGTTAGGTAAGTAACATTTATCAATTTCTGTATTTGGAGAAACATCCCCATTCATGGCACTTACAGGAAAATTAGACGCAACAGAAACATATCTTGCGGATAGTGAGAGCGAATTGTCCATGAAGTTCTGATCTTTATTAGTGAGAAAACAAAAATATTGTATGTAAATCACATATAGTCTTGATTTAAAATATGTTAATAATTTAAAAACTTTAAACACGTCAAACATTTAAAATGCTTCAAACTTGTGAGATCTAAGCTTTTACAGTTTTATTTAAATTCAATTCCCAAAATAACACGATAAAAAGATTAAGTAAATCTTATGATTATTTTCGAGAGGTTTCCAATTTAGCTAAAAGCTATCGTTTATTTTAGTCTTTGTTGGCTAACCTACTAGTCTACTTTACCTAAAGCTTAATATAGAAAACTAAATGAATATTTATAATACTCTGATGGTTTCGCTCGGTGCATTGCAAATTAAGTCTCATATTTGTAAGATGAGACTTAATTTGTGTAAAGCTATCTTTAAGATTGAGAACAATAAGAAGTATGGATTTTACAAGCCATTTTTTACTAAAATTAAATTTCTGTAAGTAATTTTCGAATCATTAAATATAAAGAACTACTAGTGAACCTTGTTTTTAATATAATATCAGTAAGCTGTTCAATAATGCAAGTGAAGCTAGCACAATGGGCCCTGTTCTAGATTTGCCAGCTAAAACTAAAATAAAAAGGTATTTGTGACTTTCAGACTAAAAACATTGGGGAAGGACAGAGATTTATTCTCTCCGGTTTTTTATTTAAAGTCGGTGGCTTTTTGCGTTATCTGTCATTTTTATCCGCCATCATATGATATGGCGGATAAAATTGTCAGAAATACTGGGGAAACGTGAAAAAGCGCGTTAAAATTTTGCGAACAAAGTGTTAAACCATAAATTGCCCATACTTTTTCAATTTTATTATTTTGAAAGTGACAAATAGATGTTAATTTTAGTTTTAGCCGGTGATATCTCAAATCGAGTCCAATGTCAACTAGCTAGACTTCCAGTACAATGACGGAGACTTGGGTCTTGTCCCAAAACCTGCTGAGTCAGTGAGCTGCTATTTCCTAACGATTGCAACAAATATTTTCAATTCGTCTTTCTTGAAATGTTTATTAGCAAAACCATGAACAAAAGCAATCGTGTTGTGTTACTTGACTTGCCAGTGCATTGAAAACGGAAATGTGATGCTAGTGCAAGTTGTAAAATGATTCGTAAGATATAAAAATAGCTTACCTGGTAAAAAGGCCGTCTATATTGCATGTTTCACACATTTTTTTTTATATGATAATAGTATATTAGTAACCAAGGGTTCTATAGATCAATTGTATAAAAGGTATTTAGCTTCCGAGCATAGTGACGGCGCTAATAGTACAAGTATGCCATTGATACGTTCAAATAAAGAAATATTTTACGAAAATTGTAGCATGAAAATAGGTTGAACAAGTAAGCAAAACTATTTCACTGTGAAGGATTTCTTCCATCACAAAACATCTCCATTCGCGTAAGAAACTTTATCTACTTCGCAGCAGGCATTTTGTACATCATACTGAATATTTAAATATTTGATGTTTCATAATAAAATACTGATTAATAAATCAACAATCTCTAATTTCGAGGTTATGAAAAGCACAGATTAAAAGGATATTTCATTGACCATGATTCTTTTTATTGCCGCCTTATTTCATGCGACACAAATAATACTGGCCGGTTCGATATTAAAAATAAAATATTCGAGTTTCGATTTCGATTCGAGTTAATATGCGATTCTCTTAATAGAAAAAAATAATAATTATACTTTCAACTTTTCAAAATACGGTTTTTTTCATTTTGATTTCTAGCGAAATGATAGGTTCTTTTTTTCATATGTCATTATTTTTCTAGGGAAATTTTGTCTTATAACAACCCAGTTTTTAGAAAAAGAATGGCCATTCATAGAGCAAGTTTATAGCGCGCGCAATCCCTCCTGGCAGACGGCGTGGCACTTCTTTATATCTTTTCTGTAATCATTTATTTATTTATGCCCGAAGGTGTAGTGAATAGGTCCGCTGCCTCCTGTGCAGGAGGGCGTGGTTTGAATCCCACCACGTACCAATGTGTTTTTCGGTTTTCGAATTTCATATGTAAGTTTATTCGGCGATTTTCCGCGATTCGGAAGGCACGTTAAGCTGGTCCCGGTTTATATTGTTTAATACCATATTATACTAGTCGTTAAGCCGGGTTAGAGGCCAGTGCTAAGCATTGGCGGCTTGAAAACTCTGACCTAATCTAGGCCTTGTTCTGGTTTCCCTTCTGGGTTGTGGACGTCAGATGGCAGTCACTCGGTGTAAAAACCAGTACCCTCGTTCAATCTCCTAGATTAGGTACCCGACCCCTAAAAGATACGGCATAAGGCAAGGGAGATGATGATGACTTTCTTTTAAATAATATAATAGAATTGAAGAAATTTTATTTGGTAATAAATGTTACAAAAAATAAACTTATACTGAACTTAAAACTAAACAAAATTTATACCAAAATGGCTGCCACTCAGCATATTGTCTTGGGTTTTTTTAGGCCCAAAACGCTGGTCTTCCGTGGCCACCGGTTCAAAGCGCATCAGAACGTTGATCGACATTTCCATCTGAATAAGACTTTATAAACAAAGTAATTAAAATAACAACATGATACCTAACAATAATCCAACACAAATAAAATAAGAAATGAGAGCAACATAAATTAACAAGTAGAATGATATAAAATAAGGTAACAATCTGTAATCTTCAACCCGCTACTAATTCTTTAACACTATTGTAGACTTGATAAATATTTTTCAAAGTTCAAATTAAAGGTAAGACTACTGGTTTTTACAGATAGATAGAATAATTATCATCGCAATTATAATAAATATAAGCAAATTAATTGTGACACCGTGTGCTAGGAGGGACCTAGTTAAAGCTCTACCAACCCCGTAACGGGTGACGGCGTCACCCTATTATGTACTGTATGTTTAATTAGGTAGTTAGTCTCGTGATTCATTAATAATAAAACAAAATCACTTTTGCCATTGATAGGAAAAGAAGAAGGATAAAACAAATCTTATCTTCCATGCTGGACTGGGAGTGAGAGAAAAACATAGAATGTGCCAGCTGCATTTCCTCCCGGGCATGCTGTAAAAAACAGCTAAGGGATCCAAGGGCAGTATATTGCAATTTAGGCGATAGACAACCTGTCATTATAGCAATATACCTATAATATCTTAAATAACCCTCAAAACTTTGTCAGACGTGGCGAAACGACCTTTATTTAGGTCGTTTGAGCTCTGCCTACCCCATTAGGGATAAAGTCGTGATTATATGTATGTATATATGTATGTAATTGTGTTAATTTAATTATATTAGAACTTTCCGTTCGGATGCGGCAAACATTCCCCACATCCCACTTCCCCCTTATGGGAAAAGGAGGATGGGGGATGTCTCGAATAATCATATCCGCCAACATTATTACCCATAACCGGTTAGCATACAAGCGGGCGGCGTGTTGATGTGATTTACGATCATATGCTCATATAATCATGTAATAATATTAACAACATACCCTTATACGGGGTGTAAGGGACAGCGTTCCGCAAACTGATAAGGGTTGCTCAGTCAACGAAACTGAACAACTTCTATCTTCCACCCATTCCAATTCTTTCAAAAGTAATCGGACTTTCCCATAAAAAATAACCACCTCGATCGGACAAATTGTATAGCAAAACCAATTTCTTTTTTCTTCCTGAAAATAGTTCCTGGTGGAAGTTTCGAAAATAATGAAAATAGATGTACCCCAACGAGTTAAATGATCAATGTGCAATGAAAATGATAAGCTTTGTCACAAATAACCTATTCAAATTGTAGATAATGTCTTATGATATAAGCAGCCATATAACTGCAAAATTTGTTTGGTAATTCCATAATAGTTTTATTTCTGAAAGGATATTTAGTTTTAGACCTAAAGGACAACCTAGATCGGCTCATATTCCCAACTTTAATATTAGAAGGGTACTAGAAAATAATATCCTAACTAAATATTATTTATTGCAAATGTTACGATAAAGGTCACGTTTATCTATTTTGATAATCTTTTTAGTGTTTACTAATAGGACTGGAAAATAATTCATCGACAGCCCTGGAATTCGATTCAGTACAAAACAATTTATACCTTTAAAGATGCTTCATTTCTTCAACTATATGAAAAGCAGCAGCACATTTCCCCTCTACATTTCAGGTATCTATGGGAAGCAGTGATTGCTGTCAATTAGGTAGGCGACGCATAAACCTCTTAAAACAAACTACTAAAACTAGAACTTGAATGAATAATGTACTTTTCACGATTGTCCCGTAAATACTCTGTACAATATTGAGTTCCATAAAAAACACCAAAAGCCACATTTTGTTCTCCGTCACGTTGTATCCAGGTTAATCCTCTCCCTGATGAGGCACAGAGTCACAAACGACCGGCTTTCCCCGACAGCCAATCATGCGTGCCCAGGAATATATTACCCGGTATTGAGCAGGAAATATATTGCAAAGGTATTAAGGGTCATGTGTAAGTGAAACAGGCTTTTTATACCAAATTAGAAGCATGACATGCTGGAAAAGACGAGTCTTCGTCACTTTTGTCAGATTTTCTACAATAATTTACGTCACCTCGACAACTACAGATTTGAAGCTGGGTGCGCTGCGCTGTCATAAGTTTGTATAGATTCTGTTTGTCGCCGCCTCGAATCTTTCTGTATGTCAGGAGCACATTCATACATACATATAATCACGCCTTTATCCCTAATGGGGTAGGCAGAGCTTAAACGACCAAAATGAAGGTCGTTCCGCGACGTCTGACAAAGTTTTGAGAGTTATTGAAGATAGATTCGTAGGTATATTTGCTGTAGTGACAGGTTGTAAGTCTATCGCCTACATTGCAATATACTGAAACCTTCGTATCCCTTAGCTGTTTTTTTACAGCCAGGTGCACAAGGAATATGAACAGCAATCATTGTTATCTTCTACCCATACAAAAAAAAACAACTTAAGTGATTGAGCCTCGTAACTAAACAGAGGAAAATGTCACAAAGTGATTAACTAACAAAATATCACCTTTATATTCCTCCCGCGGAATCGAACCCATGACATTAGATTTATACATACGATGAATGGTTTGTCTGTGATAGATGGTTGCTTATTCTACCACTCAAGGCTTTTATGCGGAACACTGGAGATAAAGTGTTTTGTTAGTATAATGATAGTAACTGCACACAGAAGAGGTCGTTAATTATATTTCCTTCTTCAAATAACCTGTATTTGAGTGAGACAGTAACATAATATTGTAATTTTTTTCTTCCATGCAGGACTGGGAGCAAAAGAAAAACATAGAATGCGCTAGCTGCATTTCCTCCCGGGCATGCTGTAAAAACCAGCTAAGAAATCCGAGGGTTTCTGAATATTGCAATTTAGGCGATGGGCTAACAACCTGTCACTACAGCAATATACCTACAAATCTATATTAAACGACCCACATCATTTTGTCAGACGTGGCGGAATGACCTTTGTTTAAGTCGTATATGCTCTGCCCACCCCGTCAGAGATAAAGGCGTGATTATTTGTTATAAAGTATGTTTTAATTATTATATTCGTAAATAACTCTGCCTGTTTTATAAAATACTTTAATGATATTTTTTAGTACATTCCATAGCTCAAGGAGTCGATAAGTCCTGAATCCTTCTCAAACCAAAGCAATAGATTATGGTGCCGGCAGCAGGCGGCGCGCTGAGCTCCTATCAGTACCAGGATTCAGAAGTAAGCTCGATGTTGTCTACTATAATATATATTTGTATACTCACATTTTTCATATTGGCATAAAACTACTTAATTGGGAAATATTTTTTTCCCACTTCCACCTCGAAAAGAACTTCGACATAAATAGCAACCATTTTTTTTTCTCACATAACATAAGGGAAGGCGAAAAGCTTGAGCCCATGCAGCCTAAAAATTAAATATAGGGGGTGCGTTTCGAAAATTATTTTAGCCTAAAATTTAAATTTTGTGACGACTTTTTTGTTACGTTTTACTATTTGCTATTAAAAAAAATAGATCATGATGTTGTATGTAATACTACATACTATAATATTATACTAAAAACTATAAAATAAATAACATTTACTTTTAATTTTAGAATAATATTTTTTTAGGTGTTGTTGCAATTCCAAAACGCAACTTAAAAAGTAAACAAAATTTTCTCACTGGAAGTAGGAAAAGTTGTATGTATCACACGAGAGCAAACTCATTTACATCTCATGCTTTAAATCCTTCGTTGAGCTCAGGATACTATTTTTGAATCACTCGCATCGCTCGTGATTCAATTTTAGTATCCTTCGCTACCTCAGGATTCAAAATCAGCACTCGCAGTAAAAACGAAGTTTGCTCTCTAGTTGAACAAATAACTATTAAATATTACAATGAAAAAATAATACGAGAGGAAATAATAAATATTTTTTAATAAAATGCAATCTTTTCTCCAAAAAAAATAATATACGTACCAGTTAATCAAATGGTGTACAATGTAAAAAACAAATTACGTATTATAGAAAAAAAAACTAAATGTTGATGATCCAGTAAATAAATAAATAAAATCTTCAATTCTAATAATCATCTTCATCATAGCAGTATGTAGCCAGTTCCTCGTAAGTGCAAGGCTTGTCACAACATTCGTTCACTATTCCTCGTCGTCTACGCACTGTCTCCAAGGCTCTGATCTTCCTGGGAAATGACCAAACCCAACTCACGCCCATAAGTCCCGAATTCCCGGCACTTAGAACAGATCTTTGAATATCTACATGACTTGAAAATTGATCCTTAGAAACTTGAGAATTGCTTCCAAAATCAAGCGGATTTAAGTCGACTTTAGAAGTGGCTGATCTCTTCTCTTCATTGCCATACCATTGGCACACCATATACGCCATTTCTGCCAGTCGTCTCCCACAATATGTATGAGCTTCCTGGTTCTTTACGAAGGAGATGTATATTACTAGAAGCATTAATACAGCGGCAGTCTTCATATTGGATATTGAAGATAAAAATTGGTTGAAAGTTTTAGAAGCAACTTATTGGAGTAATATTTCTGTGAAACTTGAAAAAAACTTCGATGCCGCGTTTTATAACTTAGATTAAAAAAAAATATATATCTTGCTTTGCCTTGTGTATTAGCTGTATGTAAAGTTACAACCTGAATGTGATGCTACAGGCAAGTATTCAGTTTTTATATTGTTAAATTATGAATATTTAATAGTTATGTAGGTTAAAAATAGGACGTAGGTTTATGAAGTAGGATGATAGAATTTCTGACGTCATATTTCGAAAACTATGACGTGTTTTTTGTCGTTAATTTATAATAATATAATGCTGTGCATAAAATAATATTTATGGCACAGTGCCAGTTTAACTGCCTCCGTGGTCTAGTAGCTAGTGCCATGGACTCCCGATCCGGAGGTCCTGGGTTCGATTCCCAAGGGGGAAACACAAAGCTGATATTTGAGAATTTATCACTATGTGAATTTTTCCCCAGTTTGGTTAGGACATTGCAGGCTGAATCACCTGATTTTCAAAAAAATATCGTGCTTCGGAGGGCACGTTAAGCCGTCGGTCCCGGTCGCTGTCTTTGATAGTGGTCGTTACTCAAACCATGTCAGAGGCCTGATAGTTGTGCTACTAGGCGGTTTTAAAACTCTGAAACCTAGGTTCATCGGGTCGATAGACTCAATACCCACTCGATAGAAGAAGAAGATGACACAGTAAATAAACTTTTTGTCCTAAAGCATGTTTTACAGTTTAGGATATGTAGCTGTACTAACATCACGAAATAGTTCATCATCATCATCATCATCTTCAAATTGTAGTTTGGAGGTCAGCATGTGGAAACCAACGCGGTCTTGAGCCGCTTTTTTTAGCTGGTCTTTCTTTGTTTATTTTTCGTACCTATAAAAAGATATGCTGTGAAAAAAGTACGAGGAAATAAATCCTGTGAACGATTTTCTTGGCGAAAAATATAGGTTTCCGATCGGCAGGGTTTATTGAATCTGTGTAATCGTGGCCTTCAATCTTGAGCATCCAGCATTCGTCGCGCCCCGCGAGCCAGGCAAGGTTTTATCTAGAAAAAGTGAAAATGGTTTTAAAACATTTAAAGGAACGTTCAATAACAAATACTGTTTTGAAGAATAAATAATGTAGCAGGGGGAAAAATACTTTCTAGACCAATTTTGTTGCACCAGTATAAGCAGTAAGTTTATCTATAATTTTGAGGTTATAGTAAACATGAGCCGTCGATTCCGGTCAAATTATGCCCACAAGAGTGGTTTTTCATTCGTTTGATACAAACTCTTGTAGATAGAAAATGAAGCTGGAAAAGTTTTTCCATAGTGCTTTAATTTCGAATAAACTTTTCATGTTAAAGTTTACGAAGGGCCTTTTCCGGGTACATTTAACAAATATGTGCATCGACAACCTCTCTAACCCTCAATAATTTAAATTTCATGCGCAGTATGCCCTTCAACTTAATTTGTTTAAAGGACGGGAAAATACACATTTTCTTACTTTCTGGCCAATAAATATAATATAGGACGCTATAAGAATATATAATAGAGAACGTGCATATAACATATTTTCAGTTCCTGAACCTATTGTCTGAAAACATCTTTAATTATGAAAAGAACAGTGAAAACAGAAATAAAATTGATCAAAAAATCACCGAGATATACCATTTTAAAGATAGACTATCTATCTCTCTCTTCGAAACGACAATTTATATGGAATTAGTATGGCGCTCCTGTCTTATGACGTCACATGACAGTTCGGATATCTCTTTTTAACTAACCACTTTAAGGCATTATAACTTTTAAACTAATGAATATTTTGCGAAAATTCCTTCACATCCGTTCATCTATAGTGACAATAATTCTTAATTATAGTTTAAAAAAATCATGAGTATTCCCTATTGACGTGTTGCCAACTTTTCAAGAGTTTATTTAGGTCCGCATTTAATTTGTTTCAAAAATGTTTCCATTTCAACTAAACGGCTTATTTGACATTCCAATGAACGGGATTCAATGATCCGTAAAATTGACTTTCGGCTTTGAATTGGAAAGATTAAATTTAGAATTTATTTGAGAAAATCCGGAAACAAGTATTTCAACTTATTGCCCAAGAGTTGTATATTATGTGGAAAGCAAATATTTTGGAACAAACATACCTACACAGATTTTCTCTGTATAAAATGTTGATTTACACCTATTTAATTATTGATGGAGAAATTAATGTTATTATCAGATTGTAATATTTAAAAGGCAATTATAAAATTTGCATTGGCTGTTTATTCAGTACGGTATTACCCAAAACTAAACTTGTTTATTATTGATTTTCATCAGTTTATTCTGAAATCCGCTTTTCTGCATACTAAATATTCAATAGAACGTTTAATAAATATTCATAAGGGTGACCGAGTTGAAATCTTGGTTCTCGAGTCAGAACTATTATCACCCCTTCTTTTCCTGAGGAACGTTTCCTATAAGTTGACTAAGTGATAGATATGTAACATATCAAGAAACACATGTTCTGAAACGCAGTATCGAAGTTTTCTCAGCGATCTGCAGATATACAAGTTCCAAACTTGTACTTCGGTCCCCTGAACGCAATACCCAGACACAACAGAATACAAGACAAGGTGAGTAGCTACTCTTTTCCCATCTAACATCACTAAGCCAATTGGCTTCAAAAGTTGACATCTAAAGCACGGAATATATAATAGTACTACATACCTAAAGATAAATCTTACTACTGCACTCGCCGGTCCGCCTACCGAGCTTGGTGTGAATGTCCCAAGTCCTGTCCTGTGGTTCTTATAGTACCTAGTATTGTTATTGGCGAACCGCAGGACAGAGTTAAATGAGCGGCTGGGCTAGTAGTAGAGTAATTAAGCGTCTGATTAAACCCGGCGTTGTCGCGGGCACATGGAAGACACAATAGCGTCGATTCTCGCGACATAATCATAATTCTTATTCTTATATAGCGCTGTCACTATCTTAACTTTGACATAAGAATGAGATAGCAAATAAACACGGGACTTTAAAATTCCTAATCTGACATAAGACAGCTTATTTGACGTAAAATAACGGAGCATGCTCTATGCTCAGTTCTTATTTAAGGCGTCTTACGTCAGATTAGGAATTTCAAAGTCGTGTATTTATTTGCTATCCTTTTCTTATGTCAAAGTTAAGAAAGTGACAGCGGACAGCTTAGAATTAGTTAATAAATACAACGTCCAGAATTGCAGTCTGCCAACAGTTTTTAACATTTGTCGCAAAAACATGGACGGAAGTAATAAGATAAGATAGAAGTTTATTCAATAACAATACAAAAACAACAATCCACAAATAAAACACTCATCTTACTTATAAATTAGATAACTGTTGTCATTTGTATTGTCAAAGAAAAGGGGCTGACTCAGCATATTGTTGTACCTAAGCGATGTAATGCTTGTAATGTAATCAAACCGCGTACCCGATTACCCTGACAAACACAATTTATATACCGTTTTCTTCGAACGGATTTATGTTGAACATTCCCTTTATACCTATTACCTACAAAATTTGCCTCAACGTAAAGCTGTTTCAATATGTACGTGCGTAAAGGTCGCGACCCTAAACACCTTCACTGTTCGATCATCTTTAATGTAAGATGCCATCTATACCAGGTGTAAGGGACAGCGCCCCGCAAACTGATAGGGGTTGATCAGTCAACGGAACTGAACAACTATCAGCAGGTTTTTATTTCAGAAAGTGAAAAAAAATATTTGCTTTTACTTACAAATTGTTAGATCGAGGTGGAGATTTTGTATGGGAAAGTAATTTTTTTTTGTCTCCTGAAAGAATTTCCTGGTGATAGTTGTTCAGTTTCGTTGACTGAGCATCTCCTATCAGTTTGCGAGGGGCTGTCCTTTACTCCCAGTATATTTTACTTTAAAACTATAAATTCTGGTAAATAATTAAATAAATAAACTTCAACAAATGATCTTCTGTCGTGAACAATAAACAAATCCAAGATTTGTAAAACAAACGTAGATAGTACTCGTGTCCACGTGCCGGAGTAACGTAACCCCGGTTGTAGGTAGTTGTTTACTTTGTCCAGCGCACCACTATCACTCTACCTGTGTTTTACGACCACACTACAGAAAGTCACCGTGGTCGCAATCTATATAGTTATCATATCAATATCGTAGTAGGTCGGTAATGCATCAGAAAATTGGGCTATCTATCAGTTTGATCGATAGAGGTTCACTTGAGCTACTATGGAGGCACCAAACAAACTACAAAATTGTGGACCTTTGCTAAAATGATCCCAAACAACTCTAGAAAGCCTGTTTAGCCAGCGGTACTGCTAGTTGTCCCTGATACAAACAATGTCAGAGGTCAAATGAACATCGATCGATATGTTTATGAAACTGTTAACTCACGATATAAAAATAATACTCAAAGGAATAATTTGTTTTTATTTATTGCTATGAGTATACAATACGTTATTGACAATATCTTAATAAAATAAAAATGATAAAAATTAAAACTAAGGGGATAGATCACTCAAATAACCCGCCTCGTGTCGCCCCCGGCACAGAGGTGCCTATCACACTCGCCGCGTTTCCGCGTTGAATTGCGATGGACAGCCTTTGGGCCAGAAGTGAACCGGAGCGGGGGTCTTGACCGCACTCCCAGAGTCTGTGGCCCATCAATGATATTACAGGAATAGGAGTCAAATTACAATATGCCAATTCACTTTTACAAGTCACTCTTTAAAGCTTCAATGCAGTATCCAAGCAGTAACACGATTGCTCTCTCGCAAAACAACCTGAAAGTTATCGTAGCTTCCCGCTGTCTTACTCCGTATCTTCCTATATTAGTTTCCCCTGTGTGTAATGTTTGTTTGTTACTCGTATGGAAGCGGAAGAATGGTACTAAAATGGATTCTCGATAACTTGACCGAGTGTTATCTCGCTAGAATTGTTTAGAGAAGAAGTTTAACCACAATTTGTGTTAGTTTTCATTCAAGCTTAGTTTCAGTTCAGAAGAGTTTACTAACGTGTCAAAAATGCTAAAAGATTTCTGTAAAAATATGTTTTTATTGATGAATTCTTCCAGGCAGCGTTTATCTATTCTGTTTTCTATTTTCATAAATTCTATCACTCTTCCTCTCACTTCTTCCTATCATTTGTATGCAGACGATCTCCAAATTTATACACAAGCTCCACTTTCTGATATCTCAGTCGCTATTGAGACTACAAACAGAGACCTCGTTAGCATTGCTGAGTGGAGTCGTTCCTTTGGCTTAGAAGTAAATCCTGCCAAAACACAAACCATCATAATTGGTAGCCATTGGTACATTGCACGGATTAAGCATGACTTGTTACCCCAGATCATATTTGATGGAACTCCAATTACCTACAGCCGCAAAGTCAAAAACCTGGGCGTTATGTTTGATGACTGTCTCTTGTGGAATCACCAAGTATCAGAGGTAAGCAGGAAGGTGTTTGCCGCGTACGGGTCTCTTAAGCGACTTGAAAATCTTTTGCCGACCAAAACCAAAATCTGCTTGTCACATTCGCTTCTCCTTCCTATACTGGATTATGCAGACGTTTGTTATCCTGATTTATCTGTTCAATTATTGAACAAGCTCGAACGTCTGCAGAATCTCTGTATAAGATTTATATTTGGCCTGCGTAAGTATGACCATGTCTCTTCTTATAGGTCCCAACTTCAATGGCTGCCTATTACCCGTAGAAGGGACTGTCATATCCTCTCCCTCCTTTACTCCATTCTTTCCCACCCTAACACCCCTCCTTATCTTAAAGATCGCTTTATTTTTCATTCGGCAACCCTGGCTCGCAATTTGCGTGCCAGTTCTAAATTGACGCTTAACCTGCCGTCTCACAAAACTGATTTCTACGCAAAGTCTTTCACAGTGCGAGCGATCAAGCTGTGGAATGAATTGCCCGAAGACATTCGACGTGCACCGTCTCTTGAAACCTTTAAGAGCCGACTTAAAAAACATTACTTGGAAGAAATTACTATCTGATCATTATTTATCCTTCTCTTTTATCCTGTGCTGTTGCTGTCATTTCCTTCGTCTAGATCTGGTTGTAGTTTGCATTATCCTATCTTCCATTAGTTTATGTATTAGTTTATTGTATATTATGTATTAGTTTACTTTACAATATCTATGTAGTAGCTTGTAACTAGTTTATGTATTATATGTAATGTATTTAGGATACATATTTTACTAGATTTGCAATATCCCGCTTACCGCTACGCATTTTTCTTTGACCCAAAGGTTGCCTGGAAGAAATTGCTACCTTAGCAATAAGGCCGCCTATGTTGTACTTGTTTTTTGTTGTTATCTGTTGTGTTGTATCATTTGTGTTCTTACGTGCAATAAAGTATTTTTATGTTATGTTATGTTATGTTATCTTTTCCTTTTCTCAATCGATTATTTATTGAGAAATTATGGTCGATTTTAAAATTCTTCTTTAATTAACTCCTCAGAAATTCTTCGGAATACCTTTCATCGCATCACTGCTTCTAAGTATCAAGAATAGGTTACATGAACCTGTATTCCTTGAAAACATTAACCATTTAAATATTATGATGTTGCGGATATACGAGAAATGGTATCGCGAAGGAATGCCCTGATTGTGGCAACAGGTGTCCACAAAGCCTCGCTCACCTGATTTACTGACTTGATTATATTACGAAAAAGTTTAATAGCAGTTTCCATACTGGACTGGGAGGGATAGAAAAAACATAGAATGTACTAGCTGCATCTCCTCCCGGGCATGATGTAAAAACCAGCTAAGGGATTCGACGGATTCAGTGTATTGCAATTTAGAATAGAATAGAAAACGTTTATTTGTCACCAATTATTACAACAGAAACTTAACCTAAAATATTATGTATTAAACAAAAACAACTTAATCTAGGGCATAGAATTAAAATAGTAAATAGGGTGACAAAAAGGTCCCAGCTCAGCGTAATGCTATGAAGGTGCCTACTATAGTAATACACCTTCACAGCGCTGGTCTTCCGCGAGACCGAAATAAAATAAAATAAATAAATAAAAAGTACTATAAAACAAATAAAAACAGTTTTTTCTTACGGAAGTTAAAAGTGTAACTGAATTGTATCACTGACTTTATGATAAATAAATAAAAATAGATGGTAGTAAAATAAAAAACAACTATAGCTTTAAATAAATCCACAGAAAATATAGGTACTTATTATGATGATGATGAATAGGCATACATTAAAACAAATTGTGATAATCTCAAGCATTTTTTTTTTAAAAAACGACTTATTATAACTAAATTAAGCGGTGTTAGTGGAAAAACGATTCAATACAACTGCTCCTCTAATGTAATTTTTGATTTTGTAAAATGTGTTGTTTGAGTTTAACTTTGAAGGCAAAAATTGATTTAGACGATGGGCTGACAACCCGTCAATAATAGCAATATAATACTTATATCATCTGTAATAATAATAACCCTCAAAACTTGTCTGACGTGGCGGAATGACCTTCGTGCAAGTCGTTTTTGCTCTGCCTACCCCATTAGGGATAAAGTGGTTTTATGTATGTATTATTAGCAATGAATGAATCTATTTTTGTCCTTTCAACTGCATCCTTTTGTATTTCGTACTAAACAGTTATTAGAAAAAAAAAACGTAAATTAAGGGGATTATTGTGATTTAAGGGGATCTTCGGTGCACACCAGCGACCTCATTAGTTAAAAATCATTACTCACTGAAAACGTAATTAATAGAAAATCCGGTAGATCAGATTGAAGTAATTATAAATTAATATGTCAGTGTTCACAGCAGTTACAGATATGAGGTTCTAAATGACCTTCATTGCTTTAACCTCAATCTGACCTATCGGATTTTAAATTGATTGTGTTTTCAATGAATTATGATTTTTTGACTGATGAAGGCGCCACCTAGCCCAGGGGAGCTTATGCCACCACTTAGCTCAGGGGACCTTAAGGTGAAGTAGCTAAGACAAGATCAAAGGCACATAATAACATAAGTCAAATTCTAGCACATATTCCAAAAAACCTTTCCTTTTAATCATTATCGCTTAGTTTAAGCTTAACGAATAAAGTATGCAAAATATTTCTAACTAGCTGTGCCCGCGACTTCGTCCCAGTAGTGTGGATAAACTATAGTATTTTCTCTGTTGATAAAACACGCTGGCTCCAACATTCTGAAAACACTAGTTCGCGCGTAGGAGCCGTATCTGCTAGTCCTCGCGCGGAAGCCTTTTTTCCACACAAAGAAAAATTGTCTTAGTGGGGAAAACACGCATCTGCCCGCAGACAAGCAGCTTCGGCTTCTACGCGCGGAGAAACGTATTAAGTATGTTGGGCCCAGCGTGTTTATAAATAAACACAGCGAGTTTTTCATACAAACCGTGATACATACTCATTAATTGAACCTATTTAATGTTTGAGTCTAGCTATAATACAGATTAACACAGTCGAATAAAAAAAGTCTAATCAAAATCAGTTAAAACCACCAAAATAAAATTTCATTTCTAGCTCCATGTTCAGTGATGTGATTATTTGTATCTTAAAATTGAGTCTAGATAACATTCAGTCGTATAAAATAAGTAAAATGAAAATCGGTTAATAAACAGCCAAATTTAAATTTCCTGCCTACCTACTAAGTCAGCAAGCGTGATTTAAGGTATCTAAAGCTTTAACCTATGTAACACTGAGTTGAATGAAAAAGTCACATCGAAATCGGTTCAGTTGTTTTGGCGTGATGTGGTAACATACAGACAGACAGATAAAATATCAATAAAAAAAAGTTTTGTATCGTTAAAAATGCACGCTGTTTTTTTCCGTAATATTATTCAATGCACAGACTCGACTCTTCTTGAGATTTATTATATGAATAAATGATTAAACTTAAAGCTTCACGAAAATTCGGATGCAATAACCAAAAACATTATATAACCGGTACAATAATTTTGGGGTAAAACGGACCAGTTGTGTAATAAATCCTTCGTAAAATGTAGTGGAATGTGCCGCTCAGTATTTCATTTTTAACGTTGTCACAATGCTAGCTGTAAACAATCATCAAAGGAGTTACTTACTAGACGAAAACATAGGGACCCACGACCTCAAACATAATGTTTAGGCTTGAGTGTCCTATAATTTTAGTTTTTTTAAATGATGTTATTGTAATAACCGTATTGTGCCGAGTTGCTCTAAGATTATACCAATAAAAGTACTAAGGGTCGTATTTATGCAGCGATATCAAACTTGAGAGCAATATTAAGTACGGATTTAACAAGCCAGTTTGTACTGAAATGACATTTCTGATACGAACTCAAACTCGCTGTCACTGATGAGAGCTGATTACAAATACGGCCCTAACATACATACATAAATTCACGCCTTTGTCCCATACGTTTTCGCCAAGTCGGACAAAAATTGAGGGCAATTTTATATTGTAATGTGTATTGCTGTAGTGAAAGGTTGTCAGCCCATCGCTTAAATTACAATACACTGTAACCCTCGAATTCCTATTGCTGACTTATACAGCATGCCCGGGAGGAAGGGCAGCTGGAACATTGTATGTTTGTCTATTTCTCCCAGTCCAGCATGGAAGACTACTACTACTAAAGTACTAACGTCACGGAATAATTATTTACTTTAATTAAACAAAACATGTCTCTGCAGCATGAATAATGTTATTATCGTATCTCTATATAATACTTACATACAAGCATATAATCACGCCTTTATCCCTATTGGGGTAGGCAGAGCGTAAACGAATATGAAGGTCGTTCCGCCACGTTTGACAAAGTTTTGAGGGTTATTTAAAATATATTTGTTTGTATACTGGTATAATAATAATAATTTATTTATTTCAGATAACAATGATCCAATTTTGTGACAGGTTGTCAGCCCCACGCCTAAATTACAATATACTGAAACCCTCGGACCTCTTAGCTGGTTTATACAGCATGCCCCTCCCAGGCATATGAAATGCAACTGGCACATTCTATGTTTTTCTCTCGCTCCCAGTCCAGCATTGAAGCGTAGCTTGACAAGATTTTTTTCCTTTCACTAATACCGATTTGTTTGATCAAGAAATAAACTAACTCCACTAAATTCTACCTTATATACGTATAGTAAAAATACTAAATGTTTTCCTTATTTATTCTTGTTTGCTAAGTAATAGAATCCGGTGTTTCAGCTTCGAAATGATTTTCTATCTCATATTTTCTGGCTCACTTTTAATCTGTTTAGTAATTAATTATGTAAATACTCAGCACGTCTCGTTTCTATATTTCGCTGCTTATTGCCGGCCTTCTAAAGCAGAGTAGATAAATATAATTCGTAAACATTAATTTAATCGCAATTTCTTCTTCAAAATGGACATGATTTTTTCCATTTTGAAGACGAAAAAATTGTATGAAAGTATGATTTTATCACTTTCAGTTAGGATCACATCTACCTGTATCTGTTTTAAAGCTCATCATAATCATATTTTATATTACACATAAGAATTGCATAATTGTCGTAAAATTAAATATAATAGTTAACTGGATTAGAAATTTTCTAGACGTACCGAAATAATTGGTTTTGACACGGGTTTAGACTTAATTAATTATTTACCCTTTACAAATCTGTTGTTTGTCAAGCCGATCTTTAATCAAATTAATTGTATTCAAGCAATTATATTGAAATCCAATATCTCAGGCTCGTATTTATAAAGGTATCTCAAGAATGAGAGCAACTCTAATAACAAACTTAACTCTACTCATATTGGGATTGCGGGTGAAAGCCGGATGATTTATGTTGCTGAACATCTGTCTCCTGAAACTAAACGCCTATACGCTGCTGTGCGAAAATTTAAAAAGGATAATAACTACGAGTTTGCCTGGATTAAATACGGCCAAATTTATCTACGTAAAGATGCAAGCAGTGAAGCAATCCGTGTGAAAAACGAAGACGCTCTAAAAAACTTAAAATGACTTTTCAATTTATACTAACTAGCTTCATACATAGACCGCATTTTTTTTTTTTTCTTTATAATGGCTTATTTGTTACTTAAACATTGTTATTTAACATTGTTACTTAATTATTTTGCTTATTTTGTAAAACAACTAAATATTTTTAGGGTTTTTTCTTGTGCTCTAAGTAAAACACGAAAAATATCATGTATTTATATCTGTTTACTGACAAAATCCATTCTTTTTATATTTTTAGATTGCTACACTATTATACTCCTCACGATAATGCACCTTTTTATATATCAGTTACTTTTTACAAATCCAAAGTGCTATATATACGGATTACTCTTCATAAACATACATAATGGTACAATCTAAACAATTTTTAAGTTTTCTGTATCAAAATGTGCGTGCTCTCCGTACTAAAACATTAGAATTTCGTCATAACCTACGTAATATAAACTCGGATATTTTGTTAGTTACGGAGTCCTGGTTGCATGATGGTATCCTAGATACAGAAGTAAGTGATAGCCGTTATGATGTATTTAGAAGTGACCGTACTTCTTCGGGTGAATCGTCTGACCAGCAGCAACCTACTCAAAGACAGAAAGAGAGGGGAGGAGGGGTTATGGTTTTGGTTAAAAAATCTCTTCAAGCCCGGTTACGATCTGAGTGGTTTTGTCCTCCAACTGAATGCGTATGGGTTACTATACCTAGTAAGTCTCTTGGTAATATTTCCCAAAATTTACATGTATGTACTACATACATCAATGGTGACGAACCTAATCAAGATGAACACATATACAGGATCATAGATTCTGTGTCTCATGTAATGGCTTCAAATCCTAATGATTTAATCTTGGTGTCAGGTGATTTTAATCTGCCTGCTGTTAAATGGTCCTCACCTGTTCCGATAATTGAAAAGAAAGGCTATACAAGAACGCAAGAAGCTGCTGACATGCTTATAAGAGAATTCACTATAAATGCCCTAGAACAACATATAAAGTTCTGTAATATTTATGGCAATACATTGGACTTAGTTTTTTCTAACTTCCAACTTAACACAAAACAATCAACGTATCCTTTAGTTAGCGAAGATATTGCACATATTACATTAGAATTAGAAGCTCGAGACATTTTTACACCACCCTTACCAAAAAATAATATTTCAAAATACCAATTTCATAAAGCCGATTATTCAATAATTAACAATGAAATTAAAAATATTGATTGGAATACAGAACTTACGATCGGAGCATTGGAAGATGCTGTTCACGTTTTTTACAGTAAGATAAATATAATTATAAAGCAAAATGTACCTGTATCTTTCGGAAACAATTGTGAAAGTTATCCTGTTTGGTATTCGCCTGCCCTTATCAAAGTAATTAAGGAGAAATTTAAAATACATCAAAGATGGAAAGCTTTTGGCAACCTCAGAGATTATGACGAATTTTCCTATTTACGTACACGCCAAAAAGCTATGCAAGAACATTGTTACGATATTTTTCTTAAATCTACACAGACGAACATAAAGCGCGATCCCAAACAGTTTTGGAAATATTCCAGCATTTTAAGGGGCACACGGGGCAATACAGGTTATCCCAATAGCATGTCGGATGGCTCAAATACCTATGACTCTGGGATTGATATTTGTCAAGCCTTCAATCAATTTTTCTCTAGTGTTTTTATTTATTCCGCTGCAACAGTGAGCAACGCAATTGTTTGTACCGGAGATATTAGTTACGTTCATACTATTAAATTTAATACTGATGATATTTTTAATTTAATCAAAAAACTTGATCCGTCAAAGGGAGCTGGTAGTGATGGATTGCCATCTGTGTTTATTGTTAGAACTGCTGAAAGTATTTCTAAACCACTGTCTATAATGTTTACTCGTTCTATTAATGAAGGCATATTCCCTAATATCTGGAAAGAAGCGCACATAGTGCCTATACACAAAAAGGGTTCTAAATCAGTAATCCAAAATTATAGACCAATATCAATCCTCAATACCATTGCAAAACTATTTGAAAAATTAGTGTATGAGACACTTTATCTAAGTATAAAATCTAATATTACTGAACATCAACATGGCTTTCTTAGGCGCAGATCAGTGAACTCAAATCTATGTGAATTTACAAATTTTATTTACAGTGCAATGGAAGATGGTTCGCAGGTTGACGTGATCTACACGGACTTCGAAAAAGCTTTCGACCGTGTCGATCACGCCATCCTTCTTTCCAAGCTCTATGACTTAGGTATTCAGGGAGACCTATTTAGATGGGTTAAGTCTTATATTTCTAACAGACGTCAAGCGGTAGTGGTAGGAGGATTTAAATCTGATTTCGTTGACATACCTTCCGGCGTGCCACAAGGTTCCCTTTTGGGTCCCTTATTCTATAATGCTTATCTGTATGATATACATTCATGTTTTAGGTTTGCACAACACTTACTTTATGCTGACGATAAAAAAATCTTCTTAAAAATTGACTCCATTACTGATTGCTTAAAACTGCAAGATGATCTCAACCGTTTATCTGAATATTACATAAACAATAACATCAAAGTTAATGTAAATAAATGTGTTCAAATAACATTCACTCGTAAATTTAACCCAGTTTTATTCTACTATACCCTTGATAATAATATTTTGCAAAAAGCTAAACAAGTAAGGGACTTAGGACTTGTATTAGACTCAAAATTGGATTTTATTGAGCATATTGATTACATTACTAATAAAGCATATAAAAGTCTCGGTTTTGTTCTTAGAGTTTGCAAACCTTTTACAGACATTCAATGTATCAAAATGGCGTACTTTGCCTACGTTCGAAGTTACTTAGAGTTTGCTAGTATAATTTGGAACCCTTGTTACACAACACATATTGATAGAATTGAGCGAATGCAAAAAATCTTTGTAAAACATTTAAATTATCGCACTAAAACACGCTATGATTCCTATGAAGAAGCTTGCAAGAAGCATGGTCTGGTAACTCTTAATAATAGAAGAACATTGCTAGACATGGCCTTCCTTTATGACATAGTTAATTCACGTCTAGATTGTACTCAGCTTACCTCTCTTATCTCATTACACGTACCTCAAAGACGACCCAGGCATAATATGTACAAAGTTTTTTATGTTCCCCGTAGTCGTACTAATTATGGTCAAAACGAATTTGTATCTAGAGTTACTTCTGCCTACAATAAAGAGTTTAGCGATATTGATATTTTTGCATTATCTAAATTCACTTTCAAGACAAAAATATTGAAGAAATTGCAAGAGTCTTAATAGTGTCTGCAGTTTATTATTAGTGGATATGGTGGATTTATTTGGTTTTTGTGTTTTCTACGTCATTTATTACTTTGAGTACTTGTAGTGGTTAGTTATTTTATTATATATTGTGTTTGAATATATATATATATATTTATCATTTCTTAAATTAATATTACTAAAATTTTTGTTCAGTTTACGTAATGTTTGTTCAGTTAACTACTTTTATCTTTTCGGTGGCATGTGCCGACATGTATTTAAATATTTCTACTGTTGTCATGAGTTTCTATAAATTGTTTTAATGTGGTATCCTTTGATTGGCGAAGATACATTGTAACGTATACTTTCTAGATTGTATTTATGGTTAAGCTGTTGGATGTCCTTAATAAATAAATAAAATAAAATAAAAATAAATATTAAGTTTGGATTTGACAGGTCATATTGTACTGAAATTACATTTCTGATACGAACTCAAACTAGCTGTCAGTCTCAAGTGCAGTTTATCAATACAGGCTTTAGTGTTGGATATTGGAAATCCTGCTGATATGATGATATTATTAAATTTAGTGCGATTTTGGTGGGAAACCAACTTGATTTGGGGCAACCAAGTAGAAAAGCTAATGCTTATGAAATTAGGTTTTATATTTCAACATTAGGTATAGATGTAAGATATATCAATATCCACCAAGTTTAGTGCCAAATTGGGTTATGTCGATTGCGTATGGGAATATCTTTGCGATAGACTTCAGGGCGTCGGGGTCACAGAAGAGTAAAAGCTGCGACTTCTCAAATCTCAAATCTGAGTAGATAGACACGCTTCCGTCGTAGTTACTGTCTTGGTCTCTCTAGTGTAATCTATAATTGACTCAGTTTTTTCAAAAAAAAAAAGCAGAAATATAAAACACATTCTTGAGCAGTCGTATAAAAAGGGAAAAACTAAAATGGCTTGTTGTGTCGTGTTCCAATCCCAGTTACAGCAAGTCTTCACTAATCGTCTGGAGACTGTAATCCGAGCGATCCGTTTGCGTCACTCTACGACGTGCATCGTACACAGACACACGTCGAGTTCACAGAGATTAGAAACAGTACCTAAGGCCCGTATTTATCGATATCGAGCGATCTAAAGATTGAAAGCAATATTAAGTACGGATTTGACAGGTCATTATGTACTGAAATGACATATCATACGAACTCAAACTCGCTATCAGTTTCAAGTACTGATTATGAATACCGGCCTGTAGAGTGTAACATCCGTAGGTATGATATAATATTTTTCTAGCATAAACAGGTGTAAGTATACAATCAAAACTAAGAATTATAATCATAATAAAACATGCACACAGAGTTCGTTTTAAGTGGTGCTTTCTCCTAAAATATAACACAAATTGTACAAATCCTGTTCGCTGGTGAGGCTTTTTCACAGCATCATAACATGATGTTCTTTAAAAGCCTTCTATCTAGGTGAAAAAATCTTGTGTTCGCTTTCATTTGTTTTAGCTTGTGAATAAAAGAAGTGCTTAAAGAAATAACTTACAATGACGTATGTAACCGCGTACTCGCTGATAAGAATACGTAATTTGTCGGTGACCGAGTTCCAAAAACGAACTTGTTTTCCTCTTGATACGCCCACGGTGAGGGCTAACTTGCATGAAACAAAGTTAGCAAGTTTGCCACTTTCAGGGTCTAGCTATATTTTATTGCTAGGATAGACTTCTGCGAATACTGGATTCTATTACCTTGTAAACAAGAATAAACAAGGAAAACATTTAGTATTTTTATTATACGTAGGGTGGAATTTACTGTAGTCGATTTATTTCTCGATCAAACAAATCGGTATTAGTAAAAGATAAAATACGTTGTCAAGCTATGCTTCCATGTTGGACTGGGAGCGAGTGAAAAACATAGAATGTGCCAGCTGCATTTCCTTCCAGGCATGATGTAAAAACCAGCAAAGGGATCCGAGGGTTTCTGTACTTATATTGCAATTTAGGCGATGGGCTGACAACCTGTCACTACAGCAATATACGTATAAATATATCTTAAATAACCCTCAAAACTTTGTCAGACGTGGCCGAACGACCTTTTTTAGGTAATTTACGCTCTACCCTTTAGGGAAAAAGGCGTGATTATATGTATGCAGATAAGTTACTTACTCTCGTCAAAGATGCTAAAAGTCTATGTTGATTCCTATTTGCAACTATATATAAGCATGGTTTGGACACATTAAGATAATATAAAGCTTGTGATAAAGCTAAAACTTAAATTTCCAATTAGGTATTATTGGAAATGAGTTTTAAGTACAAGTAGTCTAGGTGCAAGAAACAGAGCTGTATATGTGACAATTTGCCCTAGAAGAACCCTGATCTTTACCATGTGATACCTGTGTTTATAATATTTCAGTATATTTCAAATATAATAGTTTCATATATTTCAAATTTATGTATTTCGTGACAGCCCGATGGTGTAGTGGATAGGGCCGCTGCCTCCTGAGCGGGAGGTCGTGGTTCGAATCCCACCACGTACCAATGTGTTTTTCGGTTTTCGAATTTCATATGTACGTTTATTCGGCGCTTTTTTCGTGCTTCGGAAGGCACGTTAAGCCGTTGGTCCCGGTTAATATCGTTTAATACCATAGATATTACTCGTTAAGCCATGACAGAGGCCAATGCTAAGCATTGGCGGCTTGAAAAACTCTGACCTAATCTAGGATTGGGTCTGGTTTCCCTTCTGGGTTGCGGAGGTCAGATGGCAGTCACTCTGTGTAAAAACCAGTACCCTCGTTCAGTCCCCTAGATCAGGTAGCCGACCCCGTGAGATACGGGATAAGGCTAGGGAGATGATGTATTCCGTGACAGCCTAAAATCTTTTAGCTATAACAAATACCTTTATATTCAATTGGTAAACCTCGCATAGTTCGCATGCCCGCATACTTGGCAGCGGTCGTGATGCGGTCGGCGGTGGGAGACGATATTTGGCGTATTCCTCCAATGCTTATAGCTTGTAGTGTGGATTCTTAGGGTGGCTTAGTTTATGGGATAAGATTGGATCCTATGACGTTGGAATGATATTAAAAATTAGTTCATCGGTTAGAGATAGTTTTCACAGTATGGGAAAAAAAAATACTGGATTACTTTTTGGTAGTGTACGCGACATTTGAAACTATGTAGGTTTGTGCTCTTGACAACAATCAATTTCTTTAGATTTACCGCAGTACAGAACCTGCTGTGCTTAAATATCAATTTTGTCAAACAAATAAATGACTCTAAAAATGAAAGTGCTCCATTAAATCAGATGTATGGTAACAGGTGCAAGCATAAGCAAGGTTGAGCTTTAAAATAAAGTAGCATTATGGATATATTTGAATGCATAATATACTGTGCTTAGATTTCATATGAGGTGATTTTTCATATGAGTGGTAGTGGCCATATAATATCAGAGGGTTGAATCCTTTAGCGACCGGTTTATGGTCGCTTACTGACGAAATATGGTCCATATCATTCTTTACTGACTATGAAATATGTCGTCGGCGCCGGCCTTTGATCGCCGCTTAAAGAGTTAGTATTATGTATGTATATGTATGTATATATGCATGAAATGTGGTATGTAGAGATGAGATGTAGCTGCATTTCTTTATCATCCATTGGGCTCAGTTCTAGATACCACCATCTAACAAAAATGTAAATCTATCTGTCACTTTCAAAATAATAGAATTGAAAAAGGACAGGCGATTTAAACTATTTGGTTTTACACTTTGTCCGCTAAATTTTGAAGCGCTTTTGCACGTTTCTCTAGTATTTCTGTCAATTTTATCCGCCGTATCATATAACGGAGCATAAAAATTACAGATAACGCATAAAACCACCGAATATTCATCAAAAACCAGACAGAATAGATCTCCTGTCCTTTTTTAATGTTTTGTCTAAAAGTGACAAATAGATTTTAATTTTAGTTTTAGCCGGCAATTCTAGAATCTAGCCCATTCTCTATCTTATATCTAAGCGCTGGATTGTCTGGAATATCTTCCCAGAATTCCTCGTCTCTCTATTTGTTCTCTTCTTTTGTCACTCATTTCAGTAAATCCATTTAAGTGATTTTGACTTGGATATTTTAACTGAAATTTCGACGGTAGAGACACACGCCGACTTTAATAAATTTAGCTTCATCAGCATAGTCTGATACTTATTGAATATCATACCGGGTGTAAGGGACAGCGTCCCGCATACTGATAGGGTCATACGTGCATACTTCTCAGTCAACGAAACTGAACAACTATCACCAGGAAATTCTTTCAGGAGATGAAAAATAAATTTAAGCTTCTTGTACAAAATGACCACCTTGATCAGACAGTTTGTATGGAAAAGCAAAATTTTTTTTTTCTTAAAGATTTTTCTGGTGATAATTGTTTAGTTTTGTTGACTGAGCAACCCTTATCAGTTTGCGGGACTGTAACTCTATTTTTTTTAAATATTGGGTGTAAGGGTCATACATTTATTTATATACATGTATTTATATATATTATTTAAAATTCGGGTTTTCCTACTTCTCGACCTATTTTTGTTTATTTATTTATATATTATATATTTTTATATATATTTATAAAAAAAGTAGAGGTAAAATTTTATCACGAGATGCAAATAATTGTGCTAAGCAGCAGAGTTAGGTAAAGTGGTTGAAACTTCTCCAGGCTTAATACAAAACCCCCCATTCACAACGCTCGAGCGTTGCATTGATATGTACTTCCCCTCAGTTCTAACATTGAGATTAAGTACTGAAACTCATCTTTATGTAATAAACAGGAGTTATTCTGACAAGCAAGGTAGGGGAAAGCAGAAACTTATAACTAAATGAAAAACATATCAAAATCAGACTTAAATCTAAAAAAAGTGACTAGACTCAAATCGAAATGACTTTGTTTCACCAATCACTCCAATACAATAATTATGCCTTTCAGTAAAATGAATACAAGTATCATTTATTTCTCTCACATACATCAAATGCAATATTTTGCAAAATGTTGAAAAGAACTTAGTCTTATTACATTTCTTTATGCTGCTACTAAAGCAAACAGTTTAAGTGGAAGGAGAACATAGTTTTCCGATCGGCGGAAATATTGAATCTCAGTAATCTTGTACGTACGGCGAGCTCAGAGATTGCCCACAGCCTTGTACAAAACTGAAAGATTTTCCGTTTTTTCCGGGTAGGTGAAATCACAGCTTAAAAAAAATATTATAATAAATTCAAATCTAATCTATCTGTCACTGGTAAATTGGAGTGATTAGATTAGATTAGATTTATTTATTTCATACTATGAATTTCATAAAATCATTACATTACAATAATAATAAAAATATACGAGGATAATATAATCGTCAAAAAATAATTAAACAAGTATGTCAAACAAAAGTAATATAAATAAAATTCATCAAAATGTCGAAAAGAAAATAAATATCAAATGGCAATTTGTAAATCAAAAGCTAATTTACACAATGTCAAACAAAATGAATATGAACGTCAAAATTAAAATGCAATATTATTCATATTTCCTGAAAAAACTTCGTGAAATGTCAAACTACGTGAAGTGTGCAGTAGGTTAAAGATGATCTATATATAGGGAACGGTGTTACATCTAGGGTAGTTTTGCCCCGTATTCGGTTCGTATCCGAAATGTGACCGTGATATTTCCATATAAAACGGATATGGATGAGTGCGCAAGCTGTCATACATTTCCTAGGAAAGTTAATTCGGATCAGAAAATATTTGGTTAAGGATTCGGATCAGTGCAAAAGCGATTTTAGTCTAAAGATCCCTTAGGCATAGTTTATAAAACCTTAGAAAAGATATGGCTGCATGTGGCTATTCTGACTCACCATCACACAGCATCTAGAAGCACTACATACATAGACATTAGACAGAGAATTCAATTCAATGTTTTTTTTAAATATAATTGTTAAAGTCTACATACATACATATAATCACGCCTCATCGAATATTTTGCAATATACTGAAACCGTCGGTTCCTATAGCTGGTTTTTACAGCATGCCCGGGAGAAAATGCAGCTGACATATTCAATGTTTTTCTCTCGGTTCCAGTCCAGCATGGAAGTAAAATCTACGAATTCACTTTTTTCGAGTGTGTACAAATGGAAGCTATTTCCTGCATCAGGTTAACAATTAAAACGAGCCGTTTAACAAGAGAACAAGCGGAACAAATAAACGATGTGAAAGGTCATCCAAAGTCATCAGGGGTCATTTAAAAGATACAATACGATAAATAAAAAACAGATTGTTAAAAACTCTATTCAGTTAGTTAGATACCGCTGCCACCTGACAGAACTTTTGTCACATATTCAGAACTAGTAAAACCTGTCAAATTCTGACTTCTGTTATGCTTTTGTTTCTATTTTAGCCATTAAACAGAACTTTCCGAACTTTTAGCTCCTCAAAAAACTTCTGCCACATGACAGAACTTTTGCCACCTTTTCTGAAATACAGAAACCTGTAATTTTCTTACTTTTGATATACTACTGTTGCTATTATAGCCATTAAACAGAACTTTTTGCTCCGCATAGAACTTCAGCCACCTGAAAGAACTTATGCTACGTTTTCGGAACTACTAAAAACTGTCATTTCTGACTTCTGACATGCTACAATGCTTTTTTAACTATAAAAAATAATTTTTTAGAAATTTTGGCTCCGCATAGAAGTAATGCCATTTTAGATAACTTTTGCCATCTTTTCAGAAGTACTGAAACCTGTCAATTTCTTACTTTCGTCATAAAACAAGACTTTCAAAACTTTTGGCTCCGCACAGAACTCCTGCCATTTGATAGAACTTTTGCCACCTTTTTAGATCTTTAAGTTTAAGTCAAACTTCTATTTTTTTTACATTTGACATGCTACTTTTGCTATTACAGCCCTCTGAAATTTGTAGGTGTATTTTTGGGATCAAATATTTATCGTAATCGTTCGAGCTGGAAATCAGCAAAAACTTTGACATCTTCTGTGTCTGAACAACCAACATATGAAAAGAAACATTTAAATAAAATGAAATAAAAAATGTGTTTAAAGTAAATACGAGTAAACCGCACACAGAACACAATGCGTCGTAATATACCCGTATCGGTGTCTACGAGCCACAACTAAGCGCTACGTCGTAGCCCTTCGCTACGAAATATGGTTGCTCTGATCCGGTTACGTGACATCCGCATCCGCCTGATCCTGTGTTTGATCTGCGCCGACAGACATGGATCAGCTGAAGCCATATACCATCACGTGATTGATCCCCTTTTTTTCTTTTTTATGATGTAAAAATTAGTTTTGTATTATGTCAGTAGATTTGTGTAAGTACAATTTTCTTCCCGGTAAGTACTCGTAAGGAACTTTCGTTATTCAGTTATTGACTTGAATTTTTCCCGTAAATTATTATCAATTTAAAATTTGTTATTATTATATTGGGCAAGTTGTCCTAAATCGAATCGTATGTCTAAAGGACTTGGCGCTAAGTTAGCGCTCTGGTTGTGTCAGTAAATCTTTCCCATCAGAATAAGAAATTGAAGCAATAGACAGTGCACCTGTGTGTAGCGCAAACACTTGGGCACTTAAACCTAGTCCTGCGCAGTTGGCCGACGATCGGTGGAAGGACTATGAATGACTATTACTTACGTCATACGCTCTTTACGATTTAATTGCTGCTTCTTCTCGTCGTATTGCTGTCTCGATCGCACCTACAGGCCTTTTGTGGTGCATTCATACATATTAGATCCAAATCCAATTTATATCCGAATGATTACATACATACATATAATCACGCCTATATCCCTAATGGTGTAGGCAGAGAGTAAATGACCTAACCCCGCCATGTCTGACAAAGTTTTGAATTTTATTTAAGATATATTTGTAGACAGCTAGAGAAAAACATAGAATGTGCCAGCTGCATTTCCTCCTGGGCAAGCTGTAAAAAACCAGTTAATGGATCCGAGGGTTTCTGTATATTGCAATTTAGGCGATAGGCTGACAACCAGTCACTACAACAATATACATACAAATATATCTCAAGTAACCCTCAAAACTTTGTCAGACGGGGTGGAACGACCTTTGTTTAGGTAGCGTAAAGGCGTGATTATATGTATGTATGTAAAATCCCGATCGATACTGAATCTTTACTTGTCATAATAATAATGGGAGAAAAGAAAGGGACGGTAACGGAGTTAGCTACAGAAGTGACCACTAGTTGTGTCTTCATTAGACATATATATGTATAGTGGGAATTAAGATTTATTGTCAGACTAGCTTTCCGCCCCGTGATTATACTCGTGGCTTAATGAGTTTTCCCGTGGGAATGGGATAATTTCCCGTAATAAAAAGTAGCCTAAGTCCGTCGCCAGGTTAATATCTATTACTATGACATATTTTCAGACGGTTAGGCGTGAAAGAGCAACAAACAGACAGACAGAGTTATTTTCGCATTTATAATATCAGTAATTAGTATGTATTAGTATAAAAAAGGATGGAGTAATTATTTATTAATAAACTAAATAAAAATAGAACGTCTATTAGAGAATGACAGACGTTTTCTTTTAGTTACAAAGTAAGCCAGTTTAGAGTAAAGATAGATTAAATAGAGTTTTGAGTTAAGTACTTTCATAAGATTGGACAACCGATCAGGCGTTTTAATCTTTATTAGTCTAGCGTGTAACTAAAAGAGTTCTTATGTAGTATAAGGTGATTATGATAAAAATAAGCATTCTTAATTTTCTACACAAACAATAAGTACAACATATTTATTGATAAAAACATATATAGGAACATAACATGCTGTTTGACTTCGACAATCAGATCTTTACGCAGTTATCTTAGTAAACAATTATAATAAAAACAAATATTCAATGGCTTTCAATAAAATGGTAATATAATGTTAGTTATACGAGAGAAGTTCTTCCATGCTGGCCTGGGAGCGAGAGAAAAACATAGAATGTGCCAGCTGCATTTCCTCCCGGGTATGCTGTAAAAACCAGCTAAGGGATCCGAGGGTTTCAGTATATTGTAATTTAGGCGATGGGCTGACAACCTGTCACTACAGCAATATTCTTACAAATCTATCTTAAATAACCCTCAAAACTTTGTCAGACGTGGCGGAACGACCTTTATTTGGGTCGTTTACGCTCTGCCTACCCCATTAGGGATAAAGGTGTGATTATATGTATGTATGTATGTATACGAGAGAAGGGTCGGCTCGAGCGCAATGAGTAGGAAAGATTAACTAAATTGAGTGTGAGCTGGGTAGCTCAGATAATGTTCGCATATTATACCATCAACGTACAATTTCGTAACGCTTAATTCCCTTTTTATCACCGTTATATTTATTTATTCTGTATAAAATTTACTTGCTTTGTTAACACTAAACGATAAACAAGTGTTATTCATGATTAAAATTAATCGCCTTACTTGTTTGTATTCAAAGGAGGGTTAGCCCTCAACGTTTCCTATACGAGGATCTTCATCAGTCGCACTCCGCCGCCCGCTAAGTGCAACCTTCGACGACGAACGATGAGGGCTAACCCTTCTTTCAATACAAACAAGTAAGCTGATCAGTTGTCATTATAAATTTATTTGCATTAATTAAATTACTTAATCCTAAGAGCCTAAGAGCGTACTTGATGAAATATAAGTTCCGTTTCGGTCAAAAAAAAGTTGTAAATTGCTGTAGTGACAGGTTGTCAGCCTTTCGTCTAAACACACGGCATGCCATGCCATAAAAAAGTCGTATAACAGCGTGAATCTATTGTGTTTCAACACGCTCTTTCTTCCTTATGTTCGAAAGGGACAATCAAGCAGAGCTTGTTCTTTAAGCCAGTCACTTGATGATGAGTAAAGCGGATCTGAAATGTAATTGCAGCCGTTAACCGTCAGACCTTTATAACCTACCCTTTATAACTACCCTCTTTTCCTTATTGCGCTTATCTGTGTTTAGTGCCCTTATTCAGCATTCGGATGACCCGCGTCTTGATTCAACCTTGTAAGTTAAGCAGGCAGTATTTGGGCATTTTTTTTAGACGATGTGGAAAAATCATCGAAAAGAAAACAATTGCGCTATTTTTTTCATAAAATGTTGTTTTTTAAAATTGAACTGTTTTTTTTTTATTTGGGTCGTTCGACGTTCAATTCTGATATTTCTCCATTCTCATACTCAATGATCTTGGTCTGAACTTGAAACAAAAGTACAGTAAAATTAAATAAAATGAAAGTAATCGTATAATTCAAAACTGATTCGATTTAATAATATTTACTGTTATACCAGCGATCATGGTGGGCGGTGAATTGCTCTTCACTTTAGCTTTATTTGATTTGAGAAGTTTTCCGGCTCTCTTACTTTGATTACATCTCTGAAAGTTTATACGCTTGTATTTTGGTTTTGAATATTTTCAATGTTAAATAAAACAAATTCGTGGCTAAGAACTAAATAAATAAACACAATTCTTGACATTCACAATTTTTAATTGTTTTATGTTTTATATTTAATTGTATAACCTTGTCAAATTTTCCTTTCTTTACAGATTTTTTAAATGTTGATTGTAAGTTACAAAGTAAGGACACATTTAACTTTTGTCTTTGCCCAGAATAAAAAAATAGTGATCACAGATTAAATAGTATATACAAAGTAGAGGCATACCTGGATATTAGGCAAGCGATATTTTAAGATAAATCTGAGAACAGCCTAAAAGCATTCGTTTTAAATAACTCAAAAAAAAAAAATATATGTACCATGTTCTATGTTCTTCTCTCGCTCCTAGGCCAGCATGAAACACACAGAACCCGAACCCATGGAATTTACGTCAATTCAACATTTCAAAGAAATATTCTTTTTTTTTCCGTTACTGAGTACTGTGGGTACGCCATAATTCATTGTATGTTTTGGTGTATAAAATGTGGTGATATGTATAGTAGCGTTTGGTCATTGTGTCCGCGGCTATTGTGTACACGCGGGCGTGAAGTGAACAGGAATGGCCGCGAAATTGCCTCTGTTGAGTGAACTCGTTCGCATACAAGCTTTTAGAATATTTTAGGGCCCATATTGGTGAAGATAGGAAACAAATCAAATAACAGACTATAGATATATCATTGCCACACCATTTTACAGTATTTTAAACCTTAATAAATTTTTTTTAACTGCCTGCGTGGCCATAGGCTTACGATCCGCAGGTCCTGAGTTCGAATCCCAGGGGGAAACACAAAGTTGATATTTGTCAATTTATCACCTTGTGAGGTTTTCCCACATTGGTCGCAACCAATTTTTTGGTAATATCCTAATATTACAGGCTGAAGATTGTCCGAGAAGCAAAAGGATTCCTTGCACGGGCACGTTAAGCCGATAGAGGTCGTTACTCAAAACCATGTCGGAGGTCTAATAGCTGTGCTACTAGGTAGTTTAGGAATTCTGACACCAGGGTACATCAGATTGTTGTTCGATTTTTTTTGTAATAATAAGGTATTACAAAAATTGCGTATGTTACTTTTAGATAATGTAGCTTTCTAATAGTAAAAGAATTATATATAATTATAGTATTAAGAATAAAACACAGGTAATAGAACTGATTTCCACTCTCTTACCGTTCCTAAGTTCTACGAAATGTGGTAAATATTAGACCGAATTCCAATAAAGGTCTTTATGTTGTCGTCGTGAGCGATTTCTTTGGACGCGCGACTAGTTTCACTATTTCCGTATCGGAAACCGTCTGTTCTCCGCTATCTGTCTCTTACGCACCGTTGCGCACTATATTAAAATACGGTTGGGTATTTTTAGACATATTTTACGGTTTATCTGCAATTTTAATATTATTAAATAAAACAATTTGTAACTTCGTTTATTAATTAAAAAACTCCATTCCTGCTTACGATGACAAAAAAAAAACAAATAAAAAAAAACACAAGTTTGATAGATACATACATACATATAAACACTCCTTTATCCTTTCCCCTTTTAATTGATATTTTACCCGAAATGTTGTAGACATAAAAGGCTATTCTTTTTTTGAATTTGCAACCATCAATCAAAGTACAAAAAAATGGGCAATAAAATATTTTTGCTGTAAATCTTTGTAAAAACTCAACAAAAAGTTTGTGACCAGTAAAACTTTTGTAAACGTGACAGAATACCAATGAAATGTAACCAAAATACATGGCCCCGTAGTATAAAACACCACCGAAGGAAAATATATTACTTTCACACTTAACAAAATAAACATGTCTTTCTGTTTATTACTCTTACGTAAATTAAAGTGACATGTTCCTCGTTTCATTAAAAAGTCAAGTCAAGATTAGATAAGAGCTAAAAAACCGGTAATTAAACGTCAAGATAGACGAGGGCAGATAGAAATTTGTGGCACAAAATGAGCTGCATAAAAAGAGAATTGTTCGGGTGGTATGGGACTAAGGGTGGCTTTGCACTGCTTCTATATGAATACATATCCGTTAAAAAATATATGGAAGCTGTCAAACATTTTCGTGCCAATCCATACAATTGTTCACGGATACGAACCGAATACGGAGCTGCCCTTACTAGCGAAGTAAACGAAAGACTTCGTAGGATTAGTAACAAGATAATTCCAGCTGGATGATCCCACTTCGCTGCTGGTAGGCTCTACACGGTACCATTTTGTTTTTAAGAAATGGCCTGAACTTTTGTGACTAGTATCTAGAGTATGGTACCAATAAGCTTGCTTGCTTTCCAAGAAGTGAAGAAACCTATCTCACAAAACATCCAGTAATTAACTGTAAACATTGAAAAAACGAATGTATGTCAGGCTGTTATCTATATTTTTTTTTTCCTCTCACACGAAAAGCTGGAAGACAACTCAAATATTTTGAGTTAAGCTCGCCTTTGTACATAATGTATCTAGATTAAGTTAATTTTAAGAATATCCGTGTATAATAAAGAATTAAGAATATTTTGAATGTCAACATCACAGAAGAGCGCAGCGACTTCTCAAATCAATGGTGCATAGAAATAGGTATTCACAAAAAGCTACCAACACAACACAGATCGAAGAATACCAACTAATTTATTTCAATTATGTTTCTCTTCCAGCATTTTGTAATTGGAAATAGTGGCAAAATTGTGTTTACTACAATCAAGGACTGTTGCGATATTCTGTTAGTTTCAAACAAACATTCTATTAAATTAACTTTAGGAAGTCTGACTGTTGGTCAAGTTGGTCCTGTTGGTTGGTCTGAATATTTTATAATAAATACTTTTGATATTACCTACCTTTGTTGCCAAACATCCTGATTCCCTGTGAAAAATATCACAGGAAGAATAACTTTGAATATAGGTTAGAAGCAAATATTGATTTGATGACTTCAAACGGTATAGACGGATGTCGGATTGTCAACCGGTGTTTATAGACTAAATTGACCCTGCTGACCATGATTCGGCCTGGTGACATTACAATTTCAAGAAAAAAGTTTGGAAAGGCATTGCTCAAAAACTATTAGACCTATGGAAATTTAATGTAGATACAATTTGTTTGCGACAGTCTATTTCTTAATCTAATATTTGTAATTTAAAAGGGAAAATGCGGTAGTGACGGGTATGTTCTGAGGGGAAGGGGGAATTGGGCACAGGGAAGCATTTAGCAGGGTGTAATTAGTCTAAAAACATCCAGTGACCATCCGTTACATTCCATTTCGTTTACAAGCAGAAGAAGAGGGATTTTGAGATCTGACATTTGATCTAACACTTCAAAAGGGGATTTCGAAAATTGTTTAAGCTTACTTTTCACTCGGGAAATCAAAAGATAAAATAAATCCACGTTCAGCAAGTGTGTTTATCTTAGCTTGGTCCCGGGGAAGCCCCGGGCCGTCACCGTGGGCGCGGTAAGGGACCACCTGTTGCCTTATGTGCACTTTATAAGCACTCTTACTTTCGCTTTTACTACGTCTGTTATGATTGTTTCAAAATTAACACGTGGTAATAGAACCTACTCAACGAGATTTGAAAGGTAGAACAAATTTAATTTTTAAGTGGTTGTGTTGATGACTATTTGCTAATACCTGATGTCAGAGTAGAACATCGTAAGAGTAGAACCCAGCATTTGATGGATATCAACACCATTCTAACTTTTATGTTGTGCATAACATTTATATTAAAAAATAAATATTTACTGTACGCAATTTGTATAAGTGTGAGTGGCTCAGTCAATAATACTGAACTACTTTCACCAGGTTTTGTTTTTTTCAGGAAGTGTCATCATCTCCCTAGCCTTATCCCGTATCTCACGGGGTCGGCTTCCTAATCTAGGGGATTGAACGAGGGTACTGGTTTTTACACAGAGCGACTGCCATCTGACCTCCGCAACCCAGAAGGGAAACCAGACCCAATCCTAGACTAGGTCAGAGTTTTCAAGCCGCCAATGCTTAGCACTGGCCTCTGATATGGCTTAACGACTAATATCTACGGTATTAAACGATATTAACCGGGACCAACGGCTTAACGTGCCTTCCGAAGCACGGAAAAACCACCGAATAAACGTACATATGAAATTCATAAACCGAAAAACACATTGGTACGTGGTGGGATTCGAACCACGACCTCCCGCTCAGGAGGCAGCGGCCCTATCCACTACACCATCGGGCTCGAATGGAAGAAGAAGTGGAAGTTGTTCAGTGTCATTTACTGAGCAACCCCTATCAGTTTGCGGGACGCTGTCCCTTATACTCGGTGTTATATGACAGTATGGTGTTAGTCAATAAATAATAAAGTAAATAAATGAAATCTTCATTTAGCAATCAATGAATGAAAATATGTTAACAAAAAACATAGAATTAGCATATTTGTACATAGACAATAAATAACCCTGCTTCTTAAACTAAGATAGAAATCCTGTATCTTAGGAAACAGTCGTACTTGACCAATGCAACTAAAAAAAACCATGTCTTAGCATTTCAACAGCTGTTTATACATATAACAATAAAAATATTTAAACAGAGATAATTTAATAAGGAAATATAAATAATACAAGTAAGCTTTGTTTGTATCTGTAACTTTTTCAAGCTCAAGAGTACGAGTAAGAACTCTTAAAACAAATTAAGAAGTTACGGCACTCATTAAGTACCAGTTAAACTTAGTTAACAGTTTTAAGCGGTTGAACGTGATTCAAGATAGTTTTCTTACGAGTTGAGAGTCTCTTAAGAAACTTCCCGTCGGAATAAAAGGAAGCGCTAAGAATCACAATGAGTTTTGTTTCGAACTCACCGCTGACAAAAAAACTTGGTTAAATTGATCAAGAAACTTGTTTACATACTAGCACATCAAGTAATATAATTGAGACAACAAAGTTAATGTTAAGATCAATTATTCTATTCATTGAAATTATTAGGAACTTAGTGGTGGTTATCGTGTACTTTGGTTCATTTAATTATTAACATTATTGTCGTAAACACATTACTTTATGTGCTCGTATTTAAACAAATATATTTTTCAGTGTACTGCTGAATTCGTTTGATTGGCTATGTTTATGAAGCTAGGTTTCCAAGTGCTATTTTCTTTGTTTCTATCACTACCAAAGCAATTATGGGAGATTGTCCTCCTCAGTTTATTTTCTTTCAGGCTAAGCTTTTTATAAAACAAACATTTGTAACTAAATATTGCCAACTTTCTTCTTTTGATTGAAAATGAAATGAAATTCATGATTTCTATACTACCTATATAAGAGCAGGTGTCACTTACGGCGCGCGCGAACTGGCAGAAGGATGCGCCGACGTAGAGTTCATCGCTACGCGCGTGTATGACAGGATCGGTTCTAGCACCGAAATATTTTAAGTAATCTTCACCTTAACCTCTTTACCTAATCTCTTCGGAATATGAGTATAGGTCAGAGAGCCCGATGGTGTAGTTGATAGGGCCGCTGCCACCTAAGTGGGAGGTCGTGGTTCGAATCCCACCACGTACCAATGTGTCGGTTTTCAAATTTCATATGTACGTTTACTTGGTGCTTTTTCCGTGCTTCGGAAGGCACGTTGAGCCGTTGGTTCCGGTTAATATAGTTTAATACCGTAGATATTAGTCATTAGGTCACATCAGAAGCCAGTGCTAAGCATTGGCGGCTTAAAAACTCTGACCTAATCTAGGATTGGGTCTGGTTTCCCTTCTGGGTTCCGGAGGTCAGATGGAATTCGCTCTGTGTAAAAACCAGAACCCTCGTTCAATCCCCTAGATAAGGTAGCCGGCCCCGTGAGATACGGGATAAGGTTAGGGAGATGAGGTATAGATAAAACATTTCTTCTCTACTACAAATAAAGATGAAATCGCATTATTTTTTGTAAAGTGGTAACCAGAAGTGCATTGAACATGAAATCATATTGACTGTCGAGTTTGTTCTGTTAAATTATTTTGATAACAAAATAATAAATCGAGCTAACTTTTAATATTAAAAAAAATCCTAACTACTGCATAATGACAAATTAAACTAACTTTATTAGTTAACTATCTCCAAACAGAAGCAACTAATCTATACGAGCTCGATAAAGCTTAAACTGAAAAATATAATAGTCCTCCCACCGATTTTCGGTGATGGCGGCCAATCTCCTGGAGATGGGCCAACTGCGCAGGACTTGTTTTTAGTGCCCAAGTGTTTGCGCTACACACAGGTGCACTCTCTGTTCCCTCAATCTCTTATTCTGATGGGACCAGCGACCACACAGCCTGATGGGACAGACTGACTGACACGACCAGAGAGAATTCAGGCGCAAGACCGACTATATACATCCCATCCGACGGCATGGATCATCTTACTTTTCGGACAATCAGGTGATCGGCCTGCAATGTCCTAACCAAACTAGAAACAACAACACAAAGTCATTGTCCCTTGCCGGGAATCGAACCCGGGACCTCCGGGTCGGGAACCCATGGCTCAGACCGCTTGACCACGGAGGTAGTTAAATATACACTCATTTTATAAACTTATTCACATTGTGAGGGTTTTAAATACCTAGGTAGACTAGTTGTGTAGGGTTCAGATTTATAAAGCTCAACATTTTATCCTTCTTAAAGCGGAAGAGCTAAGGTTTTACTGATATATCAGCTTATTTTTTTTGTCATTTGTAATGTTTTCAGGGGGGGAAACACAAAGTTGATATTTGTCAATTTATCACTTTGTGAGGTTTTTCCCAGTTTGGTTAGGACATTGCAGGCTGAATCACCTGCTTCGGAGGGCACGTTAAGCCGTCGGTCCCGGTCGCTGTCTTTGATAGTGCTTGTTACTCAAACCATGTCAGAGGCCTGATAGTTGTGCTACTAGCCGGTTTAAAAACTCTGACACCAGGGCTCATCGGGTCATTCGACTCGAGAATCCACTCGCTAAGAAGAAGACTGATTTATCAGCTTATTTTTTTTGTAATACATCGGTAGGGCTTAACCTTAGCCATTTCGCTTTAAGAAGGATAAATTTACAGATAAACTTCATGTATTGACAAAAGTAAAGATACCAAAACACGATTAACTGCCTCCGTGGTCTAGTGGTCAGAGCCATGGGCTCATGATACGGAGGTCCTGGGTTCGATTCCCATGGGGGAACACAATGTTGATATTTGTCAGACTTTGTGAGATTTTCCCCAGTTTGAGTAGGATAATGCAGGCCAAATCACCTGATTGTCTGAAAGAAAAAAGATTCCGTGTAAATTTTAATTTTAGTTTTAGCCGGCAAATCTAGACTCGAACCCAATACTTACATAATTTAATTTGAATAAGGCAATTAATTTGTAGGACTTTTGTCCTCGATACACGGACGTAGTTTTACCAGCGATAATCTAATTATGTGTAACTTTGAATTAGATGATGGTCAGTCCTAATACGGAGTAAATCCAATATACTTAGCTAAAGTGGACTTTTCTAAAAGACATTTAGCTTAGGTATTCATTTTTCTTTCTTGACTGTAACAAAATTGAAAACTACGTTAGCTTGCTGGATATTGATTGAACCACCAACGTTAAGGTGACGATTGTAGCCAAGTGCCCCTACAGTAAAAAAATAATAATGTAATAAAAACACAGTGAATCAAAAAACTGGTACAACAGAATGACATTTTAGTTTATACCCTTATAAATTAGCGCTTTATAGCTCTTTGTTCGTTCGAGTTAGTCGGGTTGTTTGGATCGGTGTTTGACTCGAGAACAAGACAGGCCATGTACTTCTTCTGTCGAGTGGGTATCGAGTCTATCGACCCGATGAACCCTGGTGTCAGAATTTTAAAACCGCCTAGTAGCACAACTATCAGGCCTCTGACATGGTTTGAGTAACGACCACTATCAAAGACAGCGACCGGGACCGACGGCTTAACGTACCCTCCGAAGCACGAAATCTTTTTCTTTTCGGACAATTAGGTGATTCAGCTTGCAATGTCCTAACCAAACTGGGGAAATATTCACAAAGTGATAAATTCTCAAATATCAACTTTGTGTTTCCCCCTGGGAATTGAACCCAGGACCTCCGGATCGGGAGTCCATGGCACTAGCCACTAGACCACGGAGGCAGTTATAGGCCATGTACTGAAATGACACTTCTGTAGAAGTGTAGATTATAATTACGGGCCTTAGAAACCCGTGATGACACTCCACTCAAATTTAACAGGTGTAAAAACACTTATGTATGGGAAGTGTCTGAAAAACTTTCTTTTTCTTTATTATTATTTTAAATTGTTGCTTTTCAGTAACATCTTGTTCAAAGTTGTTTACCGAGACCGTAGCATAGGTGCTTTTACTTTTATTTCATAGCGCTACGACGAATCAGATATCATGTATCTGCAAGAAGTTTAGATTGTAAACATGTCTTTTGTTCTTGTCTTTGTAAAGTTGTGTACAATTGCAAGAAATGTAATAAGAGCTACTGTATGTTTTATGAAAGCGCTCGAGCACTCATATTACAATAAAATGTTGTTGTCAACTTTAAAATTGTATTTTAACATAAAGCAAAATGTGATATACTCAAAAGGCAAGAGTGTGATATTCGCTATAGAAAAAGTTTATAATATAAATAACTTAGAGTACCTGCCCCTAAATTTACGACAACACATATTTTACAATACATACATATAATCACGCCTTTATCCCTAATGGGGAAGGCAGAGTGTAAACGACCTAAACAAAAGGTCGTTCCGCCGCGTCTGACAAAGTTTTGAGGTATATTTGCGATAGGATGTGTAGTTATATTGCTGTAGTGACAGGTTGTCAGCCCATTGCCTAAATTACAATAAACTGAAACCCTTGGATTCCTTAGCTGGTTTTCAAATTGTAGAGTACGCTGCCACCATCATCCAATTTATGGATGAAATGAAATGCTGAAATATTCACTTGAATAAAACTTTATTGAGCACTGGTTTAAAATATACAACTGGGTAAAAAGTAGAGATAAGGTGAATTGTTCACAGTCGGAACATCAGGAATAGAATGAATTGGAGACGCAGCTCCTCTTCTTATATACTAGTGTTACACGTGCCTTATCGGGGTGTCCGAATAGGATGTTGCTTAAATTTTGGTTTTACGACCAAATTCTTGGAAAGATTATTAATAAGTTATTGCAAGATCTGTCAACTCTACCGTCGCCTTCGAGGATTAAAAAGACATAAAATTATTAGATATACAATTCTTGGAATAGATTAGTAATTTAAATGCATGATCTGTTACATATCATCGTCGAGTGCGGCGATCATAAAAAAGTCGTAAAGTTAATACCTAGAAAAGTACAATAGGCATTGTCCTTGGCATTCCTTAACTCCTCCCTCCTTAAGAGTGAAATTGGAGTTTATGATAATTTTACTCAAACTTTTTGATAATTTTAAATCAAGTGAAAAGATTATAATCTTAAAATCTATTTTAAATCTATGATAATACATTATGATCTAGTGTAATTACTGTTTGTTAACTTGTCGTAATTCGGTAGGAAATTGTCCAAGAAAATCTTAATGGTAAGATTTGCACTTTCACAGATACTACTGATTTGCAGTGATTTATCACATCTAACACTGCACTTTTATCACTTATTATTTTGAGTAGCTTAACCGTATCGTAGGTTAATTCGTAGCAACTCGTCTTCTTTCGTTGTCAATGCTATGCATTATATAGCGCACTTATCAGTAATCAGAAGGAATGATATAAAAAGTTTTGTCTGATCATTGATAAGGTGCCACCGTAATGTGTAGCGATTTCCTTTTCTTCTTTTCTTAAAATGTGTGTTCTCTGTTGCTCTAAGAATATAGGCTGCAAGCATTATATCATCACAAGTAATCACGTTCCAAAGTTATGACGTATATATTGCTCATCGTCAATTATTCTTATCCTTGATCTTCCTGTTCCTTATTCCGAAATCAAGACAGTGTGCTTCACAAAAATCTAATATAAAAATCTTTAATGCTTATTTTCTGAATGAGGTAGTTAATAATGTATTAAAAGTACTTACTACTAAACATTTTTGAACATATTTTTTTTTTGACATTTATATTTTTATATTTTTTTTTTGTTAATAATATCCTAACTATGAGTATATAATGATTAAGTGTTAAATCCTTAATTTTCTATGTCTTACATGTTAAATCGCGATTTATATTATTAATATAAGCTTAATAATTAAGATTTATTCATTGTTTTTATTATGTTACTTCAATATAACATTTTTATTTATACATTATATTTCAACATTTTCTGAAAAGTGGTAATCAGTATTTAATGCTTCTTTAGCAATTCTAAACTTCTATTCAATAATTTTGTAACCTTATTTGGCCTTTTAACATTCTTAATTGGTACAGACGTTTCACGTTCATTGATAAGTATTGGTAATACATTTCTATTCGGATCAGCAGTTACAAGGGCTTTTTGAAAACGTGGTTTATCTTTTGCTAATCTTTAATTAACCATTTTAGTGTATATTGTATCACCTGGTCGTATTTGTTCGCTAGTTGAAGCTAAAGTCTCTAATCTTTCTCTATTCTTTTCTTTGAATTCGATCATTTTATCTGTTATGTGTTTATATAAAATTTTTGTTCTCTTACAGTGATCTCTCATTAATTGTTGCATATATTGGTGATTATAGTTACAGTCAAATACACTTCGAGAGTCTGTATGTCCAAATTTAACTTCAAAAGGAGTAAATCCAGTCATGGAATGTATTGTATTATTATATGCTGAAATAGCGTATAGCATATTATTTGTGGAGTTATTAAATGAATCTTGAAGTTTTATGATTCTGTATATCTCATTAAGTGTACTATGGAATCTTTCAATAATTCCCATAGAATTTGGATTATTGGGAGTTCCAATGTGTAAATCAATTTTATATAAAGTTAACATTTCTTTTATTAGACTGTTGTTAAATTCTGTTCCAGGATCACAACTTATTTTGAAAGGAGTTCCGAAGCATGAAAAATATTTAAGTAAAGCTTTTATTACTTCAGGAGTCGATTTATTTGCTATGTCAAAGGCTTGACCAAATTTACTAAAAGCGTCAACTAAAGTTAAATATAGTGTCTTATCGATTGTAAAAAGATCTATGAATATTTCTTCAAATGGTTTATTCTGAGTTTGGGTAAGTTGAATTATAGGTTTTAAGGGTTTTCTATCATATTTAGCTCGTTTACAGATGTCGCATGAATTTATGATTGCTGTAACTGTTTCTTTCATTCCTGGCCAACAATAATTACGTTTTAATCTAGTAAGAGTTTCGTTAATACCACGATGGCATGTTTTTCCATCATGTGTTTTGAGAGTTATTTCTTTTTGTTCTTGTTCGTTGTCTAACAGTGTTATTCTTTTAGTGCATTCAATAAATTGGGTTGATTCATTACCAAAAAGATTAAATACTACATCACAAAAAGCTGTTTTAATATTTTTGGAAGAGAAGTATATGAAATACTTTGTACCAATATCGATTGTGTCTTTAAGGAATTTAGTAATCTGTACTGAATTTTCTGGTAAGAAAACTTCTATAATTTTCTTCCTATTTTTAGATAAGTCGTTTATTTTTATCTGATCTTTATACCAATGATTAATTAATATTTGATTAGGTTTAACATCTACTGCTTCATTTAAAATGGGTATGATATTTAAGCTGTCTTCATCATCAAAATCACTAAGATTATCTAATGTGTCTATATCAGATGCTGTCATTGTACGCTCTGACATATTTTCGTAAGTATGATGATCGTCTAATTGTGAAGTTGAAGGGTCTTCATTGACTGTATGAGTATTTAATTGTATTCTGGATAAAGCGTCTGCGTTCGTATTCTGACTTCCCTTTTTGTAAACTACATCAAAATTATATTCTTGAAGTCTTAATCTCCATCTTGTTAATTTACTGTTAGGCTCTTTCAATGAGTAAAGCCAAGCAAGGGGTCTGTGGTCAGTATAAACCAAAAATTTTGTACCATATAGATAAGGTCTGAAATGTTTTACTGCCCATAATATAGCAAGTAATTCCTTTTCGGTTGTACTATATCTTTGTTCAGTATTAGATAAGGTTCTACTGGCGTAAGCCACAGGCTTATCATTGCCAATGTTGCCTTGGGAAAGAACTGCACCGATTGCTATGTTCGACGCATCTGTGGTTAATATAAATGGCTTGTTAAAATCAGGAAACTGAAGAAGAGGGGAATTTGTTAATAAGCTTTTACATGTTTCAAACGCTTTCATGAATTCTGATGAAGTTTCAAATTTAACATTCTTTTTCAATAGCATTGTCATAGGTTTAGTTATTTTAGAAAAATCTTTAATAAATTTTCTGTAATAACCAATTAATCCTAGAAAAGATTATATTTCTTTAATATTTTTAGGTAATGGATAATCTAAAACTGCCTGGATTTTGTCATTATTTGGCTTTAAGCCTTCCTTTGTAATTGTATGACCTAAATAAAGGACTTCCTTTCTAAGAAACTCGGATTTATCAAGCTGTATTTTGAGATTAGCTTTTCGTAAGGTCTCAAAGACTAACTTTAATTTTTCGATATGTGCTTTTAATGAAGTTGAAAGAATTAATATATCATCCAGGTATACTAAGCAATGAATTCCTTGTAAACCTCTTAAGATGCTATCCATAGCACGCTGAAAAGTAGCAGGAGCTGTTTTCAGGCCAAATGGCATTCTTTTAAATTCATAATGGCCAAATTGTGTACTGAAAGCAGTTTTGGGTTGGTCCTCCTTTTTGACCTCTATTTGGTGGTATCCAGAAGCTAAGTCAAGAGTAGTAAAGTAAGAACTATTACCAAGTTTATCGAATAAATCATTTATATTTGGCAAAGGATATTTATCATCGACTGTAATTTCATTCAATTTACGATAGTCAATTACCATTCTGTATTTGCGTTCACCACTTGCATCAATTTTCTTTGGTACAAGATGAACTGGTGCACTCCATGGAGAAAAACTAGGTTTAACTATATTACTTTTTAATAGAGTGTCTACTTGATTTTTGATTTCCATAGTTTGAATTGGTGGTTGTCGATAAGGTTTAATATATATTGGACTACTGTCGGTAGTGCGAATCTCGTGTTTAATTTCGTGACTAAACGTTAATGGGATTTCTTCATGGTGAAATAAATCTCTGTATTCGTAACAAAGACTGTAAATCATGTCTTTTTCTTCATTATTCATGTGGTCTGTTCTTAATTTTTGTAAGTTATCAATTAAAAGTTGTTCATTATCAGGCAAGTAATTAATATAGTAAAAGTTTTGGGCTGAAGTTACGTTAAATGGATTTTTCAATTTAATCGTAATAAATTTATTCGTAGAGTTCTGAATAACTGTGTAAGCAAACCCATTGACACACTTTACTAATGCACAAGGCATGCGTACACCGTCGTAAAATTCTACAAAGTCTAAAATGCCTTCTCCGTTAGTTAGTGTTGTTGTAATATTGACTCTTTGTTCCATACGTGGTTCTAACGTGATGGTAACAATAGAATTTACTCGAGCCGTTTCTTGCAACTGTGAGTCATAACTGATAAGAAGTTTTACCGTTGGTGTTACTAAGTATTTGTTCTCTGTATCGATTACTGCTTGTAACTTTCTTAAAATATCAATACCAAATAATCCATCGTAATGTGGGTCAATATCATAAACATAAAATTTATGGGTCAAATTGGATTTGAATAATTTAAATAACGGTATAGTAATTACTTCATTATGTTTGCTTATAGCATGCGTACTTATTACGTCAAATGGTTCAAAAGTTTTACGATCACTATAAAATTTATTAGTAATTTTGTTATTCAAAAATGACCTCGAACTTCCCGTGTCAATTAAAATTTTTGCATTAATCTCAGGAATTACAATGAAAGGTAAGGAATTGAGATTAATGTTTTCTAAACTTTGGGATTCGTTTCTGAGGCCGTAATTTGAAAATTTTGATTTTCATTGACAAAAGTTGTCGCCTTATCCGTTGACGAATTGTTAGGTTGAGTATGAAAGTTCGTAAAATTTCTTTGAAAAGAATCATTGTTAATAATTCTACGAGTATGCCATGGCTGATGTTGAGATCTGAATGGTCCCCTTGTTTCCGCGGAAGTAGAAAAAATTACTTCTTGCGACGTATTACCTTGGTAATTAGGGTTTCGATTAAAATGATCGTTTCGATTGAAATTGGAATTAACTCTTCGAGTAGTGTTTAAAGTGTTGAATCTAGCGTTCGAGTTATTATATCTAGCATTCAAGTTTGGGTTAAAACTAGGGCGATTGGAAACATAGTTTCTCGCATTCGTATATCCCGTGTTTGGAAATGAAATAGTCATATTTCTAAAATTCCTATTTTGTACACGATGTTCATTAGGAGTCGAAAAAAATCTCTTATTACAACGAAAATCATTGTCGGTTGAATTTTGTCTCTGAATATCGACTTCTGTGTTAACAATTTGTAAAGCCCTTTCAATAGTCTGGGGTTCCTTCATTCTAACTATTAATAGTAAGTATTTAGGCAGACTTCGAAGAAATACATTCAAAGCCTTATTATTATAAATTGCAATTTTATTTTGCTTGGATAAAACGTCGTCATTAATTAATTTTGAAAATAAATTACTTCTAACTGTTTCAATCCTATTAAAGAAATCGTGAAAAGACTCGTTAGGTTTTATTTTTAAATCTTGTAGTTCTATAGAAAGACATTCTTCTGATTTTTGATCTCCAAAATGCAAAAGTAGCATATCCTTTAAAGAAATCCAATCTACTGCAGCATAATCGTATTGGCTTATTAAAATGGCTGCTCTACCAACAAGTTTACTAGTAATCTTTTGGATTATGAACAGTTTTTCATTTGGGTCTAAATCTCCTAAAGTAGTTAAAGTATATTCGGTTTTTTTTTATAAAAAGATTTAACATTTTGGGGTTACCGTCGAATGTCGGTATTATGTCAAGCAAATCAGCAATTATTATTCTAGCCCTTTCTCTATTTTGAAATGGTACGCGGATAGGGTTTCTCGCTGATGGTGTAGGTGAATAGCCAATGGGGAAATCATCAGGGATGTCAGCGCCCGTGTCACTGCGTGTTTCAAAACTAGTATAAGGGGGTGGTGAAGAATGTTCAGGGGGTTCCTGATATCCTCTTTGATGTCCTGAGTAACCTGGTTGCGGTTGCTGTCCTGGGTAACTTGTTTGCGGTTGATGTTCAGGATGACCTGTTTCTGGTCTAGTTTGACCTGGTTGAGGTTCAGTTAGTGGAGGATGGTCTTGCGTTTCCCTAAATTGAACATTATAATGCTCAGGTAATTCGTGAGGATAAGCAGGTGAATGAGGTCTATGCTCTTGATGAGCAAGCCTTTCAGCTATCTGATCAGTTACCCGATCTATTTCACGTCTAGCTGCATTCCTTACTTGTCCAGCTGCTTGCTGAGCAACATTGCCTATTTCCCTTTGTGCCTTTTGAGCCGCATCCGATAAGAAATTCATTTTGGAAAGTTTTGTTAAATTATTTAAAAATCAAATTTCGTTATATCTATGCCAATAAGATTACGTGACTTTAAATAAGCAATTCTAATTAAAATTATTTTAGAATATATTGGATATCGATTCGATTGATTACACCTTTTCAGAAAGTTTTTAAGTTTTAATTGTACAACAATAATTGCTTGAAAATTAGAGGTAACGACTGTATATGTTCCTCTTTTCATAAATTTTAAATCTTCTCTTTTTTTTATAACTAGCAATTTTTTTCAGGTTTGCTAAAACCAACACATTCACATGAGCTTAAAGACGCTAAACTTTCACATTCATACTGGTACCATATAATTTTTTTTTTTTTTCAAAATACCTATGTAGGCAAAACAATGTCGCGTAAAATTCGCTTATTCAACAAAATCTCTTTTTTTTTTAAATCGTCTCTTTATATAGACACGCTGCGCAGCTTAAACAATTCGCAAATTATTGCGTGATAAAATTTACATAAAACAAATGCAAGAAAAAATATTGCATTTGGCAAATAAAATATAATAAAACAAATGCAAGAAAAAATATTGCATTTGGCAAATAAAATATAATAAAATAAACATACACAATTAATATACAGTTATAATCCCTACAGCACACATGTCAATGACAGGGATGATTTGTTAAGGAAGGATAACGATGTAATTTCGTTTTTGGATCCTCCCAATTCTATTCCTGTTCTGGTATATTCCGCTGAAGCATATGTTTGTATGAAGTTGTCGATTCAATTTCTCAAAGTGAAAGGGGTGACACTCTCTCTTTACCGTAGTTGTATGGTTCCTTTTCACTTAATCTTTGAAAAGAATTGTGAACCCGTGAAGGTGTATATAGTTTCCACTTACTTGGAGTTTCAGAGTTACCTTCTAGAATCACAGTGATATATCCCACCGCTGCCACCAATTATATTGTTTGCTTTGGTTGAGTTTTTAGTATTTATCTGGATTCAAATTGTAGAGTACGCTGCCACCATCATCCAATTTATGGATGAAATGAAATGCTGAAATATTCACTTGAATAAAACTTTATTGAGCACTGGTTTAAAATATACAACTGGGTAAAAAGTAGAGATAAGGTGAATTGTTCACAGTCGGAACATCAGGAATAGAATGAATTGGAGACGCAGCTCCTCTTCTTATATACTAGTGTTACACGTGCCTTATCGGGGTGTCCGAATAGGATGTTGCTAGAATTTGGTTTTACGACCAAATTCTTGGAAAGATTATTAATAAGTTATTGCAAGATCTGTCAACTCTACCGTCGCCTTCGAGGATTAAAAAGACATAAAATTATTAGATATACAATTCTTGGAATAGATTAGTAATTTAAATGCATGATCTGTTACATGTCATCGTCGAGTCGTAAAGTTAATACCTAGAAAAGTACAACAGGCATTGTCCTTGGCATTCCTTAACTATCTATTGGATATATCGCAGTATTATGATGAAATCGGTTGTTTAATCAAAATACTAGTATTTTTATCAAAACCCGGATTTTGATAAAATACTAACCCTAATCCAGAGAATAGTTCAGTGAAAATCTAGTTTTTGAAAAAAAAACCGGATTTGTTCATGATTTTGACTAGATATTCCCCTGGATTATGACCAGTATTTTGTCAAAGTCCGGGTTATGACAAAATTCGAGATCGGTTTTAATTTTATGATTCTCAGTATTAGCACTAACCCAGAGAAAAAAGAAAAAAACGGTGTTTTGATACAAAAACTAGATTTTCTAAGAACTTTGACGAAATACTGGATTATTTTTTGGATTACGGCCAGTATTTAGTCAAACTCCGGATTTTGATAAAAAAACTGTCATTTTGATTTAATCATAATCCTGCGACATATACAAGTTTTAGTAATCGGGTTTTTATACGGTTGTTAATGATGTTATTTTACAAAGGCTAGTTTTTGCCAAATTCATATCCAACAGAATTAATACATACGAGTAGTTCTGTGTTTCTTAACGTATTTCGTATAAGTTTATTTATTATATTAATGTGTACAAAAAAGCAAGGCGAGATTCTAGCGAACATCACCAACTACGAACAAACTCATCCCTTGGGCCCACAAGGAACTTTTTCTAACTCTCAACTCAAAGTGTTGACTCGAATCGAGGTCGTAATACCACAACGACACTGTATACTCAAAACTCACCAAAGTCAGATTGAGGCTAAGTTATACTGTATTTAGTTTGCAGATACTATTGGGCAGTATTTGAGTTTTTGTATTGCATGTACATACACACATACATACATACATATAATCACGTAAACCTTTATCTCTGTTGTGGTAAACAGAGCGCATACGACCTAAACAAAAGTTCTCGTTCTGCCACGTCTGACAAAGTTTTGACGGTTATTTAAGATAGATTTGTAGGTATATTGCTGTAGTGGCAGGTTGTCAGTTAATCGCTTAAATTACAATATACTAAAATCCTCGGAACCCTTAGCTGGTTTTTACAGCATGCCCGGAAGGAAATGGAGCTGGCACATTCTATGTTTTTCTTTCACTCCCAGTCCAGCATTGAAGAAAAGTGTAGGGACCTACCTAAGTGTTTTCAAATAAAATTAAATAGCTTTATTTATTTTTGTCTGCTTGGTTTATAGTTGGAATTGCCTTATTTTTCAAGAAGTTTAAAATCGTCTTCAAGGAAAGTACAAACGTTAATTTTAATGAATGAAACGAATACTTTGAAGCTTTAATAATTTAAATAAAGATCGTTATTTCAGGCAAGTATACAATATAATTATACAAATAAATGAAATAAAAAAATAACCAATTGGTATTGTCTATACTAAAATTAAAGTACAGCCAATAAGATATCTTTAGTCACTTGCGATTTGCCTTCTGATGTCAGGTTAGCTAGTGCTTAAAAATATATCCTTGAAGGTCGTCACTAACTGCAGCTAGAATTGAGTTTCTCGTGCTACGTAGCCTTTCCTAAAGGATTTGATTACCGCGAAGAAATCTGGTACTCGAGCTTCGGCGAACATGCTCGACGCGCTACACCATCTGGGCAACTTCATCAGAATAATAAATTTAAAAAAAAAGTTTTATTAATTAAAAAGCAAACATATTTGATACTTGAGATTGGAAACTCCTTTTAAGCTTAGCCTGTGTCAGGAGTTTCCGCTCTTCCATAAAAGCAATAACTTATTTATATATAACAGTTAACTATACCTTACTTACAACAAAGTACAATCTAGCAAATTAAACAAGGATTTGTTAGTTTTATTTAAAATTTTTGCTAAAATAATTAAAAAAAAAGTAATTAAAATTACTTAAGTGTGTGTGTGTAATGCATGTGTGTAATGCCACATGCATTACACACACACACATGCATTACTGAATGCGAAAAGCGTCATTGTATTATACTCAAAAAGTGAACCAAACTGTGCGTCGTCAATATTAATTCCCTATTGTATCGCAGATTGCAGCTATCTCTCAAATGTCTTCCCTATCACTGATCCCAGAGATATCAGACGATAGTTGCTCGCAGATCCAAGATCTCCAGTCTTGTTTTTGACGGTCGGTACCACAACCGTCTTTTATAAGTGCAGCCGGAATATAACTATACCGAATACACATATTAAACAGATTGCACAGCCTGGTAACTATCGAAGGCCCCGCGAAGAGAATGTGCTCAATACCCAGTTCATCTTTACCAGAAGACTTGCCAGGTCTCATATTTTCCAAAACTTTACAGTTATCTTCCCCATTAAATGTAAGCAAATTGTCTATATTTACAAACGTGTCGAGCTTGGGCACACTCCGCGATCTGCCCATGTTTCTCCAACCCTTCCACCGCTTTAAACTTTACGTAGATACTATTATGTTTCTTACTATATTATGCAAGCACGTTTGTTTATTCATATTGCAATACGAATAGTAACTGGATATACCACTCTTGAAAAGAAACAAGTATTTAAAAAATAATTCACACAGCTCGACTGTAGTACTTACCTATAAAACATGTTTTAATGCATTAATTGTTCTAAAAATTACCGTTAACATATAAATCAGATATATTGTAATCTCTTTTTAATTACTTTTATTTTAATACCCCTCTCGATAGGTTCAGACAAAAAAATATATTTGACGACTTACAATTTCGCGCCTAAGTACGGTATTTAAAAAAAATATATATATCTAAAAACACTCGGGTGATTGAGACTAATCAAAGGATACCCTATATGTCGAATTCCATCCAGCTGTTTCGGAGATACGATGTATTGAAGAAATACATACGTAACTACATTAGCGTGGTTCAAGCTAGTATGTAAAAAAAACAAAACTCATGCTAGAGATCTGGCACACCTCTTATATTGTTACACGTATTTAAACAATGTGGTGGGCAAAATTTCAAAAAGATATCTTTAATCCTTAATTAAGGTTGTTCCGCCACGTCTGTTATTGTAGCTGTCCCTATACTGTGAATAATATATGAATATGTAGGGTGGTTCTATTCCGAACTAGCGACAATAAAGGAATTATTATTAACAGCCATCAACAATTAACTCAATCAACTGATAACTCGTTGTTTCGCCACAAATTGGAAACAAACAGACAATGATATTAGTAGTAGAAAGCTTTTACCATTGGATCCAACCACTTATGTAGTTAGCGAAAGCTAGTTAGTAAAATTGCCCGTAGTTACATATTGGCATTTAGGCACTGTACGGTATTCAAATTCAAATAATTTATTGCTTAGCCATAAGTTTCACAAGGTGGAGTAATTAAATAATAGGTACATTACAGCTACCTGGTTAGGTGTACAATATTATTATGGTAATGTTGTATTGGTTACAATAATTGCAATTTATTTCATTTAAATGTAATTAATTTTAGCCAAATACAAGCAGTAAGTCATAATTATTATAAATTCATGAAGATTAATAAATAACATAATTGTCCATTGTTGAAAAATAATAATAAATTTTACACCAAAAGGCTACTTTATAAAAAAAAAAACTTAAAAATACCTATAAAATGTCAGTTATATAAATTATTAATTATAAATACAGTGTCATTTAATGGTTCAAAATGTCTATTACATAACAAAATAAAATACTCTATACTAATCTACCACGGTTCTCCTAAAAATCAGTCACGCTATAAAATAATCTAGTATGTAACCAGGCAGTTAATTTCTGTTTGAGTTTATTTTCATCTAGCTCTTTAAATTCGTCTGGAATAGAATTATAAATTGTTACAGCCATGTAAAATATACTTCTATGATAAAAATCTGATAAATTTGTACCAGAATGAAGAAGGTTGTTATTTCCTCTCAAGTTACGGTTAAGTTTCCGTTTAGAATCATATAGTGCCATATTTTTCTTTACAAACATTACAACTTCCTTAACATGGAGACACGGAAGTGGTAGTATCTTATATTTTCCAAACAATGGTTTGCATGAATCAATCTGTGCCAGTCCTTCCAGGGCCCTCACACAGCGCTTTTGTGCAATAAATGCCTGCGAGGCATCGGTAGAGTTACCCCAAAAAATTAGGCCATAAACCAGCACTGATTGGACATAGCCAAAGTAGGCCATCAAGGCTGCTTGCTATAGGCAATACGCCTTAGAGGGTACACAAATTTTGATATCCTATTGCAAACACTCTCAACATGAAATTTCCAGTTACAGTGGGAGTCTAATATAAGTCCAAGGAATTTTGCCGTGGAGACCTGATCCAACAAGCAGCCTTCACAGTTTACATTTAATTCAAGAGGTTGTCTAAAATAGGAATGGAATTGCATAATGTTTGTCTTAACTGTATTCATACTCAATCCATTAGATTTCATTCATATCGTTATATCGTCTAGAGTACTAACAATTTTGCTTTCGTAACCTTCCAAGGAGCAGGACTCTATAACCGCAGTGCTGTCATCAGCAATTAAGACCATTTTGGTTTGGGTGGCTCTAGGGAGGTCATTAATATAAAATAAAAATAGTAGAGGCCCTAAAATAGTTCCCTGGGGAACACCTCTACAATTTACTATATAATCTGATTTGTTTGACAAATAGGCTTGATTTATACTACGTATACGTGGCCTTACAAAAGACAGAAAATCGGCAAATACTTACTTTTGTTTCTGTCTAAAAATTAAACATGTTGTCATTCCTTGTATAACTAATAATTTTCATAATATTTCTGGTCGTGTATTCACAGAATAGGCAAGATTGAACAAAGAAAAATATTGATCTGTTACTGTTACTAATTATTGAATTTTACTTCATAAATTAAAACTCTGTTAAAAAATTGTTCGCGGCGCTGAGTTTATTGATACAATATCGGACAGAATTGAATTACAGCAACCATATTCAAACTTTTTATTGAGTTAACCGTGTTTTGTTTTTGTTGTTAGTGCTTTGTCAAAAAATCTAAAACTTATAATAGCTGTAAATAGTTTGTTACTATTTTAACATAAACGCGCTCAGAGAGATGTAATATCCATCAAGCTAGATAAAGTGGCTGTAAAATTCGTGAACTACAATTAATTGTAGTACATTGTGTCACCATCCGTATTCCGTACTCTGTAGATACATCTTACGTTATGCGCATTGCTAGAAAGTAGAATTCTCTACCAGCGTACATATTGCATTTTCTTGGACGAAACTCATTATAAAAACTTAATCACTAGTACCTTTCTAAAGTAGGATAGCACTTGTGTGGATACATTAGCACCTTCCCATGTACGGCTTCTATCCGAGCCGGGGCGGCCGCGTGTTCAGCAGAAGTTTTAAAGAATCGCAAATACTTGGGATTGAGCAACTTCTACATATTTTTGCATTTCGCAGTCGAGACTATTTAGGGCCCTGGGACCCAGAAGCTCAACTGTTTTTAAAAGACATTTCCGCGCGTCTCAGCGAGGCAACTGAAGATCCAAGAGTTGGCAGCTATTTCGCTCAAAGGATTAGTTTAGCAATTCAAAGAGGTAATTCTGCCAGCATCTTGGGTAATTTGCCTCGCTGCGGCGCGCTGGATAAACTATTTTATTTGTAATATTTTTTGTTCATTAAGTTAATTATTTAAATAACATGGTTACTTGAGTACACAATTGAATGTTGCTCTAAAATTATGCGTAATATTTAATTATAATGATTTTATAGCAATATGAGGTCATTGGCTTGGACGAGAATTGAAAACAAGCCCCCTAGCAAATAAAAATATTGTAAACATTTGAATACACATTTTTTCTTGTGTGCACAAATGTAATTTATATGCATTACCGGTCATTGTTAAGAGAATAAAAACAGATTGGATTTCCATAACTATTATTTTCGAGGTTACGAACCGAAACTTAAGGTGGAAACTGGCAACAGAGCAAAGGTATAGAAACATTTTCATTAATATTTAGGTATCATTGCAGTTTTATTATTTGTCAATAAGCACAATTTCAGAATCATCTAATCCAGTTTCTTAGTAACATTTACAAAAAAACTTGTGAAAACTCTATAAAATATTCTTAATATACTTAAAAATAAAATAATGACGACTAATAGAACAATAAATACAACACATACTAATTCTAGTTCAAGATACTGCGCCCAGGAGATGTTGGCGGCGGGCGCCCGTAGATGGCGCGCTCCGCCGTGACGCAGCACGTGCTCCGTCCACCACACCGCGCGCTCAAGACCTGACATGGGCTGGTCGGCCATCAGGGCGCCTAACTTTTTTATATTATTATGGTAACTGAAAAAAAAACTCGCTTATAACATTTTATACTTTTCAAAATGTATCACAGTTCTCTAAAGCTGCCTACTCATAATAGTGCCGCTGGGCGAGCCAGAGCGGCAAGCCGCAAGACGCTGCCACGTCATAATATTATGGTCATTTAGTGCTTCGAGTTAAGGTTGAGTTTTATGCGGACTGCTAACTTCTGTGGCTTGTGCCACCGGCATGTGGCCTTTATCAATTTCGATACAAAAATGGTTTGATTCCTAAATTATTAACGATTATACATATGTAAGTTATCATTATCAGACAGTGCTAGATCTATATGAAAGGCAAACTTTTATTATTATATTCATTAAGATCCCAAAAAAATATGATCACGAATAATTATTTTGAAAGCATACTAAAAGTATTCAAAATAAACAATTCAATACCGTTTGTTTTCAATAACTTCATTAACAGCTCTGGTTAGTTCCCCTTCCGTGATTGTTTCAATATCAAGCTTTACTCCTATACCATGGTGGACATATTTCTCTGCATTATACCACTGGTCTCCCAGCATCGGTATACCAATCAGTGGTACACCAGCTACAATAGCTTCATCCGTTGACTGTAGCCCTCCTTGTGTTATGAAAAGTTTCACTTTTGGGTGCCCTGTAAATACATACAGACATAAAATCAAGCCTTTATGCCTTACGGAGTAGGCAAGGCGTAAAACGCCTAGTAACAGGCGCTTTCGCCACGTCTGACAAAATTGAGGGCAAATATTGATAAATATTTAAAGAAAATGTTATATTTTCGTGGTGCAGTGGTGGTGACTGCCTCCCTTTTACCATTGGACAACCAGACAGGTTTATGTTCCTCCAATTCAAATTAAGTTGTTCCAAAAATATTTTATATTGCACACCGCAAAAGAGTGGAACTTATTACATGCGTCTGTGTTGTCGAAAGCATACAACCCCAACACTTCAAAGATAAGGTTAGACCGCACTAGATCGTCACTGCAGCGGCTTTGCAAATTCAAATTCAAATATAATTTATTCACTAGTCAATGTATGTACTGACACAGCTCCGCTGCAGCTATGTTCTAGTGCGGTCTAACCTGATTGAACACGAACAGACATCTTCTGAGTAAGCTCGCTCCATCGGAGTCATCCCGACTCTGACACTCTGTCGCCCACGACCTACACTCGTAGACTAGAGTCAACATCAAACTCATTTTGCGTTTTTCCACTAGACGGCACGGTGCCGGTGCCGTCACGTTGCCGGGGCTCTGTTTTTCCACTACGGCATGGCAACGACACTGAACCGTCCCGATAACATCCACCTAGTTCCAAACTCGTACGATTTCACAACAAAACAAAGCAATAGTATACTTTTAATTGGGTCTAAAACAAATAATACTCACTTAAAAGATCTGACTGTGGCAACCATTTACTTATTTTTATATTATCAGTCTTTCCTGGTAGAACATCATGATTCCACTTCCAAATGATATCGTACGGTAACTTGGCGAATACTTTAATGAACATCTGTATTCTTTCCGGAGGCAAGTTCGCTGGATCAACGTTTGTGCCGAAACTCATGTAAATGACACCATATTCCGAGGAGTCGAGATAAGATTGGAGTTCCTTGAAACAATCATTTTTTTTTACAAAAACATCGTGAAATCTAGTCAGGTTTTACATATTTTTTTTCGGTTAAGCCAAGTATAAAGTACATATTTTGTGAACACCAAAAAAATATAAAGAGATCATAGCTGCTTTACGGTTTTAATGTATAATGAAATGACGATATAATTATGTAACTGCAATATTGTAAATTAAATAAATAATATGGCAAACTCTATCATAATGATAGTAAAGACAACACAAAATAATTTTTGAACAAATGTTTTACCTGTGGTAAAGGTTTCTCTGCTTTATGATGTATACCCCAAGTGCTAATTACTGATGGAGGCCAAGGCGTGTTTCCTCCAAAGATTGGATGTATATTCAGGAACAACATATCAACATTGTTAGTCAAATCGAGTAAACTAGGGAAGTTCGACCCATATACCTCTTTAATAAGATCATTCTGTTCTTTATCAATATCTTTGAATAACATTTGAAACCGCAAATGGCCATAAAGTTCGCTTATTTTTTCCATGATTGTGAGATTATTCAATCTTTGACGAGTAGTTTCAGGGTATAAAAACGGATGCACAGGAACGCCCAAATTTTCATAGTTATGCCAAACTCCTGCCATAGAACTTACTTGTATCACTGGAGCTTTGAAAATATGTGATAATAACAACGCCGATTTATGACAAGCTTCAATCAATAATAAATCAAAATGTTGCCCCTCATCAATTATCTTCTTAAACTTATTTGATTCCAACTGTTTATAGAATATTTTCAGTCCAACGTCGATCATAACTTTCATTTGAGTATATAAATCATCGGCTTTTCCAGTTGCATGTGCTAAGATATGTTTATTCCAAAGATCGTACGACATATCGTGTACGTCAATCTCCGTGAGGTTTGCTGGAGCTTCACCTTTCGGGAAGACAGGATCTGTAGTGAGAACGATGACGTCATGTCCGCGTCTGGCCAGTTCTTGCGTCAACGGACGAAACACTACTTGGTGGCTGATCGACGGAGTTGGAAACACTGCTAAAATCCGTGCTGATTCACTTATTATCACATTGCATATCACACTTATACAAAATGTGAATAGTCTAAACTTTGACATAGTTCTAAAATATTACGATTAATTTTAATATAAAAGTCTGAGCAATTATTTATTAAATGTATGCTTCTTACAATGTACATTAGTTAAGTACTACTTGCAACCGTGTTATCAGGGGCGCGAACGTCTTTGTGTACAATATCACAATTTATGTACATAGTAAGTAATTTGACCGGTTTTTAGGCAGATAAAGAAACCCAACTAAATTAAATAATTAAAAAAGATTTAGCTTCTGCTTTTGATATTATGATACAGAGTAATTTTTATTTTAATGCACTTTTAACGGGTCTCCCCGTTAAAAGTACATATATACACACATATAATTACGCCTTTATCCCTTATAGGGTAGGTAGAACGTAAACGACTTAAACACACTGCGGACCCACGATACCCTTGGCGATACCCCTCCCCTGGTGGTATCGTGGGTCTTTTAAAATCAAACGGTACCCCCAACAAATAGTGTTGCAAATTAATAAGACCTTTGTCATCTCTTAAATTTTATATTTAAAGAAACAAAAACGTTTTTTTTTTATATAAATATATTTTTTTTATATAAATATTAAAAAATAAAAAAGAACACAAATAAATAGTCTGTCTTCTTCCATTTGAATTTCCTTTATACAATATTTAAACATTCCCGACCATCATGTTGAATTTAAAGTACTTGCCGTCTCATTAGACAAATTTCGTAACTTATGTACGCAATTTGTCTAATGCGTGACCAATTGAAATTTCTTTATTTACAAGTTCTAATTGGACGCTGGTTATGAAATCGTCATTAATAATTTGGTCCTTTCTTCTCTTTTTTGGAACCATCTCCATCGTATGAATGTTTTCCAGAACATTGAGTAATCTCATAATTGTCACAGTATTTTTGTTGATGCGTTTATTCATTTTGGAGTGAAACGTCTCGAGAACGTTGGTGGTTCTGTGGCGTTTTTCAAATATGCTTAATACAGTACACGAATGCATCTTAAACATAAAAAAATCTAAGTATTTAATAAACCTTTCCATTTGCACTAATTCATTGGATTCAGATTTTACATACTGCAAGCCATTTTGAATTTCGTTGTCAGGGAGAAGTGGCAATGCACTCACCAGTGCTACTATTTCTTGTGCATTCAAAACTTTCTTTTCCTTTCCTTCATATATTTTTTGTCCAATGATAGCACCCCCGCAATTTAGTTGTTAGAAATACTTTCAAAATAGCATTCATAGCTGCTTTTTCGTAATCTGTGTGAACCGTACATGGGTTCCACTCTGGTATTTGGGATTTTATGATGCTAAACAAAATATTGTAACTTTCCTCTTTACGGTCCGACATTAGGGCGAATATTAAAGGCTTCTTTTTTGTAGTTTCTACACCCCTCCTTCGTGTCGCCGTGGATATTGTTTACTTGAGAAAATGGTTCAGGGAAACTATAAAAAGTTCCGTCTATAAAATGTTCTTCAATCATTTGGAATAAGCTGTCGCAATTCTTCCGAGCAAAAAAACTATAATGCGATTTTGCTTATCTGAATTGTAATAATAATCTGCCAAAACGAAACCGTGATACTGGGCTGGAACTTCTATTTCACTCAAATCACGGAATACAGTTTTTGAAATTTGTGCACTTTTGTTCCTTGCGTCCTGAAGAAAGTGCTTTACACTTTCGTAGCGAGGATATTTACCTGTTGCAAAATTAAAAGAAGCATTTCATGCTCATTAGAAGATGAAACAACTATTTCTCTCAAATTACACTTCTCCTTCAATATTTCATTATTTTCTGGATCTCTTTTACATGTATGCTCATTACTTTTAATAAATTTCATATCCTATAATGAAATAAAAGAAGTTTAACTAAAATGACATCAATCAGGCTTCGCTACGCTGTCCGCGCAGGTAACTGTTAACGTTCAACAACAAGAAAAAGTGAATTTAGAACAAAAAAACTACATACCTACCTTTCCAATTGTTACATTTCCAAAACATTTGTTTTTCTTATATGAAGAACACCGCCTTAAGGGGATCCCCGGTACACCCCAGCGCCCTCATCAGTAAAAAAATCATCGCTCACCGAAAACGCAATTAATCGAAAATCCGGTAGATCAGATTAAAGTATGGGTACTGAAGGTTTTTGTAAGCATTATGAATTAATAATTCAGTTTTCACTTCAGTTACAGATAGTAAAAGTGCTAAAAGTGGCCGTTTTTCGCAAATTTCCTATCTGTAACTGCAACGATCTATAAGTTGCAACTTTATGAGGTTCCAAATGGCCTTTATTGCTTTAACCTCATCTGATCTACCGGATTTTCGATTGATTTTGTTTTCAGTTAATTATGATTTTTTGACTGATGAGGGCGCCACTTAGCCCAGGGAAGCCCCTTAAGCGAGAGCCGTCTGTATATGTTTTATGGCGATGATATCTATATTTGCCGTAAAGAAGGGCAGTACCACCATTTATTTTGATAAATTTAAGTTAACTCATTCGGTCATTATGATAATTTTCAAGATTTTCAACAATTCAATTGTGCCAATTCAATAAAAGTTGTCATTTCATCATTATTTACAGATTTGTAAAAAAAAACAGAGCAGTGATAATGTTGTTACGATCTCACTAAAGAGTTTATATTGCGCAGTATGCCTGTTCGGAGAATACTTATGTGTTATAGTTATAAATACATTTATTTACATACAAGAGATAAATGCATTTCCGCATTCCACACCGCAACACTAAATCATCTCGAACAGGGGTATCGTTTGATTTTAAAAAACCCACGATACCCCCCCTGGTCGTATCGTGGGTCCGCAGTGCTTAACAAAGGTCGTTCCGCCACGTTTGAAAACTTTTCGAGGGTTATTTAAGATAGATTTGTAGGTGTATTGCTGAAGTGATAGGTACAGCCCATCACCTAAATTACAATATACTGAAACCCTCGGATTCCTTAACTGGTTTTTACAGCAAATGAAGGAAAGGGAGGAAATGCAGCTGGCACATTCTATGTTTTTTCTCGCTCCCAGTCTAGCATGGATGAAAAAAAAAGTTATAAGTGCACTCAAATATTTCATATTTTTTTACTGCACCTTTCATTTTTTTTTGCATTTCGCTCGGTTTCACCCGCATTCAAAGTGTTTTCCTACTGTAGCCTTGTATTAAAAATAATATATTTAACAACAACAAAAATGGTTATTTTCAAATTATAGAGAAGAAACAAATTAAAAACACACCCCGCGCTGACGCAGGCAAACATTCATTGAAACAAAACAGAGGTAAAACACAGCTGTGACTACGGACTCGCTGACAAAACAACCCTCAGGATATTGGACAAACCAAACAAAGCTTACGCTATTTAACATTTTAATAAAGGAAAGAATGCTGACCAGAAGCTAAACAGTGGACATCTAAATCTACCTCTTACAGGAGATAAACTGCCTATTTATATTTCGGAAAGCTTAACCAAGAAAGCTTCTAAACTTTATTTCAATGTTCGTAAATTTGCTAAAATGAATGGCATGTCATGCTGGACATCACGTGGTGCAATTTTTCTACGCGTTGATGAAAGCAAGTACGTCATGATAAAGTCGGAACAAGACCTAGAGAAAATAGAAAGGTCTGCATGACTCCTAGAATTAATTGTAACCTGTTCATATTAATTTATTTTTGTATTCGGTTATTTAATGTGCTCTTTTTATATGTATCATTTATTGAAACACCAATATCACATTTATCTCAGAAACAACATAGACTACACTTTTCATGCGTTATTCATTAACATTGCACACTCTTGCAATTGCTACCATCATATGTATCTAACTTTACTCGCTACACATATCATACAACACCATAATTCAAACACACAAACAAAACGTAACAACGTATTTTTTTCAGTCAAGTATATCACAATCACTTCATCTAAAAATTCAAGTAGAAGCACTACGTTATTTTACATTTTTGATAATTATTTTTTGCAATGGCTAATTTGGAAATAATAAATGATTTTGACAATACAGCTATTAATGAAAGTCATCATATCTATGACCCTGACAAATGTTTCCCAATAATTGGTAACACCAAAAATTTTACCGTTATTACACAAAATATAAGGAGTATTAACAAAAACTTGAACAATTTTATTCTCACCTTAAGTAGGCTTAAAATAACTCCGGACATAATTGTGTTTACGGAATGCCGTATTAGCGAAAACTCGCCTTCTTATACTCTAAACAACTACGACTATCACTGCTCTAAAACATATCTCAATCAAAATGATGGCATTATCGTATTCACAAAATCAGGACTCAATGTGCAAATAATCGAACCAAAATTTGCTGATGCAAATTGCTTTATTGTCCAAATAAATGGTAAAATTCAAATTATTACAATCTACAGATCGCCATCTAAACAAAATATTGATACTTTTCTTAATTCGCTTGAAAAAGTACTTGAAACATATAACAAGGTGGAAACATGCATAGTAGCAGGAGATATGAATATAGATCTTACGACAGCTAAACCGATCCAAACTAAGGTGGAAGAATATTTAGATTTACTTGCTCACCATGGGTTTGTCTGTGGACATATGTTTCCTACCCGACTTGAGCTAACTTGCTTAGATCACATGTTTTTCAAAAGTAGAAATTTTACCAAAACAATAGTACTTTCTGCTGGTGTTACTGGTGTCACTGCACTATAATAGGTGCAGTAGAGAGTGAATCTGTGTCCCGCCTTGACTCTAATAAAAAACAAAAACTAACTAAAATCGATTACATAGGACTTAATAACGATATAATCAATTGTAACTGGGACGATGTACTCTTATCGAATAACACGGAACAGGCAACCTCAGTACTAACCACTAAACTTCAAAGCAACGTTAATAAGAATAAGCATATTAAAAATGTCACTAACAAAACAACCATTCTTAAACCTTGGATGACACCCGGGCTGCTTCGTTGTGCAAGGAAAAGAGACATACTACATATTTTAACCCGCAAGCACCCTAAAGACCAATCCATGAAAGAAAAGTACACAACATACAGAAACTATTGTAATAATATCATTCAAAATGTTAAAGACGCATACGATAGAGAAAATCTTATTAATAGTAAGGGAAACCTAAAGAAGACTTGGGTGACAGTTAAGGACATTTGCAACATAAATAACAAAAAAAGTACCAACACAGAACTGCTAAATATAGATACAACAGAAAAAAAGTCATTGAACAAAATTAATGAGTATTTCACAACAATAGGAGAAAAACTTGCAAAATCTATTTTAATTGAAACTAACACAACCGAAACAAATTTAGCAGATAGCTGCATATCAAATGTTAGCTATCCTCATAATCCTAATTCCATATTTTTATCGCCGACAGATTCACAAGAAATTATTAAAATTATTGACAGCCTAAAAACACAATCAGCTCCTGGAGATGATTGCATTAGTAACTACATCATTAAAGATAACAAACTTTCACTAGCAGCACCAATAGCTCATATTTGCAACTTAAGCTTATGTGAAGGTGTCATTCCTAACAGTTTTAAAACAGCTAATGTCTGCCCAATATATAAAGGTGGAGATAAAAAAGATATATCTAATTATAGGCCCATTTCTCTACTCTCTTCTCCGTCCAAAATATTAGAGAAAGTAGTCAACAAAAGACTACTTAATTTTCTTGAAGCAAACCATATTTTAGCGAAAAATCAATTTGGCTTCAGAGCGAAGGTATCGACTGAGGATGCGGTAACGTCCTTGGTGAGTCATGTTATTAGCAAACTTGACCAAAATAAGAGATGCATTGGTATTTTTCTTGATCTTGCCAAGGCGTTTGACACAGTCTCTCGGCCGATACTTTTAAAAAAGCTTGAAAGAATGGGCATACGTGGAATTGCGCTGTACTGGTTTGCATCATACCTTGAAAATAGAACACAAAAAGTGCATATTGACAGCCACCTTAGTGATTCTAGCATAATAAAATATGGTGTGCCCCAGGGTAGTGTGCTGGGTCCGACATTATTTTTGGCCTACATAAATGACCTATGTAATTTGAGTCTGGAGAACGCAAGTATCTTTACATACGCAGACGATACCGCGATTATTTTCCACGGCGACTGCTGGTTAGAAGCTGTAAGTACTGCAGAGAAAGGTCTAGCGCAAATACAACAATGGCTTCAACACAACTTACTCACACTTAATATTAAAAAAACAAAATACTTAACTTTCCGAATTACCAACGCAACCGCTCGTACTTCTCCAGTTATGCTTAAGATTCACAATTGCAACGACATCGCACAATGCTCTCATACTCATACATGCCCTTTACTCGAGGAAGTAGATAACATAAAGTACCTCGGTGTCACAATTGACACGAAACTCAACTGGTCAAAACATATAGACACAATAACTGCACGTACAAGGAAACTTCTACACATTTTCCATAAGCTTAAACGTGTTGCAGAACCTTACCTTATAAAACTAATATATACATCCTTGTGTGAATCTATCTTAAATTATTGTATTACTAGTTGGGGAGCCGCTTGTAAAACCTACCTTATAAAAATAGAACGTGGGCAAAGAGCAGTGCTTAAAGTTGCCTACAAAAAGCCATACAGATATCCTACTACACTTCTATACACAGATTGTCAAGTACTAACAATAAGACAACTTTTTGTTCTTGCCGTAGTACTTAGATTCCACAAATCATCGCTAAAATCAACAGTTACCTCATCCAGATCTCTACGAACCTTAAAATGGAAAGCTGAATCAACAAGAACATTTTTTGCAAATAGATCATATGCATACACAGGACCGTACATATACAACAAAATTAACAAAACACTACAAATAGCACATATAACAAAATACCTCTGTAAAACACGCACAAAACAATACCTATTAACATTGAATTACGATGAAACAGAATCAATACTGGAAATCATAACTTAACATACCAGATATCTCTAGCAAACAACGATAACACACACACACACACACACGCACGCACACACACACACACACACACACACACACACATATATACATATAATATAAAAACTCTGTTTATATCTTTTTATTTTATCTAGATTTAGTTAATCACCTCTTGCTTGTCGGTATTTTTTTTTTTTTTTCTAGTTTAATGTAAAAACCTACCTCAATTTTTAAAACCAGTTTTGTAAATTGCGAGTGCCGAAGGAAGAGGCTGATTACTCACAACACAGGGTATTCTAGTGTGAGGATCAGTATGCTGTATATTTTTATGACTTTTGTAAAACTGAATAAATCTTCTTAAATCTTCTTATCTTACCTTTTAAGAACGACGAATCTATACGAAGGATCTTTACAAAATGATACTCATAAATCCGTACAAATAATTCAAATGAAATAATTTTTTATTTGTTTCGAATGTCCCAATCTGTTTCCTTCGATTATATTCCGATTAAGTATAATATTGTTTATGGTGAAGCCCTGATAATTTTTCGTCTTTGAAAATACTTGCGCCAATTGCATTTATGCGTTCGAGTTTTTTTTTACGTAATTGATTTAAAAGAGGAGGCCTTTGCCCAGCAGTGCGACACAGTAGGCTAGTAATAATAAAAATTAAAATAATTGCTTCGCTTGGGCAATGGGCTGACCACCTTGTACTTCACCTAGCAATATACCTACAAAATTGATGATGATGATGATGATACCTACAAATCTATCTTAAATAATCATCAAAACTTTGTCAAAAGTGGCGGAACGACCCTTGTTTATGTCGTTTATGCTCTGCCTTCCCTATTAGGGATAGAGGCGTGATTATGTATATGTAAGAATGTTTTCAATACATAACAAAATTTCTTAATTAAACGCATTCGGAAAATACTTTACCAAACGTACGTATAAATTTTTATTGTCCAAATCTTCTTTACATAAAAAATCGATCCCTATTGCCTGTTCCGCACGTCACTTATATTTGTGATTGACGTTTATTGGGATGGCCTTTTGGGAGTAGAAGCGTTAAAGTTTCGTCGAAGCTAAGCAGCAGGAAATCATCATCTCCCATCATCTCCCTAGCCTTATCCCGTATCTAACGGGGTCGGCTACCTAATCTAGGGGATTGAACGAGGGTACTGGTTTTTACACAGAGCGACTGCCATCTGACCTCCGCAACCCAGAAGGGAAACCAGACCCAATTCTAGATTAGGTCAGAGTTTTCAAGCCGCCAATGCTTAGCACTGGCCTCTGAAATGGCTTAACGACTAATACGAGGGGCGGCTGATATAAAATCTACTTTGTTAGAGAAAGTTTTGAAAATCGAACTGGCCATTGCAAAATCATATTCAATATTTATTCCTTTTTCAAAATTATGACGCTTATGTTTTTTCGGTTGCTTTTGTTTTTTTGGCGCGGCTTTGATTTCACCATGTCGAAAGTAAATTGCAAAATGATGAAATTTGAGCATCGAGCAGTGATTAAATTCCTAAGTAAAGAAGGAAATACGCCTACGCAGATCAGAAAGCGCATGTTAAAGGTGTTTGGTGATTCAAGTCCTTCTGAATTCGTCATAAAGTTTTGGTCGAAGCAATTTAAACATGGCCGGGAGAGCCTGGAAGACGACACACGTAGTGGAAGGCCAATTTCTGCTGATACCGCAGATAATGTTGAAAAGGTGAAGAACCTGATTCTTGCAGATCGGCGAATTAAGCAGTGGGAGATAGCCAGAGATGTGGGTATTAGCAAGGAACGAGTTCATGAAATTATTCACGACCATTTGGGCATGTCCAAGGTGAGCGCGCGTTGGGTCCCTAGAATGTTGACCGCCTTTGACAAACAAAGGCGAGTAGAATGTTGTCAGGCATTTCTAGACCTGTGATGAAACTTGGATTCGCCAGTGGGATCCGGAGAGCAAACAAGAGTCAATGCAATGGAAATTTAAAGGAGAAAAGCCGCCAAGGAAGTTCAAGGTTCGGCCGTCGGCTGGAAAACTAATGGCCACCGTATTTTGGGATGTCGAAGGGATTTTGATGATAGATTATTTGCCTAAAAATACAACAATGAATGCTGAATATTATGCAAACTTGCTTGACTTGAATATTGCGTGCTTAGCATCGGCGGCTTGAAAACTTTGACCTTATCCAGGATTGGGTCTGGTTTCCCTTCTGAGTTGCGCAGGTCAGATGGCAGTAACTCGGTGTAAAAAACAGTAAAATAAACCTCGTTCAATTCCTTAGATTAGGCAGCCGACCCCGTGACATACGGGATATGGCTAGGGAGATGATGAGGGAGGTGATGAACATTCTGAATGCTTTTAAAATTGTAAAAATCAGGGAAAAAGGAATCTTGATTTGGATCCATTTGTCTCAGCGCACGTGAACAACTAGGTACATCGTAAAGTTTTGCAACATTAAAAACTGCTCGGCTAATGAAGCAAAACATAAACTTATATACTGGCTGGCTGAAATTTGGTATGATGAGACTTAATCCTTGCTCACTACTCTATTGAAAAGTTTTGAATACATTTTATCGAACGTATGGATCTGTATTTTGTATATATGTATATTTATTTGTTTAATATCTACTATAATATACATAATATTACATTTTTATGATATAAAATGAGTGCAAATTCATGTAATCATATATTTGTAAAAAAAAATAATGACTATTAATAGGTTAAGTTTTTAGTATTGATTTTATATTTAAGTCAAAGAAAGTTCTTTTCGTTTTACTTTGATTGAATTACTGTAGGCTTCAACTAAAATATTGAAGAGAAAGAGGTCTCTTTCTACTATGCCCAGGGTCCCATTTAGACCCTGCGATGCAGGATTGCCTAGTGCCTATTATTAAACCTTACGTAGTTATCACACCAAAATGTACAAAGTGAAGTGAAATATAAGTGCATTTTTTAATTTTGTGTACTCTGTGCATTAATAAATAAATATATATTTCTATTTGTTAATTTTTCAGATCGAATTGAAGGAATAATTCGCGCGCTGTGGTATGTTTGAGCAAGCTGAGTGCTTCTAGCGTGCGTTTTTCCGGTTGGTGCATAAAAGAGCTTTCGATAGCCTTGGATATCTCTGTTGGAACCTTCCAAGCTTAAAAATCCTGAACCACAATTGAATTATGCAACAGTTCGTGAATTGTTCTTCTTCTTCTTCTGTCGAGTGGGTATCGAGTCTATGGACCCGATGAATTGTAAAATCTATAAATAATTTATGTTTGAATGAAATCATCCATCATTGCTCTTCTTCTTCTTACCGAGTGGATTCTCGAGTAGCATAATAGCATCATTTAATTTTATTATTTTATTTGCCATCACCAAGATCCCCTATTCAGTTAAAACCTTACTACATAAAAGCAAAACAAAAAAACAGCTTTCATTACACGATATATCTCATGAATTCCCTTAAACGTTGTCCTTGACCCCACTACGATACGTGAAAGGAATTTACGTCAAACTGTTTTATTTTTATAGGATAGAGAGCACATTTGGTTTTCTTTGCGAATGTTTCATGTTCTATAGCGTGTAAAAACGTCAGAAGGTGAGTTACGAGGCGGCGCCATTTGTACGTGAAGAGTGATAAGAGTCGGTTTGTGCTCGTGATGTAAGTCTTTCATGGTATATTAGAGATTCAACCCCTCATTACAGCATTCTTCCATGCTGGCTTGGGAGCGAGACAAAACATATAATGTGCCAGCTGCATCTCCTCTGCGGGCATGCTGTAAAAACCAGTTAAGAGAGCCGAGGGTTTCTAAATATTGCAATTTAGGCGATAGGCTGACAAACTTTCACAACATAAATATGTCTACGAACCTATCTAAAAAATCTCAGAAAACTTTATCAAATGTGACGGAACGACCTTTATTAAGGCCGTTTACGCTCTGCCTACCCCATTTGCGATAAAGGCGTGATTAAATTTATGTGTGTATTACAAACATACACCAAAACATTTTCCGTGTGCGCATTCATATCCTTACTACCTACATAATAAACGCAATGATGTGTTTGATAGTTTCTTTGTTTGTCCTTCTTTCGAGTCACAGTCACTTGAAGGATCGGGGCGAAACTTGGTTTAGGCTCTGGAATAGGACATTACGAAGAAAACCTGTTTAGCTGTGGATGCAACCGTAGGGAAAAATCAATTTTAATTATTTATGTAATTTGACCCTGCAAAACACCTCGTCTCTGTAAACGAGCTTTCAACTATCCCTCACCTCACCAGGAACTGCAAAGATATTCCAAGTAAGAACTTGACTGACGTGGTATCATAACCTAATAAAACCCCTTTATTGTCTTGATTGACGTGCATTCCGTAACACAGACGGCAAAGTGAAGCCCACAGTTCCCCACGTCAAACCATCCATCTATATATTAACCGGTACAAAGGAAACCTTTCAACAGAACATTCTGCAAAGTTTTACAATAACGAAGGTTCATCCCCAAAGATTCCGAAAAATCGTAAGTTTCTTAACTTGTTGGTTACAAAAGCTTCCAATTGTGTACACTTAGTTGAGTTTGCATATAAAAAAAACAGTCTTATGTAGTCAAATAATTCATACATACATATAATCATGCCTTTGTTCCTAATGGGGTAGGCAGAGCGTAAACGACCTTAAAAAGGTCGTTCCTGCCACGTCTGACAAAATGTTGAGGGTAATTTAAGATAGATTTGTAGGTATATTACTATAGTGACAGGTTGTCAGCCCATCGCCTAAATTGCAAGATCCCTTTACTGTTTTTTACAGGATGCCCGTGAGGAAATGCAGCTAGAAAATTTCATGTTTTTCTCTCGCTTTCAGTCCAACATCGAAGAAATATCAAACTAAAAAAAATCTAGAGCAATAATAGCGGCTTACTTGTTTTATTGATTGGAGGCTTAGACCTCTACGTTCATTCGCTATGAATAACACTGGTTTATCGTTTAATAATGCAATAGTCAAATAATGGAAAATATATATAGTTCCTCATTATTTAATCTTCCGTCTCGCCAGTGTCTATGTAACTCGGTTTGTTTGACATTCACTTTCCTGCTCTATGTGCGCGGGACGGTACCTCGTTAGTCGCGGGAGAATAAAACTTGTTATTGTTATAAAAACAAATATCAGACGACGTGACCTCGGTAAATCGGGAATAATAAAGAAGCTGAGTCAGGTCTCGCAGCGGTGAATGGCGGGTATACTCCTTAGTATGATATTATAAACACCAAGTCAAGCCAGGATAACGCAAACGCTAATGACGAAATAACAACTACACAATATTTTTTAAACTAACGTCCGTTAATAGACGTCCATATTGTAATACGAAGTAGTTGTTATTAAAAATTAATAAAAGACCATGAATAATAACTTCCATGGTGGACAGGGAGCGAAAGATAACATAGAATATGCCAGCTGCATTTTCTCACGGGCTTTCTAAGGGATCCGAGGGTTGTAGTATATTGTAAGGGGCTGACAACCTATCACTACAGCAATATATCTACAAATCTATCTTAAATGACCCTCAAAACTTTGTCCGACGTGGCGGAACGACCTCTTTTTAGGTGAACATACATATAATCACGCCTTTATCCCTTATGGGGTAGGCAGAGCGTAAACGATCTATACAAAGGTCGTTCCGCCACGTGTGACAAAGTTTTGTGGGTTATTTAAGATATATCATCTCCCTCCCTAGCCTTATCCCATATATCAGGGGTCGGCTACCTAATCCAGGGGATTGAACGAGGTACTGATTTTAACACAGAGCGACTGCCATCTGACCTGCGCAACCCAGTAGGGAAACCTGACCCAATCCTAGATTAGGTCAGAGTTTTCAAGTCGCCAATGATTAGCACTGGCCTCTAATATGGCTTAACGACTAATATCTACGGTATTAAACGATATTAACCGGGACCAACGGCTTAACGTGCCTTCCGAACCATGGAAAAAGCGCCGAATAAACGTTCATATGAAATTCGAAAACCGAAAAACATTTTGTACGTGGTGGGGTTCGAAAAACGACCTTCCACTACACCATCGGGCCTTCATTATTTAAGATATATATGTAGGTATATTGCTGTAAGGACAGGGTGTCAGCCCATCGCCAAAATTGCAATATACTGAAACCCTCGAATCCCTTATCTGTTTTTTATAGCATGCCCGTGAGGAAAGGCAACTGGCACATTCTATGTGTTTCTGTCGCTACCAGTCCAGCAAAGATTCTTGTTTAATTTATAAAATACCTAGCTAAATAAGTAATATAACATTAACCGCTATGATAAAAACTTGAACACGCATTGAATTAATTAATGTTCTTTTCAATCAAGATAGAGACATAAACCGATTTGTTAAACTAATAAAAGCAGCTAAGGGATCCGAGGGTTTCTGTATACTCCAATATAAGCGAGAGGCTGTCAACCTGTTCCTACAGCAATATGCCTACAAATCTATCTTAAATAATCCTTGATTTTTTTTTCAGGCGTGGCGACATGACTTTTGTTTATAGTTGTACGCTCTGTGTACCCCATTAGGGATAAAGGCGTGATTATATGTATGAGTTAGGAGTTGTGAACTTCCGCAATACTTGATTCTCATAGGTACATTCTCAAGACTGATCGAATGCAACTTGAATACCTCTAGTATTCAGCAATCTAAACCTTTATCCTTGAAGTGCATTCAAATATAAAGGTTTAGATTGCTAAATACCGTGTAATACATACAGACTACTCCAATATTTTTCAAATAAACATTTTATAAGAACTGAACCCGAGATGTTTGTGCGAGCATCAGGGCAACAGCAGCTCAGTGAGTCAGCGGGTTGGAGACAAGAGCCGAGGCTGCGTTTGTTATTGCACCCGGAGCTGTGTTCAGTACACCTTGTAGAGAGAAGCTGTTCCGACTCCAGTATTGAATACATTTTGCTTCTACAGAACTAAAGATTTATATTCTATTCCTTTGACTATATAAACACTTTGTATATGCTTATAATATGATATGTGTTTTTGTACTATTATAATGAAATTTTCACTGTGTGATAAATAAAAATGAGCTTAAAAAAATGTTTGATATAATCTTTAGAGTTGAATCTTGCCCGGAAGTAGGCAATCATATTATTAGCAGAACATATCCATTTGAATAGCTCTCCTAAAATATTAAATAGTCGATTCCATATATGTTTTTATCTATAATATTTATTCAGGAAGACTTAAACAAACCAATCGATAGCTATCAGCAAATTTGCTGGCAACTATGCACTCGGAAGTAAACCATTTCCATTATTCATAAAACGTAGCTATTTTAAGAAGAGTATTTCAGTTTGCCTAAGCCCGGATATAGCACGATTTTATTTTTGTTACCTACATTTTTTACACAAATACCTTTACCTTTTGTTTAATAAGAGCCCGATGGTGTAGTAGATAGGGCCGCTGCCTCCTGAGCGGGAGGTCGTAGTTCGAATCCCACCACGTACCCATTTGTATTTCAGTTTTCGAATTTCATATGTACGTTTATTCGGCGCTTTTCGCGTGCTTCGGAAGGCACGTTAAGCCGTTGGTCCCAGTTAATATCGTTTAATACCGTAGATATTAGTCGTTAAGCCATTTCAGAGACCAGTGCTAAGCATTGGCGGCTTGAAAACTATGACCTAATCTAGGATTGGGTCTGGTTTCCCTTATGGGTTGCGGAGGTCAGATGGCAGTCGCTCTGTTTAAAAACCAGTACCCTCGTTCAATCCCCTAGATTAGGTAGCTGACCCCGTGTGATACGGGATAAGGCTAGGAAGATGATGATGACCTGTACCTATTGTTTACTTGGTTTTTAAAACAAATCTGAGTTTCCATTTGCATGCAAAAAATTGCTTGAGAAAGGTATTTTGGGTTTTTTGCTTAATAATTGACTCTGCCTCTGACATTTCTAACAATATTATAATTAGCTCGTAAAAACATGTGTTAGTTTGAATAATGTTAAATTTACATACATACATATTTATTTATTTAAATATTTACAATGTAGAACATTACAGGTAGCTTAACCTTATGCATTCTACAAGGATATAGGTATAAAATAGCGTAATTATATGTATGTATGTATATATATAAAAAAAAACTCAATTACATACAAGTAAAACAAAGCCATTTTATAACGTATATTAACAATTAACCTAAACCCATGCTAAAACTAAGCTTAATTAAAATTAGACATTATCACAAAAAAATCTATATCAAAATAAAAAAAAACTTCATCTATCTATTAGGGTGTCGACCCTAATGGGGTAGGCAGAGCGTAAACGATCTAAAGAATTGCCGTTCCGCCACGTTTGACAAGGTTTTGAGGGTAATGTTAAAGTTTTCTCTCATTATGTTATAGGTAGGCCTTGGGTAGAGCGGCCTTTCTGCAGATCCCTTTCCACCAAAGGTAAGTCTGCCATCATAAGTTCGTTCATGCGTGACCCCAACACACACACACACACACACACACATACAAAACTTTATAATGGACTTACGAAGTTTGATATTAACCATTTCCAGTATCGTGACGAGGCGATCTGTATCGTGATCTTTAATCTCCGATATATTGCGGAAACTTGGCTCAACTGTCCCCGGTGTGGTGGAGCGGAGAGACAAGGGTAGTCAAGTGGTTTACGAGAAATATACCGGGAGTAAGGGATAGCGTCCCTCAAACTTATAGGGGTACTTATAGTCAACGATACTAAACAACATTCACCCGAAAATCCTGTCAGAAGATATTTTTTTTTATTATTCCATACAAAATGACCAAAGAAGTAAGAATTTCCTGGTGATGCAACCCGTTATCAGTTCGTGGGACGCTGTTTACACCCCGTATTACTGATACATTTGAATCTGTTAAGTAGTAGTAAAGTAGTTTCGAGCAGAAAGATATTCGTAAGTATAGATATACTCGTACCTACTGTCTTTGAGGAGTTTTAGCACTCACAATGCTAATAATAAATTCGTTTCTCGCAGGACTCTAACCTGCGTCTCTGGAATGAAGGTAACACTGTGATAAATTCGTCACTCCCTCTATCGGGTCGATAGACTCGATACCCACTCGACAGAAGAAGAAGAAGCTCAGTTGGAAGAGTAATGAACCGGCATTCCAGAGACACAGTTTCAAATCCAGCCAGAAACGTTTTTTTTAAATCATATGGAATAAAAATTGCATTGTGAGTGCTAAAACTCCTCAAAAAATAAAAAAAACATATTTTCATTGCAAAACTTTTCCAGTGTCGAAAAATTAATAGAATATCTAATGATTTTACTATGTACCTACTTAAGTACATGGTTGTAAGTTGTTCTAATGTTGGACTATGATATACTAACCACTTGTAGTGAAAACAACCAGTACAAACTATAACGTGAGACTGCAAGCTTAGGTAATTAATTCTATCGTAGAATGCTGTGTTACAGTTTCTACAATTAGAACACCACTGCGCTGCCGATATTGTATGTTACATACATACATACATAATAATACATATGGTTACGCCTTTATCCCTAATGGGGCAGACAGAGGGTGAACGATGCAAACAAAGGTGGTTCCGCCACGTCTAACAAAATTTTGAGGGTTATTTGATATAGATTTATTAATATATTGCAGTAGTATTGCTGTAGTGACAGGTTGTCAGCATATCGCCTAAATTTCAATATACTGAAACCCGCGGTTCCGTTAGCTGCTTGGATATTGTGTGTTATTTAACTTAAATCCTCCGCACGGAACTGTCGGTTTAAAATTGGCTTTTGTAAAACTAATGGTTAGTTAAGCTCCTATCTGAAAATGTAAGCTCATGTTTAGTGGTTTGGCGTCATTTTGAATATGATTTATTATGTACGGGGTAATCTCGTAGGTTGCTGTGGTAAATTAATAAAAGTGGGATGTCGCTGTGTATATTTGGATATACTAAACCCACGTCGCGTTACTTGCTATCGTGAGGTTATGTCAGAATATTATACTTTACACACGTACCATATGTCATAGAAATTGAGGATAATGATAATACTGACATTTTAGAACGAGAATATATTTTTGCTTTGCCGTTGTCATGTTAACTTTTGAACCTTTTGTAACTAGAGCCAGGGAACAATAAATCAGCCTTAAGTTTTTTTTGCAATTAAAAGCTAACAAAACGTTAAAAGACTGAATAAATACGATAATATCGAGAACAAGATGTGGTAAATACGGTTTTCTAAAGTAGGACTGACAGACATCAGTTTATTTAATATGTGGTCAAAGACACCTTCCTCACTTTTTTCTTTCACGATGTTTTGAAAACAAAACAATAACACTTATATTCTGGACTGGAAACGAGAGAAAAACATAGAATGTTCCAGCTGCATTTCCTCCTGGGCATACTATAAAAATCAGCTACGGGATCAGAGGTTTCAGTTTATTGTAATTTAGGTGATTGGCTGACAACCTCAATGTACGTACAAATATATCTTAAACAACCCTCAAAAGGGAAGAAATGCAGCTGGCACATTCTATGTTTTTTCTCTCGCTCCCAGGCCAGCATGGAAGTCAATTAAAATAATTTAAATATCATACATACATACATTTAATCACGCCCTTATCCCTAATGGGGTAGGCAGAGCGTAAACGACCCAAACAAAGGTCGTTCCGCCACGTCTGACAACGTTTTGAGGGTTATTTAAGATAGATTTGTAAGTATATTGCTGTAGTGACAGGTTGTCAGCCCATCGCCTAAATTATAATATACTGAAACCCTCGGATCCCTTAGCTGGTTTTTACAGCATGCCCGGGAGGAAATGCAGCTGGCACATTCTATGTTTTTCTCTCGCTCCCAGGCCAGCATGGAAGAAATTAAAATAAAATTAAAATATCAGTCAGAAAATTACAATATCTTTACATGTCTTTGTGACAATATCAAAGGAAATACAAAGTCTATATTCCTTATGCTAAGATTATTCTCACCCGACGCGTCGCCGCTTTTATCAAACCGCAGGGAGAAAATGACAGCCACCGAGGAATATATAAATTTTATTATTGACTCGGGAGAGAGTAGTGCCAGTATTGACTTACTTAAACCCTATAAACCAACTACTTTCTCCTCATTTAAATTGACGATTTTAAAGGAAAAAGAAGAGGTGTTTCTGAAAACTGACTTCTGGCCTATTGGCATAGAGTATAGGAAATTTACGCACAAACGTTTCAACACCAACGTGCAAATCACTGCTAACGGAGGACTAAATAATGGGAGCCGATAAAGTTACTATGGTTACCTTTAACTGTAAATCTGTAAAAAGATCTGTAGATCATATTCGAATCTTATGTAAAAAACATCAAATAATTACATTGCAAGAAACATGGCTACTCTCCCACGATTTGGGCTTCTTAAACAGCAGTGATAGTAATTTCGGTTCCTATGGAGTTTCCGCAGTGGACACTAGTGCTGGAATGTTAATAGGTCGACCATATGGTGGTCTTGCTATCTTATGGGATAAAACTGTGTTCCGACAAGTAGAATTAATAGCATGCGATAACGCGCGAGTGATAGCGGTACGGTTGGGTGGTGAATATGATGCACTTGTATTCAGTGTATACATGCCTACGAACGGTCGCCCTAATCTGCCAGTTTACGCAATGTTTAGGTAATATAAGTGCTATCATAGAAAGTGTAGCTGTAGCGAATGTGTTCGTTTTGGGTGATTTTAATGCCCATTATAGTAAATTATTTGGCCGAGAATTAATCAGTTATTGTAGTGAACAACAATTAGAATGTAAGGACTTGTCTTTGCTTGGTATAAATTCTGATACCTATACTTTTGTTAGTGACATGAACGGGGCATGTACCTGGCCTGATCACTGCCTTGTGTCTGAAGCGGCGTCGAGTATAGTTACTTCTGTTTACGTTGTGTATGACGTCAAGTGGTCTGACCACTTTCCACTTGTAATTGTATGTGATTTGGATAAAATTGTCTGTGATAAAATAGACTGTGATATTAATTTACCATTAAAAAGTATTTTATGGGGATCAAGAGAACAGGGTCAAATTTTAGAATATACTAATTATTGTGAACGTGAATTGTATAATATGATTTTAGATTATCAATTATGTAATTTTAATATTAATGCTTTTTTTAGCATTGACCATATCAGGTACATCACTGAGTTTTATCTAAAACTAATTAGTGTATTACAAAGGGGAGCGAAACTATGCTGCTTAAGAAAGAATCCACATAGTAAGAAAATAGTCGGGTGGAATTTCCATATCAGAAATACACATGATAAGGCTAAACTTATGTTTCAGCAGTGGAATCTGTTGGGAAGACCTTCTTCTGGCTACTATTACGAACGAATGAGAATAGCGCGTAGGGATTTTAAAAATAAACTCAAATATGTACAAAATAATCAAGAGCAAATTAAATTAGATGCACTAGCGAAACATAAGTTTAACAGGAACTTTGGAGCATTCTGGAAAGATACAAAGAAATTAAGTAATAAAACATCGTTGCCAGTAAGTATCGATAAAGAAAATGACTGTGCTAAAATTGCAAACTTGTTTAAGGAAAAATTTTGTATGTCGTCGTCGACGGAAAAAAGTGATGTGGTTGAAGGTGAGGGTCATTGCGGCACGGAGTCTATTCAATTTTCAGAGGAGGAAGTTTGTAGTATTCTCAAGAAAATGAAGCGTGGAAAGTCTCCGGGCCATGATGGCCTGAGCCTGGAACATCTGCACTTTGCCGGGAAACACATCTGTAAGATATTGGCTCATCTTTTTAATTTATGCTTTAAGTTTGGATTTTTACCTCCGAGTCTAATCCAAACTATCGTTGTACCGGTGGTCAAAAATAAGACTGGAGATCTATAAAGTATAAATAATTATAGACCCATCTCTTTGGCTACTGTGGTGGCCAAGGTGCTTGAAAGACTAATTCAAGAGAAGCTTACGCCATGTCTCGAGCTTGACGACGCGCACTTTGGATTCAAGTCGGGGGTGTCGACTAACACGGCTATTTTTTCCTTGAAACAAATAGTAAACACCTACCGGGATAGAAATACGACTGTTTTCGGTTGTTTTCTGGACCTTAGCCGGGCGTTTGACACCCTTGATCACAATATACTGTGGAACAAACTGCGTGTTGCTGGGGCGCCCAGTGGCGTTGTGGATATTTTAGCTTATTGGTATAAGCATCAGACCAATAATGTGCGCTGGGCTAATACTCTTTCCGAGAGCTTTGGTTTGTCGTGTGGGGTGAGACAGGGCGGTTTGACCTCACCTGACCTTTTTAATATCTACGTAAATGATCTGATTGTGAGACTGAGCAGCACTAATGTTGGGCTTAAAATGGAAAACAGATATCTAAACAACCTGAGTTATGCGGATGACATGGTGCTGCTCAGTCCCTCAGTTAGGGGCTTGCGTAAACTACTGGCAATATGCGAAGACTATGCTAGCTGTCATGGTCTTGTATATAACGCAAAGAAAACTGAGATAGTGATCTTTAAGGCTGGTCGAGGTCCTAAATCTGTACCTGTCATCTCTTTAAAGGGGCAACCGATTAAAATTGTGGAGTCATTCAGGTACCTTGGTCACATAGTAACCTCAACGCTGAAAGATGATTCCGACATGGAGAGGCAGTGTAGGGGACTGTCCGTGGTTGGTAACATGTTGGCGAGAAGATTTCGTAAGTGTGAAGACGGTGTAAAAATATTGCTGTTTAAGACCTTCTGTCAGTCACTGTACACATGCCAGTTGTGGACTGATTATACAAAAAAGTCTCATAGCAGCATTAGAGTACAGTACAATAACTGTTTTAGGTACCTGATGGGCCTAAAAAGGTATTGCAGTGCCTCGGGTATGTTCTTTGAGGCTCGCGTGAACACATTTAATGCTGTTGTGAGACACAGGATAGCCTCCTTCATGACCTCTCTCCGTCAATCTCATAATAGTATATTAAGCGGATTGTCTGAACGTCTAATTGACAGTAGATGCTACAGAAAATGGCTACAGCTAGTAACCTAACTTTAGATTTGTGACTTGTGACACAATTATGACACTGAGATAGTGTGTGATATTGTTATATTATATTGTATTTTATTTATTTTTAATCATACCAGGCCACTCAGAAAGTATTGCGATAAATAGTTTTTATATATGGCAGACTGGCCGGTTAGAATCTTTTTTGAAAATATGATTACTTGTAAGTAAAAATATGTGTGTTCCATTTTCAAAATTTCCCTCCACATTTTTTGCGAGCCAATTCAAAGTATCGTGTCTTACTGAAAAATGGATCTGCGCCGGGAACATTTTAGAGCTATGATTTTTTACGATTTCAAGTGTCGCCTGAAACCGGATGAATCGTTCGATAGACTTCAAATGGCATTTATGGATGAAAGCCCCTCCAAGGCAACCGTGTATCGTTGGTATAACGAATTTAGGCGCGGTCGACCAACCTTGGGGGATGAAGAAAGAAGCGGTCGCCTTTTGACGGCTATTACGGAAGAAAACGTGCTAGCAGTGAAAAATTTAATCCAAGATAATAGGCGAATTACATATCAGGAGATTCAGCACATATTAAAGATTGGATCGGGAAGCGTTTACGAGATTCTACTTGGGCATCTTCGCGTGAGGAGGATAGTATCGTGCTGGGTGCCGCACTACCTCACCGACGCTCAGAAGCAGGCCCGGGTGGAATGGTGCCGTGATATGCTGAACAAATTTGAAGCAGGCTCGTCTCGGCGTGTTTACGACATCGTAACAGGTGATGAGTCCTGGATTTATCAATACGATCCAGAAACCAAGCGCCAGTCGACATTTTGGGTGTTTCAAAATGAACCAACGCCTACCAAAGTGAAGCGATCTCGAAGCGGGGGGAAGATTTTGATCGCCAGCTTTTTTAATTTGACTGGCCACTTGGCCTCAATTCCCTTACGAGATCAAAGAAGCATTAACGCCGAATGGTATACTACCAAATGTTTACCAGAAGTTTTTTCTGTTGTGAGCAACAAGCGACCAAACACAGGGCTCCGCGGACTACTGCTCCACCACGACAATGCGCCTGCACACACCGCGCTCAAAACGAGGGACTTCCTGGACAGCACACCAGTCAAACTCCTGGGTCACCCTCCTTACAGCCCTGATCTATCACCGTGTGACTTCTTTTTATTTCCAAAAATAAAAAATCAGCTCAAGGGGATACAATTTTCGTCGCCGGAAGATGCGCTGGCTGCGTTCGAGCAGGCTGTAAACGAGGTGTCTACGGCGGACTGGAAAAAGTGTTTTGAAAACTGGTTCAGACGCATGACTCTTTGTATAGAGGCTGGTGGAGAGTACTTTGAAAAGATTTAATAAAAATATATGTACCTGTAGAACATTTTTTTTTAGTGTCGCAAAACTTTCTGAGTGTCCCACGTATGTACTGTATTGATGGATCTTGTGTCTGAAAATAAATGCTTATTATTATTATAAGTCGGGCGCGACAAATCTTTGCGGCTGCAAACAGAAGGTGTGGATGTTTTTATTGTTATTCTTCTACTTGCTCGGAAACAATTTCATCTGCACTTGCACTACCTCACTGGGTCCGCAAAAATATGGGCCATGTATCAGTGGATCACTTTTTAAAACTGAAGACATGTTTGTGTGTACATCCAAATAGAGGTGACTAATTAATGACCATTTGTCATAAGGACAACAATAGTACATTGCTTTAGAAGTCGAAATAAAGCAATATATTTGGTCGAGTAAATTTGAAAGGCCGTGACGCAGTCGAGGAAACAACAACAATACACTTAAAAATAAACATCAAACTTGCAATTCGTCCATAATATTTTGACAATTTAAATTTGCATGGCACCTTTGTCAGGCGCTCATTCTATTCATTAATTTATTTTCATTATTTCATACAAGGTTTGTATACCAGTTTAGCACCCAAATTGTCGTGGATCCTTCAATAAGGGTATACCCAAGCGATTGCTCACTTACCTGTGAAAACAAAGAGGTAATTTGCCTTCTTGGTTGAACGAGAAAAGGTTCAGGTGGTTCTAATTTATCACCCGATAAATAACTTACTTCCATGCTGGCCTGGGAGCGAGAGAAAAACATATAATGTGCCAGCTGCATTTCCTCCCGGGCATGCTGTAAAAACCAGCTAAGGGATTCGAGGGTTTCAGTATATTGTAATTTAGGCGATAGGTTGACAACCTGTCACTACAGCAAAATACCTACAAATATATCTTAAATAACCCTCAAAACTTTGTCAGACGTGGCGGAACTACCTTTAGTTAGGTCGTTTACGCTCTGCCTACCCCATTAGGGATAAAGGCGTGATTATATGTATGTATGTATGTATGATAAATAACAACTACTCTACCAAAACACACTTCTGTACTGAGGCAAAATATATCGGTTCTTACTACAAAGTGAAACAAATTTTACAACCAAGCTTTGGTTTTTGGAATGTAGGTCTATTTTAATTTCAAGTTTTACAAATTATGTTTTTCAATTTATTTGATTTGGAAAACAAATCTAATTCAATACTTCACAACTGCATAATGCAGTTATTATTTTATTATTATCTAAGTAACGTGTCTTGGGTAGTGTACTGAATAATTTGAGCTAGACATACCCAATTTATTTTATTTGGTAGGGTTCTCAAATTAAATTAATTGGAATTAGACCTAAATCGAGAACAAAAAGGCACCTGTGCCATACCCTTAACTTCAGTATAAATTAGATTTAATTCGCCCTATAGCATAATTTAAATACAAGGATACTCCTCGAATAAACGTTTTCATCATGATAGAGCCCGCAGGGATTCTAACTTACAGTTCCTAGAATAGTGATTCTAGGCTAATGATAACAGATTGGTTAGTATACCTGTATCTCCTTAAGGAGACGATACTAGTGAAGTGGCGCTCCATTAGTAAAAAAATCTTTTTTTTTAAAGCCTGTGATGTCCCACTGCAGGGCAAAGGCCTCTCCTTTTTCCTTCCAGATGTCGCGATCTTGTGCCATGTTTTCCCAGTCTTTGTCAAAAGCATCTAAGTCATCGCACCACCGTTTTCTTGGTCTTCCTCTCCCTCGCCGGCTATCGAGGGGGACCCACTCGGTTGCTAATCTGGACCATCTGTCTGGGCGCATTCTGCATACGTGACCCGCCCAGTCCCATTTCAGCTTTACCGTCGTCTCGGTCACATCAGTAATGCGCGTTTTGGAGTGCAGAGTGGTGTTACGGATTCTTTCCAATCTTTTGACCCCAAGTATGCTGCGCTCCATCGCTCGCTGGCAAACCTCTAGTCCGTACTTCTGAGCAGCAGCCAAAGACCAGACCTGTGCGCCATAGGTTAGTACGGGAAGGATACACATGTCTACGAGTTTTCGTTTTGAAGATAAAGGAAGTTTGCCTTTCATTAAGTCTTTAATGGACCAAGCATTATCGACACGGCGATCGACTTCTTTATCCTGCCGGTTGTTTAAGAGATTAACTGGCCCAAGTAAATATACTCTTCGACATATTGTATATCCTCGCCGTCTACCGTTACCCTATGTTTTGCGATGTTGGTCGTTAATGTGGTCTTTGATCGGTTCATCTGAAGTCCAACCTCGCGGCTTGCCGAGCTTAAGTCTTGTAACATGGCCTAAACTTCCCGAGAATTTGGGTGCAAAAAGTACAATGTCGTCGGCGAAAAGCAGGTTTGTAAGCATGTTTTCGCCGACTTCAATGCCCTTCTGTTGCCACGAGACTGACGCTTTTTTAAATACCTCTTCGAGGGTACTGGTTAACAGTTTGGGGGATAGGGGATGTTTGACACCTTTGTTGATTTGGAATACTGGCTTAGGTGGTTAGAGTTTGATATTTGCCGTACTCTTAGATTAAATGTTTTTTAACAGGTCTATAGTTGCTATATTTTGACTAGCGAGAGCTTCAAACATAGCATTGTGGCAAAGACTGTCGAACGCTTTACTGTAGTCCACGAATGCAAGATAAAGGGCATTTTATGCTCAACAGACTTTTTCACAATCTGATTGAGAGCATGGAGATGGTCGGTGGTTGAGAAGCTAAGACGGAATCCGGCTTGTTCCAGTGGTTGGTGGAGGTCTAATTTACTTTTTATTCGGTTCTGGATGACTTTAATGGAAGTTGTATACAAATGAGAGATTAAACTAACTGGACTGTAGTTGTTTATATCCTGTTTGCTGCCCTTTTTATGAATGTAAAAAAATATACCTAATTCACTAAAACGCAGTAAATGGAAAAAGCTGGTCCAACTGTATCAATTTAGAGTAATTAGGATAATTTAGATCCTTATAAATTAGGGATTCATAATTCGTTGTAGTAAGAATAATTGCAAATAACGGCCACCAACAAAAAAAAATCTTCCTGTTACTACAACGAATAAATCGCTAATTAAAAGGATCTAAATTATTTTAATTACTATAACTTGAAATTGTTGGACCTTTAATTGCTGCCATTTCGAGCACATAAATTACACAATAGTGTAGCGTTACAATTTTCTAATAGTTTTCTGCGCTCATAGTGCTGTTTTATTTCTAAAAATATTAGAATCAAATTAAAAATTCGTCCACTTATGACGAGTAATTACATTAATCAGATCACTAATTCGTCGCTCGGGACATGGCTGCTGTAGCATAGCGGTTAAGAGCGTTAGGCCGGTTTTCCAAAGCCGCGGGCTCAAATCCCGTCAGCGGTCGAATTTTCATTTGTTATCACTATCACTACATAGCATAAAACAAAACGCTTTCTCTATCCCTATGTCCCCATGTATGCATAAATCTTTAAAACTACGCAACGGATTGACGGCGGCACGGCAGCGGCACGACAGCGGCACGGCAGCGGCACGGCGGCGGCACGGCAGCGGCACGGCGGCGGCACGGCAGCGGCACGGCGGCTGCACGGCAGCGGCACGGCGGCGGCACGGCAGCGGCTCGGCGGCGGCACGGCAGCGGCACGGCGGCGGCACGGCAGCGGCACGGCGGCGGCACGGCAGCGGCTCGGCGGCGGCACGGCAACGGCATAAATTGACAAATATTATCCCCCCCCCCTGGAAATCGAACCTAGAATCTTCTGATCGTAAGCCCATAACTCTGATCACTAGACCACGGAGGCAGTTGCAAACCACTAGTCATCTTCTGGATCCGATTGGTAAAACTCAAATTTAATTTATTAGTGCAATTCGATATTATTGGATTATACTACTGGATTTGTAAACTGTAGTTTTATGAAACAAACCCTTGGTTTACTGAGCTTGTCTCGCGTTGCTACTGTCCCTATTTCATCGCAGAATGTTCATGTAATTTAGGGCCAGGGGCAACTTAGAGTAAATTAATTAGACGTTTGATGCGAAGAAGCAACAATAAAAGGTCTAAATAAATATATTAAGGACTTTTGTTTGAAACCGTTGAATTCGACATATTTTTCGACGCTTTATCAATTTATTTAAACTGTTATAGTTGTTAGCTGTTATCTTGCACGTGTATTAATGATAATGAAAAACAGAAATACTTTACTAAGAAATAGGTTTAATGTTGAACAAACTAATCACATTATCTTGAAATCCATCACGTGGCGTGGGCACATCATAAGATATTACTATTACCGACTCGGGTCTATTTCAAAGAAGTCTATTGGACTCGGGAAATAAATTATCTGCCCCAAATTGCGCCTCTCACGCAACATGTGACATATTACCTACTATATACGAAGACTTAATCAAAGATGTTTGAATAAAAAAAACTAGATCGTGTAAGGTATTTTGGAGAAGTTAACATTCATCAAGATATTTCATGACATATTCTCATAATAATAAATCTACATACATGCATATAATCACGCCTTTATCCCTAATGGGGTAGGCAGAGCGTTAACGACCTAAACAAAGGTCGTTCCGCCACAACTGACAAGGCTAATAAATCTCTTCTCAAAATAATATTCAGGAAGGCAAAGGCCTTGAAATATAACCTGATAATAGATATTTTTACATCGTTCAAAAGGAAAATATTTATCGTTTCTAGTAATTAAAGGCAAACCTGTTTTTTCACTAGAATCTGCTGTGTTATGGGAAACCGAACTTTTCGTTCACCTGCATCAGTCCGCTCAATCCACTGCTGGACATAGGCCTCTCCCATGGCACACCACTCAGCTTGGTCTTTAGCCTTCTCATCCAATCCTTGGCTACTTCCTAAAGAACATCATCAACCCACCCAGTTTGAGGAGTTGGCTTCTTCTTCTTAGCGAGTGGATTCTCGAGTCGAACTATGACCCGATGAACCATGGTGTCTGAGTTTTCAAACCGCCTAGTAGAACAGCTATTAAGTCTCTGACATGATTTTCAGTAACGACCATTATCAAAGACAGCGATCTGGAACTTAACATGCCCTCCGAAGCATGGCATCTTGTTTGTTTTCGGACAATCAGGTGATTCTGCCTGCAATGTCCTAACAAAACTGGGGAAAACCTCCAAAGTGATAAATTGACAAATATCAACTTCGTGTTCCCCCCTGGGAATTAAACCCAGTACCTCCGAATCGTAAGCCCATGGCTCTAATCACTAGACCACGGAGCAGTTGGCTACGGGTATTATACTTGCAGGTTCTCCTTCTTTGAGCAGCGCCAAGTTATTGAGGTGTCCGAAACCAAACAAATTCAAAGTACAACATACAAGGCAGCTTGTACAAGTTACAAGTTTAATGAATTTGTTTTTGAACTGAGGCCGTGGTCAGCGTACCAAGATGTTTCCTTACTTCTATTCCTGACAGGCGCGTGCGAAAAATACTTTATGAGAAATTTAATTGAATTAACCTAAAACAGGAAACAAGGAAGAGAAATAACTTAAAAATATCAAAACAAAAAAGAAACTTTGCAACTTCTTTTTTTGTTATGATAGTCAACTCAATAAATAATTTCGATAAATCCTCGTGCAAACAAACAGGCTTGTCAAAATGGATATAAAATGAATTGAATAACCAAGTTTACTAGTTAATTTGCATGTAACTTCAATTATTGATGGCTCAAATAGCAAAACTTTGATGAGACATTTATGGCATGGCAGATATATTTTGTAATTATATCAAGTAAGTTAGGTTTCGATAACAGAGTTTGTTTAGTATCCCGCCGTTTACAAGTGCGTGATAAAATCGGAACTGTAATAATAATTGAGTGCGACTTCGAAACAGCCAAAGCCAATTCCGAACTGTTTGTACCTTTTGCTTAATTTATTCGGAAACGACGTACGATCGTACGTCGTTCCCTTTATCTAAATCAGGTTTATGGATTTTTGAAGTTGACTTTGCAATAAATAGCTCAATTTTCCGGTAAATTCCTTAAAGTCAAAGGTTTTGTAAGATTGGCCTCCTTTGCTCGATTCCAAGTAAAATTACAGATTCCATTTGTCGCAGTAAAAATGACAAATTATGTCGACATCATTTCGGTAATTTCGACGCCGAATGAATAAAAGTTTATTTTTACAAACCTGAAAAAAAACCTTTCAATACGTTTATCGTTTTTCATCTCAATAGCAATAACCTAATGTCAAAGTCATATTATGATGAATTGCTCTTTAATTTATGTTGAACATACAGGATATATACGTAACAGGATTATTTAACAAACAAAACAATCATTCTTTATAAATTAGGTCTATCCGAAGTTTTATGTTTATTTTTAGTATTATTAACATTTGTTCTTAACAAATGAATTGTTAAATAAATATGTAGTTTAAACTAGCGCTCTATAAATTATTTACTTATCAAGCAAGGATATTACTGTTCGACGTATTAATATAAACAAGTACTATTATGTTACTAGGTATGCTTAATGAATTAATAATTTATCTATCCAATAATTAAGTCATTTAACATTGCATGAGCACCTTATTTTGTAGTTGTAGGTACGCAGCGGCGGGTGTAGCTTAACTCAAGGACATGTGGTAGCGCCTTAAGAAACACAATGAATTAAGTTCTTCTATGCTGGACTGGGAGTGGGAGGAAAACATAGAAAGTGGCAGCTGCATTTCCTCCCTGGTATGCTATAAACAACAACTAAAGGATCCGAGAGTTTCTGTATATTACAATTTAGGCGATAAGCTGACAACTTGTCACTACATCAAAATACCTACAAATCTATCTTAAATTACCCTCAAAACTTTATCAGATGTGGTGGAGCGACCTTTGTTTAGGTCGTTTGCGTTCTGCCTAACCCATTAGGGATAATGGCGTCATTATATGTATGTAATAATTTAGTTTAGTATTAAGCGGATGTAAAACATGAACATGGATTTAACGCGTATAAATGAAATCTCGTCTCTATTAACTTTATCAAAGACGTCGCTGAAATTCTCTTCAGAAACAGATTTTCTTTATATGTCTCATTGCACTTTACTAGAAAATACTGTTTCCTCGTATTTGTAGCGGGAAATAAAAAAGACAATTTGCAGTTAACTAAGCTATTTCAATTTATATAAAGTTTTAATTGAGAATGCAATTCTTTAATCAGAAAAGAGAACTGCTGATAAGGGCTGAAACACATAACCGCGCTGCGGCGCCGCACCGCGACGCAACATCCAGCGTTATGATGTCATGCTTGTTAACAATGGTTTAAGGAGCCCACGGACATAGCAAAAAATCTATACCGAGGGTAAATAAAATTACCGGACAAATTTTTGGGTTTGAACTTACCCATGCTAAAAAAATTAAAAACTTTCCCCAAGAAACATGTGTCGAGATATAGGAATAAAGTACTTGCCATCGGGATTTATACCTGTACTAAATGGATGTGTCGAGCATCTGCTTTGTAGTAAAAAAAAAAACGCTACGCAATACTCCGATTTTAGCTTTATGTGTTTCGGCTCTAATATTGACCTCCCAGCGGTCTATCCCAGGTAGATAAAAAAAGTTGATGTTCGATAAGTACAGATAAAAGATTAAGATCTTAAGGGGGCGCATGGTTTGCGAGCACCGCAGTCGGAGTGTGGGCAGTACTTGAATGAGATAGCTCAATCGTCTACTTGGTCTCAGCTAAATAACCTCTTTCTTGGAATCAAAATCAAGTACATTGCATACATAAATACTGTTTTTTTCGCTTTATATAGCTTGCTCTGTGTTTTCCTCACACACCGCTGACTGCATTAGACAAAAGACGAACGCGCCCCTCCGAGGTTATCAAAGCATTTATTACAATTAGCTTTGTGTTCTTTCTCTGCTTTGTCGGTCACTCGCTGATTATGAGATTTCATAAATTACCTACATTCCACTGACTTTTGTTAGGGGGACATGATTACAGTTATTATTAAGACTCGCATAGAAAATAAGCTGGGTTGTAACGCCTTGCAAATGTTGCTATATTTAAAAAAGTAAATAGGTATACTTACGTTTGAGTTTGGTGATAAATAATATTTCTATTAGGTCAAGATGTAAGGTAAAAATCGATATAATACGTATGCAAAGCGTCAAAGACACATAGAAATTTCGTTCCACCACTTCCGACAAGTTTTGGGGGTTATTTCAGATATATCTATTGCTGTAGTGACAGGTTGTCAGCCCATCGCCTAAATTACAATACACTGAAACTCTCGAATCCCTTAGCTGGTTTTTATAACATGCCCGGGAAGAGATGCAGCTGGCACATTCCATGTTTTTCTATCGTCCCCAGGCCAGCATGGAAGAAATAATATAACCTCTAATTTAAACAAACTTCTAGTAAAATACCCATTTCACTTATAACTAAATATTGCAGGTAGTACGTAAAAAGTAAGCTGACAGGAAAAATGATAACTCAGGACCGATTAAGCCAGTTTTCTTGTATAATCTGGGAGCTGGGAGCTGGCTGGCGTGCCGTTGTATGTGACCGAAGTTTGGTTTCGGAGCTTTGTTAAAAGTACGTATAAAGGTGTTGAAAGAAAGAAATTGGGCACGTGATATATCGTTTAGCTGCTATGTCGTCATAAAGTTTTTGTATGAGAAAATATTTAATTTTCTTCAGAAACCTACCGAGTGGGGTATTAAACAAAAAAGCTCAATAAGCTGATTCAAATTTTATTAAATACAAAATTTTTATGACGTCATAGCTATTTAACGACCATGATCTGTATCACGTGACCATTTTTTGAGAGCCAGATGGTGTAGTGGATAGGGTCGCCGAAGAGACGTTTTCCGTCCGGACAAGTCCGTGCGGAGTTCCAACCAACGTGTGTGTGTTCCAGAAGCGCAACGTCGAAGCGGCAGCGAACAAGATATACTAGTGTAAAGGCACTTTGGCCTTTGTGATGACTGTGAGGGAAAACGAAACGCATCGGTTCGTCGTTTGTTGACCACTGTTTCGTCTTTATTTCGACTCATCAGATGCTGACCGTAATAGGCTCGTTAGCACATGAAACATATCTTAATGATTATACGATCCTTCATACGAGCTACGCGTAAAATATGGACTTAATTTGGCATAAACTAATTATAATATGACGAGAATTGCTCCCGCTGCACTAATTTATTATGAAAATATATCAGATTGCAGTTATGATGATGTACGTAAAAACAATATTTAAATACTTAACCCCTGATAAAAAACTGATACTGCAGGTGTCAACTCTACACATCTTTATTTTCCCCTCTTAATTAATTGTCTTATCTCAAAAAACATTTAAAAAAATATAAAAAAGGCTCCTTCTCTATGCTAGTATCAGACCATTAAAAAATAATTGGTAGAAAATACAGAACAACTTTTTCAAAAGAGAATCACAGAAGAATTCTAGTAAATGAAATCAACATTTAATTACTTCTTCATAAAATATGCCATTTTGTCCGGACAGTTCGTGAAAGTTGTCTGAAGCTAGTAAAATCTTTACAGTTTGCGCACCGAAAATGATTGTTTTTACTTGTTTCATGCGTTATGTGAGCCCCGTCACACATCTCCATGTACCTCCGTATATTTGCCGACCGCTTCATAACTGGAATTGCTTTAACCAGAATACATTACAGTGGTGATTCGTTTTACCACGTCTGACAAGTGTTGAGGGTTTTTCAAAATGAACTTGTATTATGCTATAGTGACAGGTTGTCAGCCCCGCGCATAAACTAAAATATACTGAAATCTTCAAATCACTTAGCTGACATTTACAGCATGCCCGGGAGGAGATGCAGCTGGCACATTCTATGTTTTTCAGCATGGAAACTAACAAATAAGGTACATTTAAGATAATATATTATTCAATATTCGGTATATACCTACCTAATGAAATCTTCAGGACTCTCTTCTAAATTTTACAATTAGGATACCTTGTTAAAGAAAGAAGCACAGTTGCTATTTTTAGGGCGTTGTAGAACCATACATAATACTGAAACCTTCAAATTACTTAGCTGTTTTTTACAGCATGTCCGGGAGGAAATGCAAGTGGTACATTCTATGTTTTTCTCTTCCAGGCCATAATGGGAGATAAAACCATTTTTTCTCTAAATGCTAATTGAAGATTATTTTATTCTATCTCGAAAATACGTTGTTTCACTATAATTCCCAGTTCTAAAAGAGCATTTATAATTTTCGATTTATTTAGCAAAGCCCGTCAGGTTAATTTTTAAAAGTTTTAAGTGCTAATCGCATTTCGCAAAGTTCGTGATACTAAAAATCTGATTTCTAGTGATGGTAATCACGTATAAAGTATGTAGTAAGCTTTTCAATTACTTTTTTATGGTATTGTGTCAGAATTGTATTATAGTATATCCTACCGCCTGCCTAAGTAGTTGTCATATTATTTTTAGTTTCTCCAATTCCCTACGAATCTTTCCCAACTCTGGTCTCCAGCTGAACTCCTTATTGCTACTATAACTGCGTAACTAAGTGTCACACTCCGCAGTCCGCCCACACGGACGCAGCACTCATAAAAAGCCTTTCATAGTTGACATTAACAGTTACTAGAGGGTACGAGTCTATACTTCTCTGTATACTACTACAGTTATAAATATGAGCATTCTACGTTATTGTATTATTATTGACAAATAAAATTAAGCTTAAATACGTAATGGCCAACTTTTTAAATAGGTATGATGAAACATAAAATATTGATCACAATAGGAAGATGTTATTTAATAGAAGGTATTTACGTAATGAACAAGAAATTATTATAAATTAAATATTTTGTCCTTTCAGGCTGGCCTGGGAGCGAAAGATAAAAATAGGATGCTGGGCATGCTGGTAAAACCAGCTAAGGGATGTGAGGGTTATAATGTTATTTAGGCGATGGGCCGACAACCTGTCACTACAGAAATATACCTTCACATCAATTTTAAAATAACCCTCAAAACTTAGTCAGACGTGGTGGAACGACCTTTGTTTGCGTCGTTTACGCTCTGCCTACCCCATTATGGATAAAGGTGTGATTATGTATGAGATCAGACGATCACCCAAATTTTTATTCACAGAGTCTCTACTTGTATATAAAATAAAACAGTGTTAAAGAGTTCCTGCACAAAAACATATTGTGTAGAAAATACTCGAAAAAAGAATACCTATTTTGTTTAATTTACGGTTTTTTTATTCTACCCTCGGCTGCATACGCGTATACACAAAGTAAATTAGACTAACGCAACATCTTTTGCATTTTCTGTGAATAAAATAACATGCTATTATGAAACGAGAGATTTTCTACTTCAATTTTCCTCCATTATTAATTGATATTCGCTAGAGTGTTTGTTTTGTCGGAATATCAATTGTTATATCAAAACAAAAGCTGCTTGACATTTTAGGAGGTTCCTTAATTAACGTTATGGTCGCCATTTCTTTTCGTAAAGTCTTTTGAATCTCTACGAGAAGAAAAATGTTTTTGTATATTTTAGTAGCCTTCCGTTTCGGTGGGCTGTGAATATTTAGGAGTATTGCCATTACTCAAACTCAAAATCTGAACCTGAATATTTATTACATACCACAAAACCCCTTGAAAGGGAAAGGCATGATATCACGTATGGTTGTTTGTGGACTCGTTGAAAAATTCTCGCAAGACATTTTAAATTTCATTAAGATAAGAATTCTTATTAGCAAATTTTTTCGTCATTTGACCTAAGTAAAGCTAAGGATCTACAAGATAGGGATGAAAATAGGTCCTCAGAATGACGAGTAGTGCGGGGTGCGGGGTGCGGGGTGCGGGAATACCGCAGATGTGGGTGTAATTGAGCCATCGAGGGACTTGAGGGGTCACTCGTAGCTTTCCCAGTGTATATGAGATAGCGGGATCTGACCCCATTTTCTAAAATAACGGGTGTAAGGCACAGCGCCACGCAAACTGATAGGAATAGTTTAGACAACGAAACTGAACAACTATCAGCAGGAATTTCTTACAGGTTAGAAAAAAATATTGAACTCCTCATATCGAATGACCACTTTGATCTGGCAATTTGTATGATAATATTTGATATTATTATTTTATACTTCTTGAAAAATAACCTGCTGGTAGTTGTTCCGTTCCGTTGACTGTATCACTTTGCGGGACGCTGTCCCTTACGCCCCGTATGTTAATCTACGTCAGTATTAGAATAGAGTAGAATAGAAAACGTTTATTCATAAAACAATACAAAACTCAACATACATTAGACTTACATACATGAAAACATAACATTCTTTTTTATTGTATGCTCTGATCTGTATTGCACAAGAAATGGAGCTGACTCAGCATTTGTTACAAGTTATATCTATTACGCAAAAGTACTCTAGGTACTGCAATACATTTGAGCATATCAGTGTTTTAATCGTTTTGTTCAATTAGTCAGTCATAGTATATAAAGTTTATTGAGTTCATTAAGTAAATAAATGTTATATATTAAGATTAAAGTATCTTCTACAAATGTAATATGTCTGCACTGTGATGTTATACAAATTAAAGTCTCTGTTGTTATTGTTAAAAGAATTGATATATTTTGACGAGGTTGAAAACTTATGTTTACGAGTACTTTTTCGATATTTTATTTGCTTGCAATACAAATGTATCAATTATCGACACAAATGTATAAAATAATGTAATTGTATAAAAACAAGGTTAAGTATTTTGTAATTTCGAACAATTAATTAATTAAAGCAGGTAATTTGATTTATTAGAGTCCCAGTAACAGATAAGAACAGGTCAACATCCTTCGACGGCCCTGAGTGGGTTCCGTCTTGGCTCTCCTAAATAAATAACAAACTCGTTCCTATAGTTTCCGAGGGAGTCGAGCGCGGAGTTCGTGAGAGCCTTTTGTTTGGGATTGAAACAATTGCGGCGAGTTTCTTAGGAGAATAAGGTCAATAATGAGTGCTAAGAGTACCGAGCAATTTGGCCATTATCAAGTTTCTAAACCATCGTATTAATTTTGATTACTTTAGTATGTATTATTTTATTTTTGTACAAAGCTTTTGCTATTAATGAATATTTTACCATATATTACTCACGCCGTTGTCTCTAATGGAGTAGGCAGAGCGTGAACGACCTAAACAAAGATTGTGCCACCACGTCTGACAAACTTTCGAGGGTTATGGAAGATAGGTTTGTAGGTATATTAGTGTATTGACAAATTGTAAGCTCATTGCCTAAATTGCAATATACTGAAACCCCCGGACCTCTTAGCTAGTTTTTACAACATGCCCAGGAAGAAATGCAGCTGGCTTATTCTATGTTTCCCTCTCACTCCCAGTCCAGCATGGATGTCTTTACTATACCCGACATGAACAACGTTGCGTCGTCTGTACCTATTGCTGTATAACTTTCCTTAGTTCGGTCATTGACCTAGCATATACCTACCAAGGTTATTTTCAAATTCAAATTCAATTATTTATTTCAAACCAATTACAAAGTCTATATATTTGTTAGAATCAACTTATTCTAGTGTTAGTATTTATTTATTTACAGGGAAACAATTTAAGTTAGGGGACATTAGTGTGAAGCTGCATCCATCTCTTCAAGAGTGGAGAGTCCCACCTGTCAACAAATACACGCAGGATGCTACTGGTGCTGTCGCGGAGGCGTGTCAGCGTTGATGCACATCTTTTTCTCATAATGGCTGAGAAGCCATCAACTTGCGCATGCGCGAACATCCCAGATGCACTACACCTCCACGGCAGCCCCAACAGCGCCCTGAATGCATTATTATATTGGACTCGTAGATCGCTGTATGCCCGCTTAGTAAAAGAGACCCACAGGCTGCACGAGTAAAAAGACTGGCATACTGCCTTAAACAATGTCACTTTTACAGAAGTAGTACAAGGAGCGAACCTGCGAGCCAACATATTACCGCGGACAGCCAGCGACCTACGCTCCCGCTCAATATTACAATTGTCATTCAGGTCTTCATTTTGCCTGAAACTTTATATTTCAACCTTTGTAATAGAACAACGTTACTTTTATGATGTGACTAAGTTTAGTTCTGGAACTTCCAGGTTTTACCCAGTAGTTTTCACATTAACTTAATATTTACTCTCTTTAATACTGTCCAACTTTTCTTTGTAAGGTATAATACATTGATGGATTATTTGATGTTCTCTTATGAGTCTCATCACATCGGCGTCGCGACTGGAATGCGCATCACTCTCTAGAAATTACGATAATTTTATTATGATAATTATCTAAACCTCTGCAGATATTTACAGAATATTACGCTTTGTAAGTTGCGTGTATTTATAAACAAAACTGCAAAGTTCTTACAATCCATATTTTAACTTAGGTAATAATAAAGAAAGTCATGTTAAGTGACTTCAGTAAGATTCTGATAAACCTAGCCAAGATAACATGAAATGTTTTCATGATTTCCAGTGAAAAAACTGTTATATTGTCCGCATAAAGAAGACGTCAGCAAGAAGTGCTCCGTACTTGCAATTACTACAAACATTGTGGCAACAAAAGCTAGAACATCAAATGTTACCCTTGCAGTGCAGTAAAAGCACTTTCACAGCGTTTTTACTCCTGCGATTTGTTCACCGCCCGTCACACTCACTTCACTCGCCTCGCTCGCTGACGAGCACTTATCACGAACTCGCCGCAAACAATGTCTCGTAACTCACCTGCGAGCAATTTCACACGTCATAGAATGTGGAACACTCGCATTAAGAATCCAAACGTTTTTGTGTACTAAGGAATAAAACTGAGTGATGTAAAACACTTTTATGCTTTGTAGCGAGGTCAATGATATTCCTTGTAATGTTACTAAATATTACAAAATAAATATTTGCTAGCATTAAATTATATAAGTATTAAACCATCCCGCTGCTGCATTCAATACACGTACTTTTCTGTGCCCTAAGGTTGCCTGGACGAAATCACAACTTATTCTCAATAAGCCTGTCTTAAGAATTCGTTCTGTGTAACAAAGTATATTTTATTCTATTCAAAATGTGGATAGATGCAATAGATAAAATTTTAATTTAAGTCTACGTAAAATGTTAAAATATAAATAACCTCTTACATGTATTTTTTTGGAAAATGGTATGTTTAAGGATAAGTTTTATTAAAAATACTAAGTGTCTACCTCCTGACCCAATTTTGGAACGTAAAATGTTGTCTTCTTCCTCATACCCTAAAGCAGCTCTATGTGCCAAGCAAATAGTGTGGAGCTAGGAGCACTCAGCCTGCTCAAACAAACTGCACAGAGCAAATCTAAAGATTGAATCTCACTCCCACACGTCTTGATACGAGTAGTAAATTGTTGTTGCTAAAAATAAATTTTCCCAATAACCATAAAAGTGCGCATTTATTTTACCAAAATTAACTTCCTGGTAGGAAAATGAGCTATATTTTGTATGTGAAATGAAATTTGGTTTTGCCTAGCGGTTTCCTATAATAGAACGCGTCCGTGTGAAGCGAGTCGGGAAAGCTGTTTCCAACGAAATCACATTTTATATGATTTTATGTGGGTTTCATGCAAAAAATTGCTCCACTTTCAACTTTGTTGTAAGTATGTTACAATTTTCCTCATGCGAATGGGCGTTTTTCCACTAGACGGCACAGCAACGTCCCGATAACGTCCACCTAGTTTCACTCTGAGCACACACTCACGCGCATGCTTTGTACGAATACAAAACACATGCAGTTTTGCAGGCTGGCGACGGTACCGGGGGGAATCAACGCCGTGCCGGCAAGTGGAAAAGCGTTCTATATAATTTAATTTATTTATTATATCTTTTACGGTACCGTCGACGGTGCCGTGCCGTCGCCGTTGCTGGCGCCTTGCTGTCTACTCGAAAAACACCCATTTCTTTCAATAAACGAAAAATGTCATGCAGATTCGTATAGTGACCGACTGATCGATAGAAAGTTAAATGTTTCGGAATAATACGATAGCGTAGCACTTTGCTACGATCTCGTAGCTCGTAGCAGCAAATACGGGGCGCCATTTTTGAATTAGAATTTTCATACAAACGCAATTCATTGAAATTCTTGAGGTAATGTTAGTAGTTTCAGAATTTCTTAATATTAGGATACAAGTTTGGTGATGTACCTATGTGCTATGCAGTGTGTGGTTTGGTGCATCGCTGACAAGTTTATTGCGAACAATAATGCATACGTACACTTTAGCATGTAGTATTGCAGCAGAAGTGTAAAGTGGTCGTTTTATGAGTGTAGTTTTCAGTAAAGCGCAAGTTTCAAATGCAGTCAACTACAAAGTTTGTACATTATAACTTCGATGAAAAATATTTGTATTTAGTTGGTTCATTCAACCCGAAAGAAATTTTATTCGACTGTCGCATTCGTTTTACCAGTTTCGCGTTCTGCTGGTTTCCAGAAGCTACCGATAAATTCCCGCCAATTTACAGTCGACTCCTCGAGAGAGCTTTGACAAATACATACATTATATAATCACGCCTTTATTTCTAATGGGGTAGGCAGAGCGTAAACGACCTAAACAAAGGTTGTTCCGCCATGTCTGACAAAGTTTTGAGGGCGATTTATATGTATATCGCAAGCAAATTTTTAAAACGCGACGAAAAACGATTCAACCAGTTACGGGCGGTGTTGTGTGATTTTCACTTTCTATGATTCTTCATAGAGTCTTCTGACTCTCGTAAAGATTCGATATGTTGAGGTTTAACACCTCCGTTAAACAAACAAGTGAGTAGTCGTTGTTTTTCAGTATGAATAACACTTGTTCATCATTTAGTGATAAAATTCCTTAAATAGCGTGTATCTTACAGTATCAAAATATGTGCCAGTAAATTTGTTACAACAGCGTACATAGTACTTAAACATCTCAATCTGAAGTCTGCTAACTCCTCTCAAGAGACTAGCAGGTTGTCATACTCGTAGCAGAATTCGCTAACTTCCAAAACTTGTACGACGACATGCTAAGTAGCTTTTAAACTCTGTTTATAGTTAAGCTCCGTCATAAAATTAAAAATCAAGACACGTAACTAGTTGCGAAGCTTTCAAAAGTGACAGGTTTTAATAATATGCATAGTACAACTTTAAATTCTTGTGTTACCTGAAGAGAACATCATTCACTACCTACTCTTTTATTACTTAACCGACCAAAACGGCGGCTTCCTGAGTTTAATATTATATTTTAATAATTACTAGCGACCCGCACTGGTTTTGCACGGAAATAATCAGTGTTTGTCTACTATATTATGCATGTATTATACATATAAACCTTCCTCTTGAATCACTCTTTCTATAAAAAGAATTCGCATCAAAATCTGATGGGTGGTTTTAAAGATTTATGCATACATAGGGATATAGGGACAGAGAAAGCTACTTTGTTTTATACTATGTAGTGATATTAAATAATTGTAGATGGAAGACGGCGTACAAAGAAGAGGCCTTTACTCAGCAGTGAGTAGAAGTGGTCTGATATAGATATGAGACTACTTATTACCAAGTAAAATTGAAACTTGTGTTGCATGATTACAACTTATCAAGTACACAATAATGTTACTCACCATGTGATCAACATAGCTTATTAACTAAAACCTCACCTGAAAAAAAAAAAACAACATTTAATGTTCAAAGCTTCACTAACTTTATCTATCTGTATGATATCTCGGGCGGGATGGGCGTCCTTAGCACGGTTACTGCATCCCATCTAGGAGAAGGACCACTCCGAAATCAAACCCAAGTCAACCAATAATAGCTCATGGAACCGTATTGTCCTCCGAAGGTATTACTGGATTAAACGATGTCAATGCAGGGTATCGTTTTAGAGCGGCGTTGTATGATTGTCGTAAGATATCAGCAGCGGCGCTCACAAGCCTAGCAGCATAGCAGCAGGCCTACTGCATACCCATCAACCCGTTCCAGACAAGCGTGTTGGGTTAAACGTCTAAACCTCTCCAAAGAATATGAACTCTCCCATTAACGACAGGCCCCTAGTGCCCGGCGTCTCCGGCGGTAACCCCGCCGATGATGGCAGGCGGGGCAGCCCCGGAACATGGGGTGCGAAGAATCCCCGGGCGGCGATCTCCCCCCATCAAACGACTTTGGCTACATCTAAAACGGACTCCGAACTTAATATTTTAACTTACAATGTCAGGACACTCGGGACCGAAGAACGACTAATTGAACTTGAGAATTCCCTGAGAAACATCAAATGGGATATCGTAGGCCTTGCTGAAATTCGAAGAGAAGGCGAAAATACCTTAGAGCGAGATGACAACATCTTTTATCACTATGGAAACGCTGGCGGCTTATACGGAGTTGGCTTTATTGTACACAAACGGTGGAAAACCAACATACAAGAGTTTATAGCTTACTCCGATAGGATTGCTTTACTTAAATTCCGCGTCACTGACAAAAAAACCCTTACTATCGCTCAGGTGTACGCTCCAACTTCGGATCATCCCGATGATGAAGTCGAGGATTTCTACTACATATTAAACAACGCTTTAGATGAACATCGTGGAACTTGGAACTTGGTCATAGGAGATTTTAACGCCAAAGTCGGTTTAAGGCAAGATTTGGATGATACCAACGTTATCGGTTCTCATGGACTAGGTATACGTAACGAACGCGGATCTAGACTACTCCAATTTGCCTTTGGACAGCGTCTAATCTTAGGCAATAGTTTATATTTCAAAAAACCACAAAGGCGTTGGACTTGGGTGTCACCAAATGGTAAATATAAAAACGAAATTGACTTCGCTCTTTGTTCTAACAAATCTATTTTAAAAAACGTAGAAGTTATTAACAATATCAAATTTAGTTCCGACCACAGACCATTACGCACAAAAATACATTTAGACTGCCAAATTGATAGAAAAAGAAAATTCGTTCATAAAATTAGAAAACTTAATAAAGACGCACTCATTGCTAATATCGACCAGTTTAATATAGAACTAAATAATTCATTTGGCATTTTACAGACAGACAGAGAGATAGAAGACAAAGACGTAGACAAACTATTTGATAATATTAAAAAATCGATAAAAACAGCAAATTCAAAATTGAAACTAGTAAAATCCAGTAAACGAAAAATGTCAAGTGATACACTTAAATTAATAAATGAAAGAGAAACATACAGGGGAGACACAACAAGTGCAAAATTTAGATCGATAGACAAGGAAGTTAAAAGAAGCATTCGAAGAGATTTACGACACTACAACAAAAATCTAATACAAAACGCCTTACAACAAAACCAGTCTCTCAGAACAGCCAGACAGGGAATTACAAAAGGCAAACCGTGGATAACTTGCCTTCAAGATGATAAAGGTGTTAAACAAGCAAATCGGGACAAAATTGTTAGCATTAGCACAAATTTTTATAAAAACCTTTATTCAGACCCGTCCATCTCTGTCACGACTATGGATTACGAGTATGATGAAGCCATCCCTTTGATATCCGGTCAAGAAGTCCATCGAGCTTTATGCAAGATGCGATACAATAAAAGCCCCGGAGAGGATGGCATTACCGCTGATGCTTTAAAAGTTGGAAAAGATGCACTTCTGCCCCATCTCACAAATTTGTTCAACGCCATTTTACTAACAGGGAAATTACCAGTAAATTTTTGCCACTCCAACATCATTTTGCTACATAAAAAAGGTGACAAATCTGACATTAATAACTACCGCCCGATAAGCCTTACATCTCACGTTTATAAACTTTTTATCAAAGTAATTGAGCACCGAATTGCACCTCAACTTGACCTACACCAACCCCCTGAGCAAGCTGGCTTCCGGCCCGGTCTCTCCACGACTGATCACTTACACACGTTAAATCAAATTATTGAAAAACACACTGAATTCAATTTGCCTCTATATTTGGCGTTCGTGGACTACTCGAAGGCATTTGACAGCTTGAAGCACTCGTCCCTGTTTGACGCCCTCCATCAGCAAGAAATTGATCCAACCTACATAAATCTTCTAAAAATTGTTTATAATAAGAGCACAGCCGCCATTAAACTAGAATCCACAGGCCCAACTTTTGAAATACAAAAAGGTGTCAAACAGGGAGACCCACTGTCTCCAAAATTGTTCACCAGTGCCTTGGAGGAAATATTTAGAAGTGTGGCGGCTGCATGGGAGGGGCGAGGCGTTGACGTCGGCGCAGCGAAGTTAACAAACCTTCGCTTCGCGGACGATATCGTCTTGCTCTCTACATCCGCTACAGAACTAGAGCTCATGCTGCAAGATCTAAGCACCGCGAGCCTCGAGGCTGGATTGATGATGAATATGTCAAAGACCAAACTCATGTCGAATAGCATCGAGAGGACAGTAACAGTCGATGGCGGAAGAATGGAATATGTCCATGAGTACATTTACCTCGGCCAATTAATTTCCTTCCAGGCTCGCCAAGAGAAAGAAGTGGCGCGACGTATAGAAAACGCCTGGAGGAGTTATTGGTCGATGAAGGACCATATGAAAGGTGAATTGCCTTTATCATTAAAACGCAAGCTCATGGACATGTGCATTCTTCCGATACTGACATATGGGGCTCAGACTTGGTCTTTGACGGAAGCTCAGAGATTCAGACTCGGGGTCTGCCAACGAGCCATGGAGCGTAGTATACTCGGCTTAAAACTGATGGACAAAGTCCGAAACGCCATAATACGCTCCAAAACAGGTATAGCGGATGTAACCCGTGCAGTAGCTAAGCTAAAGTGGGACTGGGCAGGTCACGTATGTCGCATGCCAGACGAATTATGGGCTAAAACTACCACCGAGTGGAAGCCCAGAAAAGACAAGCGGCGGCGTGGCCGACCCAGACGGCGGTGGCGAGACGAACTCGATGCCTTCCTGGAGAACTGGCCGGAACAGGCACTGGACAGAGAGTCGTGGAGAGACCGGAGAGAGGCCTTTGCCCAGCAGTGGGACACTAATGGCTAGATAAGATAAGATAAGATAAGATGATATTTACAATTTATTCATTATTTCTCTTTAAAATCTTTGTAAACATTTAATTGATTAAAAAACATTATGTTACCATGACCTAAATTTTTGTCAGACTTGGCGAAAGCGCATTTTACGAGGCGTTAAACGCTCTGCCTACCGCGTAAGGGATAAAGGCTTGATTTATGTATGCATGTACCATGACAACTAAAAGTGCGCGCCACGTGCGGTAAAAACAAGAACTAAAGAAATGCATGCATTTTCTTTACATAGATATAGATAGATAGATGAATTGCCAGTCCACCAAGCATGCGTAGTGACTATGGCAATAGGGACCGACTAAAATAAATAAAATAAATAATTATTGTCCTATTAGTAAATATTAAGAAAAAATAATAATGTCTGCGCTAGACTTACAAATTGCAAATTAAAGTTTTAGATGATCTAGTCTCCTTCAACTATCCCAGTCTACGCAATTTTGGCCGACATTTACGAAGTGATCTAAACTCCTATTATTGGTGTTGACGGTTGTCTCGACAGTTCCAAAGAGAGGCTCGAGGAGACAAGACAGTCTCTTCAATCTGCTACGATACTACTTGATATGACAGTACACTCATGAAAATAAATTTATTAGAAGAATCAGAAAACTGGCCACATCATTCACAGTTATCACTTACGTACATAAACTAAATACGCGGTGTAATGGACAGCGTCCCGCAAACTGATAGGGGTTTCCTAGTCAACGAAACTGAACAACTATTACTAGGATTTTTTCCAGGAAGTGATTTATTTTTATTTGTTTTCAATACAAATTGTCTGATCGAGGTGGACATTTTGTATGGGATGTTTTTTTTTTCATCTCCTGAAAGAATTTCTCGGTAAAAGTTGTTCAGTTTCGTTGACTGAGCAACCCCTATCAGTTTGCGGGGTGCTGTCCCTACACCCGGTATAGGGGACGTTTAGCTACAGCAAAACATAAAATATCTCTTACCAAAATTTTAATTAAATCAATCTATTGGTACACAAATTACTACAAGACGTCACTTTAAACAATCACGAAATGGCACTTGCACCTATGAATATGGAAATTTGTACCGTAGCTATAACCAACTAAGTTTTCCAAGCAGACCCATTTAGTAATTCGTTCCTCTTTATTTCCTTCAGGTAAATGTGACGTCGACACTATGTTATAGTTATTTGAACAATATAATACTGACATCTTTTTATCGTCAATATATCGTAACGTATTTAGGACTCCGGATCAAGGCTAATCTCATAAACAGCAGGCATAAATTACCAGCGTAATGGAATCCATCAGTCAACTGGTGACGGTAAACTCGGCAGATCGATATATTTATAAGTCTGGACCCAGGTTAATCCAGAGGCTGATATGGCTCGGAGCGGCTCACAAACAGCAGGCTCACCGCGAACCAAACACGCGCGCTCGGAGCTCTGGAATATATCACCAGGGAAACGGAAGTAATCAGTCAAACTAGTGACATTGAAATCAGCAGACCGATATTTTTTTTCCAGGTAACTTTTACCCGACTACCAAGGATGAGATGTTTTTAACTATACATCTAAATTAACTTAGTTGATACAAATACATGTTATTTAAAAGTTTTTTGAACAAGAACTACAATCCATTTACAAATTGGGATAAATAAAAAGTTATTGTTCTGAAAACTTAATCCAAACTAAAACAGAAGGGTACCGCCCGCCCAAACCTTTCAAAGTAATATTACGTTACATTTATTAGCAACGCAATACATTCCCAAGCCCTTTGTTAAGATGCTGAATCGCTCTCGGTGAGTGAAATGGCACTTTTGAACCTTTTTTTCATCGCGACAGGTTTATATCAAATTCAATCAAACACAGTGTCGACGTACTTGACAGAGGGCGCTGCGGTCAGCGCCATCTTACAACATTCCACTCCACTACCACTAGGTACCACCCGTTCACTTGCGGGATGATTGGAGAAATTCAATTGACTAGTCTGGATGTTTGAAAGCTTATGAAATAACATATGAATTGAAAGCATTCTTACAAAAAATCTTTGAAAATCACGTTCTGAACTTATGAATATTTTAAAATAAATTATTGTTAAAACTCGGTACTTATGTCATAGAATCGTTAGTTTTACAAAGTTTTGTGCATAGTTTTAGCAGTTTTTTTTTAATTTTGTGTTCTTATAATAGCACGCATAAGCACCGACAGCGTGGGAAGAAATATATTTTTTAAAGCAATTAAAAGAAATAAAAAATCTAACGAAAAAGATACATACATACATACATATAATCACGCCTTTATCCCTAATGGGGTAGGCAGAGCGTAAATATGTATATGTAATCTTGAAGTGGATAGCTGTAATTGGCATTCAGTATAATCATATGTTGTAATATTATAATTTTGTAAGATGCTGTTGTTATCCTGAATAAATAAAAATAAAAAAAAAATAAAAAAAAATAAACGACCTAAACAAAGGTCGTTCCGCCACGTCTGACAAAGTTTTGAAGGTTATTCAAGATGGTTTTGTACGTATATTGCTGTAGTGACAGGTTGTCAGCCCATCGCCTAAATTGCAATATTCTAAACCCCTCAGATCCCTTAGCTGGTTTTTACAGCATGCCCGGGAGGAAATGCAGCTGGCACATTCTATGTTTTTCCTTCGCTCCCAGTCCAGCGTGGAAGAAATAAATAAATAAATAAACGAAAAAGATATAAACCTCTAATTGATTCCATAAATCGGAATTTGTTATAATTATAACTTCTCAGTGTATCCGACTAGTGAAGTGAGTGTACGCAATAAAGTTTAAATTAAACCATAAAATACGAAGCGATAACCATCTTTTATTTTTATTTCTTCTGTTCGCAAACCACTTTAAGAAAACCGCTAAAGATTCGGAAGATTCAGTCTCTTTTTTCCTTTTTTCCTTTTTTCCATTTCCATATAAATGACCCATTCTATGATGTATGTTGAATATTTTTGTCTGCAATATAGTGAACTAGCCTCCCGCCCGCAGTATCGTCGTGTGTATCGTCTTAAATGAGTTTCTCCCTTGAAATTAAGGTTTTCCTTAAGTTCAAAGTATGTTCTATTACACAACCTAACCTATAACATACCGGGTGTACGGGACAGCGTATATAGGGGTTGATCTGTCAACGAAACTGAACAAAATTTTCCAGGAAACACTTTCAGGAGATAAAATAAATAATTTGACCTTCCCATACAAAATGACCACGTCGATAAGTAAATTTGTATGTAAAAGCACTTTTTTTAAATCGTGCTGACAGTTGTTCAGTTTCATTGACTGAGCAACCCTTATCAGTTAGCGGAACGCTGTCCCTTACACCTGGTATATGTGCGCCAAGTTTCATACAGATCCGTCTTGTAGTTGAAGCGTGATTGAGAAACAAACATCCAAACTTACGCATTTATAATATTAAGTAGGATGGAGCAGGTGTGGTGACAGATTGAGGTATGAACTAACTGAGACAGTTGAGGCAGCTCGCATTTGAATTTATCATTCTCCACTTACATGGTTTGAATGAATTATGGCTATATATAATAGTTATTGCGATGTGGCGAGGATTTGATAAATTGGAGATATTTTGAAGAACATTTATTGATTAAAAAATAAAATATCTAACATAGTTGAATACTTTGAAAACAATGCCAGAATAATCCAAACTATTTTTTTGGATATTATGTCCAGCTCTTCTTACTTCAGTCTTTCACTTATAGTTTGTTCAGTAACAAAACATCACTCAAGTGTTTTCCTGCTGAAGAAAGTCGCGTTTAGAAATTACGCTGATAATTTGAAGCATAAAGTTTGGTACGGTCGCACGACACGATCCCAATAAAGCAGAGTTCCACTGCAATAAAACCAGAGATAAAAGAAACCGTCGCACAAGAAAAGACAATTAACTATAGCAAGAACTGTAATTATTTTCAAATATGTTTTCAGTGTAAATAGCAAAAGTAACAAATTTTTAAAAAAAGATCATTGAATATTTGCTGGCTGGCAAGTTATGTCTTTCAAGTGATTTAATTTATATCAAAAACCATTGACGTGCTATCGTGGCTATCTTATTATTATGTTTTTGATATAATAGTGCATTGATCTGATACGTCCAGGAACTTGCACATCGTGCTTTATATCACGTTATATAGTTTTGCTGTTCAAGAATAGTTCACAGCAGAAGAATCAAAGTCAAATCATTTAATTCCATACAGATTCCTAGTAACACTTTTGGAAAGTCACAAGCGAGTCTATAAGAAAGAAAATTGTATCTATGCCACAAAAAATATATATATCACAATGAATAAGAAGCATCAGAAACTTGCATTCCCCCCTTCGTTTTGTCTTACTCCTACTAGAGATAGGAAATAAAATTACAGTTATAAACGCGTAGTTTGCAAGAAAACAAGAACTAATACTAGAATAGAATAGAAATAAATTTATTTCGTTCCACTATGCAAGTCTCATCTTGAAAGATTTACTGCAATGTATAATTTCAGCAGTTCTTTTGCGTATTTTGTTATAAAATACGAGGCGGCTACATAATCTAGGGGATTGAACGTTGGTACCGGTTTTTTTCACAGAGCGACTGCCATCTGACCTCCGCAACCCAGAAAGGAAACCAGACCCAATCTTAGATTAGGTCAGAGTTTTCAAGCCGCCTATGCTTAGCACTGGCCTCTAAAATGGCTTAATGATTAATATTTACGGTATTAAACGATATTAACCGGGACCAAGGGCTTGCGGACGTGCCTTCCGAAGGGAAAAGCGCCGAATAAACGTACATCAGGCGAAAACCGAAAAACACATTGGTACGTGTTTGGATTCGAACCACGTTCAGAAGGCAGCGGCCTTATCCACTACACCATTCGGGCAAACTAACAACAGCTATCTCTAACTAATAAGGCTTCTTCTTCCTCTCCCGAGTCACTGAAAAAAAAAATGTTTTTTCAGTGTCTTACATAATAATTATCTTCTTTGATACTTTAATCAGAGGGACAAAATGAACCGTAATATTTATTTCCAAATGTAACGTTATCTAAAGGCAGCGACTAAAATGTAGTATATTGTACATCGTGGGCTTTTGCTGCGATAAATGCCTTTGTGGTGGTTGTGGTGTTTCATTACCGCTTCTCATTTGTACACTTTTACAAAAGCAAACCTCTAGAATGCGTCTGCGATACTGGAAATTGTCTCCATTTAGTTGGCTGTGGTTGAAAGGACCGGCAAGTTTTGACCGATATTTCACTGTCAAAGCTTACTCAATAATCTACTACAGTGTATTAAGACGTGTGCCAAAGATAATAGATGGGTGGGGAATAGGGTGACTGCTATACTTACCACGCTTTACATTCAAGATTTATCTCTCTTCTGCACATTATTTTACTTTTACTGTTTTGTCTCTTGTCTTACAAACGTGACGATGCTTTTCTAACTAAGCTTTAATAAGGTGCAACTCAAGGCTTAGGCGCAGGGCAGGCACTCCATACAAGCCACCGATATTCGTACTACATGCGTGAAAACGTGTCCGCATAGTTTTGAAGTAGGTTTGTGTGTGTGCCGGCCACCGCCTAGTCAAAACGGCTCGCGTACCCGTTGTCGCAGGGGAGACGAGGTGAAGTATCATTGCAGATCGGGGGTGGGAATGTCTCTTGTTTATCTTTAGCTGATATTATATTTTCCGTGCTTCGGAAGGCACGTTAAGCCGTTCGTACCGGTTAATATCGTTTAATACCGTAGATATTAGTCGTTAAGCCATATCAGAGGCCAGTGCTAAGCATTGGCGGCTTGAAAACTCTGACCTAATCTAGGCTTGGGTCTGGTTTCCCTTCTGGGTTGCGGAGGTCAGATGGCAGTCACTCTGTGTAAAAACCAGTACCCTCGTTCAATCCCCTAGATTAGGTAGCCGACCCCGTGAGATACGGTATAAGGCTAGGGAGAAGAGAGCTAATATTATATTTTCTTTGGATTAGGTAAATACTTTCTCGTTTTCATTCATTCATATAGTCACGCCTTTATCCCTAATGGGGTAGGGAGATCGTAAACGACCTAAACAATGGTCGTTTCGCTACGTCTGACAAAGTTTTGAGGGCTATTTGAGATAGATTTGTAGATATATTTTCTCGTTTTATCTGTGTCAGTAATTTATTGCTTGTAACTTTCAAACATCTTAATCAGGAAAGTGGCTTTTTTTATCAATCTTCTTCGAAAAAAATAAAAGGTTTTATTATTGTAAAAATTCAGCAGAGAATAATGGTGTTGGGCTATCCTGGATGTATGTCTAGTGACTGGCGTTTTAAGTGAAAACACTGGGCGATTGATAATAGGTATTTGGAGTATTTGTGTAGTTCGTAGCACTAAGCTACGAGTCGAGATAGTATTGTAAGGCACAATTATTCAGGCATCGATATAATACCGGGTGTAAGGGACAGCATCTGATGGGGATGGGGATTAGTCATTCAACAACATTGAACAACCTTCACCAGGAATTTGTTAGAGGAAATAAAAAAAATGGCTCTTCCATACAAAATTTCCAGCTCGATCAGACAATTTGAATGAAGAAGCCAAATATTTGCAGCATGCTCTCCCTTACACCCGGTATTAACACATCATTTACTATTATTGATAAAAATTTGTGAGATAGATGGGATTAATGTTTGTTGGACGGCAAAAAGCGTCTTTTACTGGGCTATAAACGCTCTACCTATCCCGCTTAAGTATAGATGTAAACAGGGAGGCAAATGCAGGTTGTGATATAAGTATAAAGGTGAAGGTGCGATAGAGGCTGTGTCACGTGGTGCGTACAGAATGGTGATAAACTGTTTCGTGGAATGCCGCGAGGTGGAGCTGATAGCAAACATCTACGAGTGTGTAGATACCACCGGCTATATTAAAATCTATCTGTCCCTTTCAAAACAATAAAATTGTACAAGGACAGGCGATTTATACCTTATGTTTTTTTACTTTGACCGTTAGATTTTGACGCGCTTTTGCACGTTTCTCCAGTATTTCTGTTAATTTTATCCGCCATATCATATGACAGCGGATCAAAATGACAGATAACGCATAAAACCACCAACTATAAATCAAAAACTGGAGAGAAGAGATCTACTGTCCTTTTCCAATGTTTTTGGTCTGAAAGAGACAAATAGATTTTAATTTTAGTTTGAGCCAGCAAATCCAGAATCGAGCCTATTGTAAAGCTTAAATCCTTTCGACCTACGCAGCCCTACAGTACAGCTGTAGTTTGTTATAATCACATGTTTATTTGCTAGAACATTGCGCGTGCGCGGTGATGTGTAGCCCTTCCAACCGGCAGCATCAAGACGATTCATCTCGTCGACTAGTTGATGACCAGCCATCTTCCCTCACTAATTGTAACGGGTGGCGCAAAAGTACTGGCACTAAAGAAAATATTTTTATTTTTTTTATATGACATTTTCTGTCCTTCTGTTGTTGAAAATTGTGTAGTGAACAAATGTAAAATACACTGAAAATAAACATGGACCGTTTTACTCTCCAAGAACGTGGAATAATTGTGTCAATGTTCTTACGGAATAATTCATCAGTGATAAGAACACAACGTGAATTTCGTCGACGATTTCCCCACCGTCCGGCACCGATTGGTCGCACAATTCGACGCTTTGCCACACGCCTTGAAGCAACTGGCTCAACATTGGATAGACCTAAGTCTGGGAGACCAAGAACAGGCCGTTCAGCTGAAAATATCGATGCTGTGCGCGAAGATGTGGAAGAGTGTCCAGAAACATCAACGAGGCGACGTGCCACGCAATTGGGCATTTCCAGACGGACCCTGCAGCGTATTTTGGTGAAAGACTTAAAGATGTTCCCGTATAAAACTCAAATGACTCATCAGCTGCTGCCTGCTGACCACCGAGCTCGTCTAGATTACTGCCAGCGCGTCATAAACCTCAACCTTGAAGAGGATAATTTTCCTTCAAAATTGGTTATGAGTGACGAAGCGCATTTCCATCTCTCAGGGCATGTCAATAAGCAGAATACTCGGTTCTGGGGCACTGATAATCCGCGCATTATTCAAGAAACACCTCTACACCCACTAAAAGTTACTGTATGGTGTGGCATCTGTGTTGACAGAGTGATCGGACCCTATTTTTTCGAAGACGCTGGAGGCAATGCGATAACTGTCACTGGAGAACGCTACAGAACCATGTTACGTGAGTTTTTGATACCCAGTTTGGACGAATTGGGGCTGGAGCACATCTGGTTTCAACAAGACGGCGCTACGGCACACACAGCGCGCGACACTATGGACTTAGTGAGGGACGCTTTTACAGGCCGAGTTATCTCTCGTTTTGGCGATTTACCTTGGCCTGCAAGATCACCCGATCTGACCAGTCCAGACTTCTTTCTTTGGGGTTTTTTGAAATCTCGGGTGTATGTGAACAAGCCACAGACTCTCGCAGCTCTAAAAGAAAACATTCATCAAGAAATAACGAACATAGCGCAGGAAGTGTTACGGCAAGTTATGCAAAATGTCATAAATAGGGCTCAAATGTGTATCAACTCTGGAGGTCACCATTTAAAAGACATCATCTTTAAATCCTAATGGTACGAAATTTAATGGCACAAATATACATTTAAAAAAACCTAAATCTAGTTTTCTAATTTAGAAAAAATGTTATAGCTGAACCAAATAGGGTCTTTACTTTTGCGCCACCCATAAAGATGCACATTAATCTGTGGAACAACGCCTACACAGCGATTGCCTCTATCTGCACCCTACTGTCGCCCATTTGCGGACGTTAACTGCCCTAAGCCCTTCTGAATAATATACTCAACGGAATTTACAAACATACATACATATAATCACGCCTTTATCCCTAATAGAGTAGGCAGAGCGTTAACGACCTAAACAAAGCTCGTCTGACAAAGTTTTGAGTGATTTTTAAGATAGACTTGTATATTGCTGTAGTGATAGGCTGTCAGCCCATCGCCTAAATTGCAAGATACTAAAACTCTCGGATTCTACAGCAAGCCCGGGAGGAAATGCAACCGTTTACAAACAAACCGTTTTTATTTTATGTTACAGTGTCAGCTTTTTTTTGTTGTTCATAAAACTGAACAATTTTCATCAGAAAATTCATCAGGAGATAAAAAGTAAGTTGACCTTCCCATACAAAATGACCTCGATTAGACAATTTGTATGGAAAATCATTATTTATTTTCACTTCCTGACAAAAAAATCTGAATAAAGTTGTTCAGTTTCGTTGACTGAGCAACCTGTATTAGTTTGCTTACGCTGTCCCTTACACCCGGTAGTTTGGTAAAACATTCAGATCAGAGATCAGAGCAGATTGTAATGTGCATTGCTGTAATGACAGGTGGTCAGCCAATCGCCTAAATTACAATATACTGTAACCCTCGAATCCCTTTTGCTGACTTCAACAGCTTGCCCGGGAGGAAGGGTGGCTGGAACATTCTATGTTCTTTATCTCTCCCAGTCCAGCATGGAAGATGAATATTGAATCAAATACATAGTCAAGAACAAGACATCCAGATTCTCATGGTCTACCTTCCGAAGTCAGGCTTTTGATAAATGTATTTTATTCGACAACCTTTCAGCTCAAAGCAGTGGGACAAATGACGTCACAAATCACTGGACCAAATGAATCACTATTTGCAATTGTCAATTTACAGATTGTGACACACTGGTGTGAATGGCAAAATACTTAGTCCACGCAAGGTCCACGTCTGATTTGAAGGTTTAATTGACACATAAAATGTTAATGTGAAAACAAATTAAGTTTTTCAAAACAACACTTTAATAATAAAGCTTTTTAAATAGTCATACAAGTTTATATAAATACATACAAATATGATTATATAAACTTATTTTGCGCGGCATCTGAGAAACTCCACATTACACATTCATAGGTTGCGTCGAGAGGTTTCCCAAAAATGCTGATTCATAATAAAGGTTCCTTTCATCTTGCGGTCCCTTCCATGGCTTGTAATTTGAACTAAAATTTCAGTAGTTCATTATGGTGCTCAGAAATTGTGTTGGAATAATGTTATACTTAGTTTAAGCTCTATATATAAAGCGTTACGTATGTTCACGTGAAAGTGAAGTGAGCCAAGTCACGCGCTTCTAGACCGTAGTTGTTTTCAGCTCGGGGCGAGCACCTGTTGCCTTATTTGCAATTTCAAATGACGAAAACACAAGTCTATTCCTCATTCCATTCATTAATTGTAGTTATTCGCAAAATTATGAGTAACATAAGAAGTGCTTCGTCATTGTTAATCAGGGCTTATTTAGATGTATTTCGTCACATGTTGCTTTTAAATCTTCGTTTACGAGTACAGTAGTTACTAGTTACAAACTGTTTTAAACTGTTTCTATTTTAACTGTTTCTTTAAAAAATATTTAATTTATAGAGAGAACTAATAAAAACAATGATTAAATTCAATGAGTAATCTCGTAAACTATTTTAAATTATTGAAATAATTTGGAAATAAATTAAAACGTTTGTAAACAATCACTAAATTAGGCGTAGGAGCTATAAAGTTCTATTGTGATTAATTGATTATGTAAGCAATTACAAATAGTATAAATTCTCTGTCAGCGCGACTGACGGCGACTAATATACGTGAATTCCACAACTCTGAACTCGGAAACTTCACAACTCACAAGTCACGGAGTTATCTTAACAAAGTTGCCGTTATTAAAAATAGTTTAGCAACTTGCAAACTTTCCGAATCATTTATTTTACGAGTCATCTGTGATAAATATTTACTTTTCTTTGTGATGGTCAAGGTGCATAAACAAAAGGATTATAAATTAAGGGCAGCAACACACATGCATCACTTACGTATAGCTATGAACTCTTCGTCGGCGCATCCCGCTGCCAGTACGCGCGCGTAGATCGTAAGGTAACGCATGTGTGTTGTAGGCAATGCAAAAAGCATTGACGCCTGTGTGTTGATTCTCTAAGATAAAGAAAAGTTTACGAACTTCATGTAAACAGAAGGTAATTTTTACACCGACAAACAAATTAACATATAATTTTGTGTTTCTATAATTAAGTTTTCTTTGCCATAATCTTGGCCACCAAGGAGTTTTTCGAATGTATGTATGTTTTCGTGAAGGAAATTAGGTACTTGAATAACCCTCAAAAAATCAATTTGTATAATGAGCCACAGCCACTACCTTAGGTACAGACGAGAAATTCCACGATAGTCATTTATGTGGAAAAGTAATTTGAGTAATTTTGACAAACAATGTCGCTTATTCTAGGCACCGAGGCGACCCAAACCGGAGCGAGCTTCCTCACAATGTGTATTTACTTAGTCGTCTGTAGTTTCAACTATGCAAATACTCTTCACTCTTTCTTCATTTCATTTGTACGAGATAAGTCACGAAATATTCCAGAGAATTTGATCTTTTTATTTTTACTTAAAAACCTGCGTATGATATTAATTGGGTGTCTTCCTCGGTGGTTTGACGAACTGAGGATAACGATGACATTATCCCTCCATGACAAAGCGACTTCGAGACGTTATTTGACTCGAGAATCCACTCGCTAAGAAGAAGAAGAAAGCGATTTCAATGCAGAGATAAAAATCTACGAAAAGAAATCTGTCAAGCTTTAATCCTATTTCGGTAATCTGCGCCTTGTAAATGATTAATTATTGTGCTGGTCCTTATGTTAAGTTTAAAATTAAATACACATGGGTTAAAGCTACAAAATCTTTATCTAACACTTGTGTGTCGATATGAACCAAAAATAGTGTATTGTCACCAAATTGATAATAAAATACTGCAGATTTATTCCCAAAACTAAGCTGCAGGAAACTGTCAGCTAAATCTACCGGATTATGCTAATGTAATCCTCATAATCCAGTAGAATCAAGTTGAGTCTTCAAACTCGTATAGGCGCAGATTAGTAAACGTATGAGTCAAGAGGTGTGGTGTGACACCATCAAGCATACATACATATAATCACGCCTTTATCCCTACTGAGGTAGGCAGAGCGTAAACAACCTAAACTAACGTCGTTCCGCCACGTCTGACAAAGTTTTGAGGATAGATTTGTAGGTATATTGCTGTAGTGACAGGTTGTCATCCCATCGCCTAAATTACAATATACTTCTTCTTCTTTTTGTATCAATGGCAAAAGTCGCGCAGTCGACCTCCAATAGTCGGCGACGCCAACCGCCCGTAGGTTAGCCTCTTGATTGATCACCCTTAAGTCATGTTTGCAGAAGGATTCAGTCTGTACAAAAGCCTACTAAACAAAAAACTAAGAAAACCCTAGCAGAAATTAATTGTCATACCTCTAACTAGGGAGCAACGAACTGAACACATTCCAGTCAGCGTGGTTAGGGCGCAAATGAGCGTTTATTTTCCGAGAGCATATAATCACGCCTGTATCCCTAATGGGACAGGCAGAGCGTAAACGACCTAAACAAAGATCGTTCCGCCACGTTTGACAAAATATATAGTATTTAAAGTAGATTTGTAGGTATATTGCTGTAATGACAGGTTGTCAGCCCATCGCCTAAATTACAATATACTAAATCCCTCGGATCCCTTAGCTGGTTTTTACAGCATGCCTGGAAGGAAATGCAGCTGGCATATTCTATGTTTTGTCTTTCGGTCTCAGTCAAGCATTTAAGAAAAATATTAAGATGCAATCGAGAGTAATAGATTTAATGAGACAATAAGGTATCCTGTATTATTGCGGTACTCGAAACCGTTCCTAGCACCGTCACTCGCTCCTCCACTACCACATAAACTAAAACGATTTCACCCATAAATAGATCCGATACCGTCTTAAATGTGTATTGCCTTTGTTGTAGAACCAACTAATGACAGTTGGTAATATTTGAGAGATATTCGCGCGGCCATTACTTCAAGAGGATGACATTTATTTATGTGCGTGCGCTGTTTTGATATTATTTGTTGTTAATGTACGGGTAAAATACCTATACAAGATATAAATTATCTTAATATTAAGACATTTTTTTAAAATTTCAATGTCTTTATAATCAAATATTTATAACTGCTGTCTATTTTGAAATAATGAGTGCCGTTTATCCAAAAAAACTGGATCACAAATTGACAAATTCCCAAAAATATTCTTTGTAATAAAACTACCGTATCTCGGTCTGTGTTTGGGTCCCGCGTATAGTGTTCCCTCGAGACGAATATCCTTCTTCTTGCCCTGAGCGCGGATTTCTCTACGTTATTGATACAACCACTACAACTACCGTCATAAAACTATTTATAGTTTGACCCCAGTTTGTGTAACACTGCTACAAACTTTATTCTGCTATCCAGTAGTACTCGTAGCTACACAGCAAGCTTTAAAGCTCCCTTGGGACACAGCTAGACAGTTCTGTTCAGTGTCAGTTGTACTCCTACTCTTGTTATTTTTTTTATTTTACAGCTAGTATGAATATTGTGCTTTTCGGTTTTCTAATTTCATATGAACGTTTATTGGGCGCTTTTTCCGTGCTTCGGAAGGCACGTTAAGCCGTTGGTCTTGGTTAATATCGTTTAATACCATTGATATATTTTGTCGTTTAGCCATATCAGAGGCCAGTGCTATGCAGTGACGGCTTGAAAACTCTGACTTAATCTGGGATTGGGTCTGGTTTCCCTTCTGGATTGCGGAGTACACTCGTTTAATCGTCTAGATTAGGTAGCCAACCCTGTTAAATACGGGATAAAGCTATATAGATGATGATTAGTTAGTATGAATATTGCGCACAGGGTACCAGGACAGAATAGCATTGACCCTTATCTTCTTTTGGGTGTAAAGACTATAAGCTTTAAGCTGCCTTTCCACCAGAGATAGGCGAGGGAAATGTGTCGTGCGAGGAAGTCTAGCTGTACTGTGAAAATGTGTGGGTGTTTCCACCAAAGCTTTGCGAGGAAACAGTGTCGTAAGAGATTGTGTAGCGGAACTGTCAAAATGCGCATTAATGTGTCAAAATGCGTAAATGCAATGCAAGCCGAGCGGGGATGCGTTGCTACGCTGTGAAATGTGTCGGCGGCCTATTACTCGCACACGTTCCTAGCACACATCTCTCGCTTTTTTTGTACGGACAAAACCTCGCTCCGCTAAAGCCGTTTCCACCAGAGCTGCTGAGCGAGGCGAGGTAATTAGAGCGATCCTATTGGTTGTTTAAAAACACATCCCTAGCTACCTATCCTCGCACGGCTTTGGTGAAAACGCAGCCTTACTAGAAGAATTATCTAAAGTAAGAAAGCTCCGTTCTCTGTGTAGGTAAATAAATCATCTTACACCTGCGCTTGCCAATCCACCTGCCAAATCCGCCTTCAAGTAGCTAGAGGCACATATCCAAAAAGTACTGTTATAGTAGATGGACAAATTCTATTGTGAATTAATTAATAGTCCATCAACGTAACTGTGATTAAATAGCAAACGGACAGCCTTGTCCTGCAACGGCGGACTTATTGAACATTCCCGTCAGGCAGATATTGTTGTTTAAAGCGTCACTGGATAAATTTTCAAACAGGATGTTTACATGACAAATTGACAAGTTTCATCTTATAATAAGTTGTATTTTATAGTTAAAATGTGAATGACAAAGTCAAAGTAAATGTTGGTTTATAATATTTGGATCTGTTCTTACTATAACAACAAAGTAATGTATAAAGTAGTTACATTAGTAATAATGCATATTATGCTACTTGACGAAACATAATTCTTATTTAATTAATTAGTTAATCAATTTAATTTAAATATTACATTAATTTAAATATAAAATAAACTTATTTAATTATATATGGAGTAATAATTGCTAACATGACTGTAATATAATTTGTTTGTTTTTTTTTATTATTTTTATTAAGGTTGCGATACTAGCCATGTTGCGCACCCATCAGTAAAATAATCGTAATTCACTAAAAACAACCACATGGAGGTAAAAGCAATGAAGGTTATTTAGAAACTTATAAAGTTGCAACTTAAAGTGTGTGTAGTTACAGATATGAATATATGAATAACGGCCACATTTACTACTTTTGCTATCTGTGAACACTGAATTATTAATTTATAATGCTTAAATAAACTTCAGTGTCTATATTTCAAATTTGATCTATCGGTTTTTCGATTAATTATAACCCCTTAAGAAAATACTAAAGTACTTATTTACAAGCAAATAAATAGAGTTCTGTTTCCTATTTTGTTGGTTTATTTTTCACGACAAACTTATCACATTACTAATTTCAATAAGTTTTGCACATTAAGATGACTCAAACCGCAAACAAGCAAATCACAACTTAATTAGACAACAAGTCAGAAAATTTCATCTCTATATTTGTAAAGTTGAGGGATGATCAGATTGGCCCAGCATCTAGCTTATCTTATTCCGATCTCGGAACTGCCGACCAACGTATTAAATGAGTTTTTTTTGAGCCTCCAGAACTCCGAACGAACTTTAGATAAAATCTCAACGAAGCGCAAAGATACCGTTCATTCGATGATACCGAGGAATGGAGATACATTCGTATCATTCAATGTTTATTTACAGTCATTGGAATCTGGAAAAATTGGATCTCTGAATTTTGAATGAAATGATCTGGATATTGGATCAACAGATAAATTAATATTCTGAGAACATGACTTGTACCAGCTGTTTTATTCCTTTTCATTTGTTTTTATTATTACTGGAAATAGGTTTGCTGTTGACTCTAGAGACTAGGTCAGGGATGACCGTGACAGAGTCGGCGATGGAGCAAGCTCACCCAGAACATGCTTGTTATGGTACTGGCAATCTCACGCACCGATGGATTACAGCAAGCTGTTTGGCGCCTGACTCCGTTAAGAGGGTGGTTGCGAGCCAGGCGGCCCCTTACGGAGCCTACCACCGCTTCTTTCTTTTAAAGTGTTTCCTAGTGTACAGCAACATGCATTGGAAACATTTTTCTTATGTAAAGATTCTGTAGATTGTATCTCTTATGTTGCCTCTTTTATATAGCAGACCTGAAACTTTTCTGATGTAAGATTAAGTCTGCTGGATACATTGGCGACTGGCTGGATGCGGCGGGCGAGTGACGTCACAGCACAGCATTTGTACGTAGTATTATAGTTACTCTGTGGCAGCATTAATTATGCAGCTGCTTGCAGTTCGACGAAGATCGATCGCAGAGCTATTTCGGAGAATGTACCAACTGCTTATCTTCCCGGGTTTATAATAGTCAATATTAAGGGTTTTCAAAGATAGTCAGAATTGTTATAGATTCATTCACACTCTGCCTTCCCCATAAAGCATAGAGGTGTGATTACAATGTATAATATGTATCTATGAGATGAAGTCCCGTGTCGTCTTAGCCGTCCGTCAACACTAGCTTAGTTTCCCAAATTCAATTCCTATGTCTTAAATTGGAAACACTCACACCATAAAAAATACACTTAAAACACCCATGTTTATGTCCAGTCTGGTTCAATATTGAATTACAAGAATTAATTCTATTCAAATATTAGTTTTCCTCTTTTGGAAAAAATAAGTCTGCTTCCAAAATAAAATTAGAAAATGGATTACATCGGGAGCAATAAATCAAGACAATTCATAATAATTGCCTCAGGGAGGATCCAGCTCTTCTAATAATAATATTAGGATAACTGCCTCCGTGGTCTAGTGGCTAGTGCCATGGACTCCCGATCCGGAGGTCCGGGGTTCGATTCCCAGGGGAAAAAACACAAAGTTGATATTTGAGAATTTATCACTTTGTGAATTTTTCCCCAGTTTGGTTAGGACATTGCAGGCTGAATCACTTGATTGTCCGAAAAGAAAAAGATTTCGTGCTTCGGAGGGCACATTAAGCCGTCGGTCCCGGTCGCTGTCTTTGATGAGGTCGTTACTCAAAAACCATGTTAGAGGAATGATAGTTGTGCTACTAGGCGGTTTAAAAACTCAGCCGATCGCCAAATTAAAATATACTGAACCCCTCGGATCCCTTAGCAGGTATTAACAGCATGCTCGGGAGGAAATGCAGCTGGTATTTTCTATGTTTTTCTCTCGCTCCCGGACAAGCATTTCTGTAATGTAACAATATTGAGTTAATGAAAACTGATCGGCTAACATGTTTGTATTGAAGGGAGAGTACCTCGACGTTTCGATCCTATACGATGATCTTTATCAGGAGAGAAAAAGTCACACTCCACCGCCCGCCAAGTGCAACCTTCGACTGATAAGTAAGCCGATCAGTTTGCATTATTAATAACACTTGCTAATCGTTTAGTGTTAAGATATTGAGTTATTCCTAACTATCAGTAAAAATAATCTCTCGTATCGCGATAGTTCATTCCGGCTTCCGTGTCGAAGCCTAGTCGGTGTCTCGTAGCTGTGTGTATACTCTTTAATAAACCGCTCGGGACTTCCCCGGCTTACAGCAGCTGATGTCTGCATTTTTCATTACTGAGCGACTGATATTATTATAGTTGTTGATATAATAAGTAGTTGTTGATAGTTTATAATAGTTGTTGCGCTGTCCCAAAAAAGTTTAAGTGTTCTTATAGTAAATTGGTAGCAATTCGTAGTTGCAACAATCACAATAATAAGAAAATGAGTCTAGTACCTGTCATTTTCTAACATTAGAGAACAGAAATAGCCGGCTACAATTTTATTCAAGATTAAGTTAAGTTGTGTGCTCAGAGAATCGGTACCATCTACTGTATTTTACATGGCAAAACCTCAGAAACAAAGAAATGAAGGGATAAATGCTAATCTATGAAAAGTCATTGCTTATCTAAGAAATGGGATTTCCTACACGGTCCTTTTCTACAGCTTCAGAACATCAACATTCCGCTCCGAATCTACTATCTTATTGATTCATACATTTGTTTTTGCAACTAGACGCGATACAAACATACATATAATCACGCCTTTATTCCAAATGAGGTAGGCAGCGTTAACGACCAAAACAAAGATCGTCCCGCCACGTCTGACAAAGTTTTGAGGGTTATTTAAGTTAGATTTGTAGGTATATTGCTGTAGTGACAGGTTGTCAGCCCATCGCCTAAATTACAATATACTGAAACCCTCGGATCTCTTAGCTGACTTTTACAGCATGCCCAGGAGGAAATGCAGCTGGGGCATTCTATGTTTTTGTCTCTCTCCCAGTCCAGCATGGAAGTTATCTTTTATTCTATAGAATAGAAGAACTTATTTTGATTCCGTCATTTTATAAATAAATCTATAGATAGTTAAGTCGTGATGTAAAAGAGGTATTGACGAAATCCATTGTTTTAAACGAATTTTACCTGATAAGATTAAAATACATTCATCGTACCTGCTATACCTTTATATATTCTAATGATCATGACAGTAAATGAGACTTATATGTACAGACTTATTTGTAGTGAAGTCGTGTGGTCGTCTAAATCGACACCATTGCTATCAGAGCAGAACGCGCTGAGGTAAAGCTCAACATCAAACAAACGCAACATTTACAGCGAACAATAACATTGATAGTCTTATGGTCGTCATTTCTTAATAATATTGTATTTGTGACAGTACTTGTTCTTCTTCTTAGAGAGTGGATTCTCGAGTGAGAATCTAATTAAATGGAATCAACTTCGGTCATTGAATTTAAATGAGGAAAAAGGGAGATAGTAATTAGTACATACATACATATAATCACGCCTTTATCCCTAATGGGGTAGGAAGAGCATATACAGAGTCGTTACGCCACGTCTGACAAAGTTTTGAGGGTTGTTTAAGATAGATATGTAGGTATATTGCTGTAGTAACAGGTTGTCAGCCTATCACCTAAATTGCAATATACTGTGGCTGGTTTTTACAGCATGCCCGGGAGGAAATGCATCTGGCACATTCTATGTTTTTCTCTCGCTCCCAATTCAGCATGGAAGTAAGAAGATAGTAATTAGTGTACAAATATTTATACACGGAGAATAAATCCACTGCAATCATGATGCTTGTGCGTGTATTGTATACTTATGTATATTAATACTTGCTTTTGAGATTTTGGACAAAGAATTTTACTACAGCTGGTATTTATATTGAAATTCTATTTTTAATAATAACAACCTTCATCATCATCTTAGCCTTATCCCGTATCTCACGGGTGAGCTACTTTATCTAGAGGACTGAAAGAGGATACTGTTTTTTAAACAGAGCGACTGCCATCTGACCTCCGTATTCTGAAACCAAAAAACACGAGGTACGTGGTCGAATTCAAACTCAGGAGGAAGCGGCCCTATCCTCTACACCATCGGGTTCTTTTTTGTTTAAAAATAATAACCATCTCTAGAAATTGCATTCAGAAATTTGTGGTAAAAGTATGTTCTCTGTTGACAATGACAAAATGACAAAAATAAATAATAGAGTATGCCAATGTCAAATGTAATTTAAAGTTATGTAAAATTTGTATGCCTTGACGGTAGGACGTATGATACAAATATACCCATCATCTCCCTAGCCTTATCCCGTATTCACGGGGTCGGCTTCCTAATCAAGGGGATTGAACAAGGGTACTGGTTTTTACACAGAGCGACTGCCATCTGACCTCTGCAACCTAGAAGGGAAACCACACCCAATCCTAGATTAGGTCAGAGTTTTCAAGCCGCCAATGCTTAGCACTGGCCTCTGATATGGCTTAACGACTAATATCTACGGTATTAAACGATATTAACCGGGACCAACGGCTTAACGTGACTTCCGAAGCACGGAAAAAAGCACCGAATAAACGTACATATGAAATTCGAAAACCGAAAAACACATTGGTACGTGGTGGGATTCGAACCACGACCTCCCGCTCAGGAGGCAGCGGCCCTATCCACTACACCATTGGGCTCTCTCATATATACCACTGTACTAACAATTATTTTACTATGTTCTTGCAAATAAATTATTATTTCATTTATTTCATTTCATTTGCATCACAATTTGCACTCAGCCAACATCAGCACACGCGAAGTGCGGCTTCGCGCGAACTCTAATTAGTTATGTGATTTACAAAACAATTTGCAGTTTGCACTTCACACTAAATGCTCCATGTTATTCCCGTGTGGGCCGGGTTAACATAGCTCCACGTTTTCCTGTGTTTTGAAAGGTAGCATAAGGATAATTCCAAGGAACAAGCCAGAGCCGTCCCCTGTAAACGAACCCATTGACCTATACTTGCTACGACACCTACAGAAAGTAAGCTAAGTCAAGGGAGCATGCCCCATAGTAGATTTCTAGTTCTACGCTGACTTTTATAGATATTATTAGTTTTTTGACGTTTAATACTGATGATTTTCACTTAAATAAAAGAATATAAATTTCAAAGATTAATAACAAAAACATACATAAATACATACATATAATCTCGCCTTTATCCCTAATGAGGTAGGCAGAGCGTAAACGATCTAAACAGAGGTCGTTCCGCTACATCTGACAAAATGTTGAGGGTTAATTAAGATAAATTTGTAGTTATATTGCTGTAGAGACAGGTTGTCAGCCCATCTCCTAAATTACAATATACTAAAACCCATGGATCCCTTAGCTGGATTTTACAGCATGCCCGGGTGAAAATGCTGCTGGCACATTGTACCTATGTTTTTCTCTCGCTCCCGAGCCAGCTTGGAAGAATTTTATGATGATGATGACTTTAATAGATATTATGCGTTTTCTGATGTATTAAGAGGTTTAATATTCCGATTTTTTTTATAATTTAAACACATATTTATATTGCAGCTTCTGTTGACTATAGAATTAAAAGATAATTTAAAAATTTATAACAAAAACGATATTAATAGTAAACATAACCAAAATGATTTGATAGATAACAAAGCTTTACATCAGCCAAAAACAATTTTGGGGCCACGAAATTCACAAAGTCAATAATATTATGTAAAGCTATTTTGCGTACTTAATTTGTTCTAAAGCGTTGTGTCGACTGGAGGAGGCAATCATTTGATGCGACATTTTCCCTTCCTTACTTATCTTTGCCTACCCCTCTGGGAAAGAAGCGTGTCATTGTATATGTATGTACTTTTCTTTGTGAGGAACATATTTCTGAGGCATACATTCGATTCGATATATCAATTTCGAAAGCTCAATGATGCAACCAACGATTACTATACCAGTTGAATTTACAAGCTGTGTTGTAAACAACAGCCTTATGTATCCTATGAACATTAAAGTATCGTGGCCTTCAATTTAGTACCTCTGCATACATACATACATATAATCACGACTTTATCCCTACTGGGGTAGATAGAGCGTAAACAACCTAAACAAAGGTAGTTCCGCCACGTCTGACAAAATTTGAGGTTTATTTGAGGTAGATTTGTAGGTATATTGCTGTAGTGACAGGTTGTCAGCCTATCGGCTAAATTTAAATGTACAGAAACCCTCTGATCCCTTAAATGGTTTTTACAGTATGCCTGGGAGGAAATACAGCTGACACATTTTATGTTTTTCTCTCGCTCCTAGTCTAGCATAGAAGAAGCTAGCTGTGAAACCAAACCTACTATCTTCAGATTAATGCTTCTATTTTCAAACTACTAAACCACAAAGAGGCAGTTAAAGTAAACAAGTAAACGGAAATATATTCGAAGGAACAGGCAGGGTGAAGGACAAAGGGTTGTATAATGAGAGTCGTAATTTTCAAAAGAAAGCTAATAAAACCTGTTCCTTCCTACGCTGAACTTATACATGACGTTGATTTATTTAATGTTGAAACAAGGTAATAATTAATATATACCTGTTATGAAATTCCAGAATAATAAATAACAAACCCGACAAAACCAATTACATCAAGCAATTTTGTCGAGTAAATTTACAAAGATTATAATTTTAACACCAAGTTTGTAACGAATTACGTTCATGAATTATTATTTGTAGCTTAGATGGAAAGAAAAAACGAAGAAGGCAGACCCCACCATCAGATGGGAATAATAATTGCCAAGGAGAGAGAGAGAGAGAGCTTAGATTGTAATATCGACGAAGAAATGAGTGATTTTTACGTATTAAAACAAACTTCAAATATCATTCAATTGTGACAGCTGCATTTCCTCCCGGGCATGCTGTAAAAACCAGCTAAGGGTTCCGAGGGTTTCATTCAGTATGTTGCATCCTAGACGATGGGCTGACAACCTGTCACACAGTACAATATCTACAAATATATCTTAAAATAAGCCTCAAAACTTTGTGAGACGTCGTAACGACCTTTATTTAGGTCGTTTACTCTATGCCTACCCCATTAGGGATAAAGTCGTGATTGTATGTATGTATCTATATAAAACAAACTTCTTTCATTCCAAAAACAAGTGTCTCTATTTCTCGCATTTTTATTAGACTAGAACATTCTAACAAAGTTCAACAGCAGTTAAACAACTACAAAATATAAGTTTGCATTACTTCTATTACTGCACCCTAGAGAGACAATGTTGTAAAGACAAAGCCAGACTAAGTATAATTTAAAACCTTAACTGCGATAGCATCCCACTGGAGTTGCAGCTTTAGTGTATCAGTTTTACAAATACTGGAGCACACTACGAGTCGACTCGAAAAAAAATTTACCTTCCCATTCAAAATGACAACCTCGATAAGACATTTTGTACGAAAAATCATTTCTTTTTCATTTCCTGAAAAATTATCCTGCTGATAGTTGTTCACTTTTATCTTATAGGTATAAGAGACGATTTTATTTCTATTGAATCTATTTTCTAATTCAGATCATGGGATCACTTTCTGCCATCTATCTAAATAAAACAAATACAAGAAACAATTTGTTTTTTTTTTATTTACATTAAAAAGCAGAATGTGTAGTTCATAATGAAAACTATTCGGCTTACTTGTTTGAGGATCTGCATCAGGAGAGAATAAAGTCACACTCCACCGCCATCTAAGTGCAACCTTCGACTGCGGTTCCGTGCTCGCTGCGCCCGCGCCGACAGCACGACAGGTGACGACGCAGGGGCTGGTTCTTGTATAGTTGATGGATCATCTTTTATCGGAAGATTTAAACACACGACACTGACTGTATCTTCATTGTTTACTAGGTTTACGGATGCAGGCAGCACTGATCGTAGCACAGAGGTTTCTACGATTGCGAAAGAGACCATTTACTATCTCTGTAAAAATTCGGACAACGGCAAATTTTAATGGCGCCTCGTATTTTACGGGGTAGGAAAATCTTTTCCCGGGCCAATACAACAGTTTTGTCGAAGCGTATGTGGTTCCTATACTTTGATAATAACAAGACGTTTAAAATTTGAATAGGTATCTTGAATACATTAGCACCAACTGATAAGCACGCATCGCGCGCATGTCATCCTCTTGAAGCAATGACCGCACGAATATCTCTCAACTCGAATACTGAGTCCGCTGTTTCTGAACAAAGGCAATTAACATTAAAGATGTTATCGGATCCTATTTATGGGTAAATTCGTTTTCGTTTATGGCTGTGAAGTGGCGAATGATAGTGCTACGAGCAAGATCCGCAATAATATAAATACATACATACATATATAGTCACGCCTATATTCATAATGGGGTAGGCAGAGCGTAAACGACCTACCGTTCCGCCACTCTTGACAAAGTTTTGAGGGTTATAACTACAAAGTATAAATCAAAGTCGCTTTCTCTGTCCCTATATCCCTATGTATGCTTAGATCTTTAAAACTACGCAACGGATTTTGATGCGGTTTCTTTTTATGGATAGAATGATTCAAGAGAAAGTTTAATACATACGTGTATAATACATGCATAATATAGTAGAGAAACACTGATGATTTCCGTTCGAAGCCGGGGTGGGTCGCTAATAAAGATATATTTGTAAGTATATTGCTGTAGTGACAGGTTGTCAGTCTACCAAAATTTCAATATACAGGTACCCTATGATCCTTTAACTGGTTTTTACAGCATGCCCGGGAGGAAATGCAGCTAGCACATTCTATGTTTTTCTCTCTTTTAGTCCAGGATGGAAGAATGTTCCCAGTACAGCATGGAAGAATATAAATATTTTGTTCTAAAAGTGGTTCTAAACAATAAAGAGGTAGTTTGGAATAGGTATTATACAAAATTTTACAAGCCTGGTAATAGTTTCTGGGAACAAGTTCTCTCTGAAATTTCATACACGGCAATAATTGAATTAATTATCATGTGACGAGATCGTGGCTCAAAGGAATGGAAATAACTATATGCATACTGTTGTACGTATAGAAGATATTTCCATGCTTGCCCCAGCAAGAGAATAACATAGAATGTGCCAGCTGCATTTCTTCCCGGGCATGCTGTAAAAACCAACTAAGAGATCCGAGGGTTTCTTTATATTGCAATTTAGGCGATTTGTTGACAACCTGTCACTACATCAATATACCTACAAATTTATCTTAAAAAACCCTCAAAACTTTGTCAGACGGCGGAAGTAAATTTGTCTAGGTCGTTTACGCTCTGCCTACCCCATTAGGGATAAAGGCGTCATTATATGTATGTTTAAAGTTTCATGACTTACCTTTTGCTACCAGCATTTAGATGAGCTCCTAAATGTAAAGCCCTGCACCAACCGACTGACAATTTATCTCTGTGACGATGAGCTGCGCACACGTCGAAGGCGGTGACGTCAGCTGACTACAGTGGAACGTCAGCGTCAGCCGGTCGTCGGTACTAAAAATAATTATGTAAAACAGAGGGCATTTTTAAACTAGACGAAACGGTGACGGCAACGGCGACGGTACCGTGTAAGAGATAATCTATGAATGGTAAATTAAATGACAATCGCTGTGTAGAATTTTTTTAAATGTAGTAAATAAATAAATAATAAAAATAAAATGCACTAGTAGAATAAGATCTGCTAACTGAAAAAAACTCCAATGCGTATGTACCTAATGCATATAGATATACATACATATAGTCACGCGTTTATTCCTAATAGGGTAAACAGAGCATAAACGACCTGAACAAAGGTTATTCCGCCACGTCTGACAAAGTTTAACGGTTATTAAAGATTGATTTGCAGGTAGGTATATTGCTGTAGGGACAAGTTGTCCGCCCATCGCCTAAATTGCAACTACATATACATATACGTTTATCTCAAACAAAGGAATATACTACATAGTTACAGAACCTTATGTGGTACTGAATACAATACAATAATTCTTCATTGCACATAAACAACAACCTATGTGGTAAGTATATTCCTTTGTTTATTAAACCAATTCACTTGTATTATTTGACTATGGTAGTGGTTTTGTGAACCCTCGACGCTTGGGACTTCATAATCCCGATATTCAGTACCGCGGTCACGAACTAACACATTACGCTGTAATGTTATCAGCGCGAGCCGCAGCGACCGCACGGGGCACGCTCGGGGCACGATCGGGGCACGGGGCACGCTCGGGGCACGGGGCACGCTCGGGGCACGATCCGGGCTGTGTGTCGGAACACTACTGTGTCACACGGGACATGGGGGAATTCGGTTGAAAGGGGACGTGGTACGAGTACTTTTATCTATTATTATCTTTACGTGTCAGCAATTCTGCTTTCTAAAAGATATTTTTAGTAACCTTGGTTTAGGAGTTTTATTTTTCATACATACATATAATCACGCCTTTATCCCTAATGGGGTAGGCAGAGCGTAAAAGGCCTAAATAAAGGTCGTTCCACCACGTCTTACTAAGTTTTGAGGTTTACTTAAGATATATTTGTAGGTATATTGCTATAGTGTCAAATTGTCAGCCCATCGCCTAAATGACAATATACTGAAACCCTCGGATCGCTTTGCTGGTTGTAGCAGGCCCAGGAGGTAATTCAGCTGGCACATTCTATGTTTTTCTCTCACTCCCAGGTAAGGATGGAAGAAATTTTGTCTTTATTGGGCCGAATAGGTAGCTAACGTTGATAATCATACTTTCATAGTAGAGAAAGTCTCAATATTTCCCAGAACATCTCCCGCATTTAATTAAGATAGTTATAACTTTATTGCCCTATAGGAATGGGCGATTATTTGAATAGTAGTTAAGGGCATGACTCGTGGCGTCCCTCAACGGAAGGTCAGTAAGGTCAGTTCACACCGGGAAGCGACGCGACGGGACACAAAGCTACTTGAAGATGCGTTTTTTTTTTTACCACGAAGTGACAAGCTGCACCGCGCATAGCGTGCAACGCGGAAATTTCGATTTCTGTCATTGAAGTGTCTATCTTTCGGAACAGCTAAATAAAGTTATACTGTAAAACGTTCTTAAAAAGTGCGCACCGCGTCGCTTCCTGGTGTCAATAGACTCGCAGGGTTAACAACATAATGAAATCATCGACTTCATCAGGCGGATTGAATTTATTAAAACAGGATCGACAGCAAAACTGCGCGACCCTACAGAGCACTCGCGGTTTGTTCGAGGAAAATAAACGCTCATTCCACGGCATTAATCGTAATAATGTGTTAGGACTTAGGGCCGTTGCTCTTAAGGAGCCATATTAAGGATTAGAGAAATGATGATTAAATGTTAAATTTGCAAAATCTTGATGAATGCAGTTGCTAGAACATATGAAAGTGATTGATTTCTTAAAAGATCCATTTTACCCTGTACCTATACCTACAAATTTATCTTTAACAACCCCTTCAAAACCTTGTTAGACGTGGCGAAACAACCTTTTTGTTACGTCGTATACGCTCTATCTACCCCAGTAGGGACAAAGGCGTGATTATATGTATGTATGTTAACATTAACGTATCTACAATTCACGTCCACTTTGGTAATAGAATTGAAAACAAGACTCCCATGTTTGGTATATCTCTGCAAAACAGCTCACACCGCATCTCACTTGCTGAACGTTACAGTACAAGTACGGAACGGTAAAACATCGTCTACACCCTGTAACAACCCCCCCCCCCTCTACCCCCCTAACAACCATAATATAATCGATATTTGAAAGGAAGTGTGAGAGGAATGTGTGGAAGAAAGGTAGGAATGAGGTCAGGAGAGGATGAGAGGAAGGAAAGAGTGATTGGAATAAGATTGAATGATGGCTCGTGATCGTGATCGTCTAGTATTATAGTTAGGACCGTACATTGTGTAATGAAATTTATAAAAATAACCCAAATCCTTTAAAGTGGTAGTGGGATGTCATAACTTAGCTCTCTTTAGGTTCTTGGGACAACATGGGGACAGTGCGCAGCGGGATAACGGAACCTCCGATTCCAGCTCCAACCATTCGCTGGTAGAGGATTTATGTGCTCGCCAACCATCAACGAATGAGATTTACTTCAATTACCAATTCCCAGACACTAATAAAGACAGTAAATAGCCTAGGAACTTGTCCTTGATGCAAAACCCATCATGCGAGCCCCAGAAAAGGAAAGAGGAGGCACTTCTGTGCTCTCCAATTGGTTTTTGTTTTGGCCAAGCCTCAGGCCAGAGATAAGTGACAGCGCACTTAGGAGTTTTGGAACGAGTCCAGATTGATGAACAGCATCATGTAAAATATAATTAATTTGAGCTGATTTATTGGTCAGCCAACCAAGACAGAGCAAGTCATGTCTGATGTAATTTGTAGTAAGTTGTGATGTCCAATTGAGAAACATTGCCTCAACAAAGGTTTTATAAATTGTTGTCCAGCTATGCTGGAAGCACCGACTATGAAACTGCACCAGTCATCGATCTCCACTTATGATATGCACATCCAGGAGTCAGTAGAATAGATAGGGATGCCGAAGCTAGTCCCAGATAATATAACAATCATTCACACCGCAAGCCATAGATTCGTTGTAGATATAGGAGTGATAGGCAAGAGCAAGTAGTGACTGATTGTTAGACTTCTTTAGTGCAAAATAAGCTTCTGTGATCTAAATGCTGTTACAGACATATCGAATGCTAAGATGTAGTATGTGATGGAGGTTTGACCATGGCTGATACCATGTCGCTCAATTGACATCAAGTCAAGTAGTATTTCAGTAGTATAATGGCTTGTCAAAGCCAACTGACCATAAATCAGTCATATAAAATCCACATAAAGTGAATGAATATATAATTTTAATTACAGACCCGTTCCAGGGTAATTTGAGATTGTAGGTAGGATTCAGATAACATCATCCCACATTCCATGTTGTATTGGTTTGGTAAGTATAATGAATACTCCCATTAGGTAGTTGGACCATAGTCCCAATCAGTTGTAAGTATAAAACCCACACATCAGTAGGTATATTATCAAAGATAAACTTTGTCAGTCTGTAGAACCGGATCATCAATTGTATAAAACCTACATAGTAGGTATCAGAGGTGAACGTTCCCACCAAGTTTGTAGCTGGTGTTCTAGAGTATAGAACATACATACATATAGAATCATGAATCCAATAAATGTTTCAAAACATTGTCCGTTGAACATATTTCACAATAAAGTGAATATAAAATCAATTCAGTATCCACTGCCAGGATAAGCATGTAAGTATGAATGACTCATACATAGGTATTAAATCCACAGTTAAGTGAATATAAATCAGTTCAGTAGTTTATTTGAGAAGAATAGGTAAGTATTTTGTCTCCTCTGCCAGGATAGGTAGGTATGAACAATTCATACATAGATATAGTTATAAAAACATAGAATGTATTAAAATAATTTATACATTCCACTGCTGGGCACTTTATGAAATATTAGGATGATGCTTCTCTGCTTAAAGGAAAGGTAAGGCAAGAATTTTGGTAAAGGGAAGGGAGAGAACTACCTACCTAAACACAAACTAGGATCCCAAATAGCTACCCCCACCTACTTTCCTAGATATTGTCCTAATTCTTATTACTTTGGATACCTATCCATCTAAACCTACCCCCTACCTAACCTACTCCTACAATGTACCTAAACTACCTATTTACCTAACCGCATAGCTGTGTATGAATTATGTAATTGCATGCTAAACCGACCTACAATCCTACATATATCTCATTAACCGTACCTATCATATAAGAAATATTGGAAATTATATATATAAAATGAATAGAACGGCCTTTGGCAAGTATGAAATATCATAAAAAAGGATTGGTAATTGAACAGGGAAAAACCTTGTCAATAAACAAAGTCTGAAGTGGACAAGATAATTAAATAAATGTAGAAATGGTAAAATAAATAAAACACGATGTAAATTCCTTTAGAATCCTTGTAGGTGGCACTCCACCAGCTCTGCAAGACTCCACTGTCAGCATCCTCCACTCCACCATGTAAAAGAACAGCTGATCGTCAGGTCACCGCCCTCCGTCCACAACAGTAACAACTGATGGCACCAACATCCCACCATAGTAGGTCTCTTGGTTGCCTCCCGGCTGCATTCTCTCCTCTCCTCTTTGATGTGTACACTTTCACTGGTAAAAGTCAACTAAACTTCAAGTAAAACTAAACTTCCACTCAAACTAAAACTCCAGGTCGAGTAAACTTCTCCCTGCTCGGTTCCCGACGCTCTTTTCTTCCCCGGCGTCCTTCTCCATCCGTCGTCGCCCCCGTCTCCCCCAAGTTCCAGCAGAATCCCCTTCTCGAGCCCCCGACTGTTTTATCTTCCCTCTTCTAGACCATTTTCTTGATAGTTCTCCCATTCTCCTCCAGATGGCACCGCGTGTCCTTACTTCAAATTGAAGTAATTTCAGTTCGATCTGGCTATAATATTAGTTCTCCACTCAATCAACACTAGATTGGCATTAGTTTCTCGTTTATAGTGATTCTCCTACCAATCTGATAGATGGCGTTATTTGTATTTTAAAACAATGATTAAGTTTTGAATAGCAGAAGCTAAGTCGATTACAATCGCCCCATTTTGATGAGAAAAATCGTGTTTTAGATCGAATGGAGTAAAATTTTACAGATATGTTTCAAATACAATAAGATTTCAAACAGATGTCGCCCCCAAAATTCTATGAAATTCGATCAAAACCGATTTTTCGAAGAAAAATCTACTAATAAAATAGAAAATCAGACGTTCCTATGATAATTAAATATGAAAGCTATTGCCCCGCCCCCATAGTAAGTGAATCTTATTACCTAAAGAAAAGAAAACATAAAATATGAAAAATATCCCCATAAATAACTAGGTGTATATAAAATAAACACAAATCCTGAAACTAGATCGCCCCCTTGATGAACGAATTGTATTATCTTAAGGATACTAAACACTTCTGATTCTAACCATATCTAAGTTGAAAATTAAGACCCGCCCCCAAAATCTATAAGTTTGTAAAACTTTAATTCAAGAATTGTTAAAAAAAATATTCGTAAATGTCCGGATAAATATTCTTAAAATTTTAAAGTAAATTAAAACTAAAATTTATATTGGGCATTGTTGATAAACTGTTCATTTGAATACCTATCAACTCTAGGTAAACAAAAATTATGATAAGATTAATTTTAGATTAGAAATTACTTTGCTAATACCCCTCTCAGTGATCCGAAGTACCAGCCTGCTTTCATAAAACACCCAAATAGGTTAAACATATCTGGCTAAAGCTTAACAATGCAGATATTTAATTGAGAAAATTTATTCAAACATTTAAGTCAAATTATCATCCCTACTTTACCTATTCCATCCATAGCAAGATACGAGTAGTAAAATTATAATATTACTGATTCTACCAGTTCGTATCAAATCCATGCCATTTGTTGTGTGTAAATAATTTGTAAAGTCTGTAAAGGTACTTTGTCAGAGTAGATGCTTGCAAAGATACCTCGAATAACGATTCTACAAAGATCCATAACTAACCATTGTGCTTAATTAGTCATCTGTCCGCAAAATCGCTACAGAAGTAAACTCAGAGTGTAATGAGGTGATTTGATCCCAAACTATGCCCAACACAATAGTTGAGTCTAAGCAAATAACAACCAAAAATTATAAGATTACAAAATCTATTTACTACCCATCAAGTGTGGATGGAGTTAAAACATATTTTTGTTTGTATTAATACGTTGTGAAATAGATGAAAACAAGCCAGGCCCCAAACCATCTTGAAGGCATTGTAGCAAGTTAATAGAGAATGTTTAAAACCTTCTAAAATTTAATATCTAGTTCTCCTCTTTACTTTAACTATTTATTTACGCCAATATGCTAAAACAGCTATTTCGCTAAAGTTTATGCAAAAATGCCAAAAGAGCCTTTACGCCAAAATGCTTAAAGAGACATAACGCCAAAATTCCAAACACAACAAACTTACTGGATTTTATTTATTCTGATATTACACCAAATGCATAAAAATAATTAAGTCTCTTTTGAATACGCTATCTGCTTGCCCTAAAAATAAAACTGCGCCTAAGCCAAACTATCTAAAAATACTATGCAAAATCTGCTAACCTAATAACTGTTACACACTAAACTTGAAATACGCCAATGCACGAAAATACCTATATCTTCATAAACAATCTATCAACCAACATGCCTCCATGAATATCTTTTCCAATACTATTATTTTTCATAAATATCTTTCCTATTACTATTAATATTCATTTATTTATATCCAGACTTTTACAAAAACATATCTAATAAATATTAAATTATTACTTTAGATATTGAACATTAGAACAAACTAGAAAAAAAACTAAAATTTAAATTAAATCATAGGTAAATAAGCTGTTTATACCATCCATAGCACCCATTAAATGTACCATAACACCCCATTAGAAATACCCCCTAACAATTTAAGTTGACCATCAAATAGAATGTTCAAAATTATTATGATAAAACTCATTCCGATGATTTAAAACTCTGATACCAATGAAATTTAAAAGGTAAATACTATACGATTATTCCAACCCATACCGATGATACTTCCGCAAACAATCTAAGTAGTAATAAATAAAATCAGTTTGAATTTAAGATGAAGCTTTCTTATTTGTTCCGGAATATGATATTAACCAAAGACCGTTTCCAAACTGAAACACAAAATCATATAAAGGCTGTTGAAATCACAATCAAACATTGCCGCCATTTGCACAGATATATTACCAAAGCCGTTCTATTAAACAACCAAAACAAATTAAATTAATTAAACAAGTATTATGTTAGCCAAAGTGAAATATGCATTATCCAACAAATTTAGGACGTAATTAAAAAAATGTTCCATCCTTTTGTTTTATAATAAAGATACTGTACTATTAAATAGAACTGCATAGACAAAAAACATATTCCTAGTTGTCTTTGAATAAAAACATAGTAGGAACTTGTTGGAAAATGACCTGTCCTAAAGTACCTGAAAATATTTTAAAAACTTAGGTAAAGTACTAAAAAACTTTTCTTCTAGCTATAGGCGACTTACGTGAAAGATTTCCTGCGGGGACTTAGCACTATCACTATTTAAACACCGCACATAAACACACAAACACACGTAAACTTTTTCCACTTGATTTTTTTCACTTGTTGTCCCCGACAAACACTAGGAAACTTGGTGTTTAACTCGTAATGAACGCTCGCGTATTCTAGCGTACAAAATGTACAACAAATATGACGAAAATTAGCATAAACTATTGAAAACAACGAAATTAAATTAGCCGAGTAAAATTATTTTCAAAACAGCTGTCAAAACTTTTCTCAGTTTACCTGAACCTCACGTAATTAATTATATGAAAGACAAGGATAAAGCAATCAAATCTACTAGGAACACAGTATTTCTATCTCTCTCTGACGTTTTTAGTGTTTGACGTTTCGGAAACGATCTGCCAATCGATTGAAGATCGATTGACGTCCAGCAAAGCTATGTTCAAAATTCAACATTTAATTCGCAAGATTTTCATGTTTATATTATATTTTACCCGTAAAATAGATTAGAAAATGAAACAAACTAAATGATTTATATCAAATATTTAAGTATTGTATAGAAAACAAATATACTAAGTCAAAACTATTAAAAATGTCAAAATTTTACGTTAATGAAATAAATATCTGGTAGTAGAGCATAGGCTTTGAACGCACCCCAGGTGTCAACATTAGTGTTGCATACTAAGCGGATTTTCCCTAATTGTGTGGAATTCATAAAGTGTAAGCTAAATAAAGATAGCGAATAATGATATTTTTACAATATTAAAAAAAGACCCAATAAAGAAATTCATCATGCCATTACTAAGTTATTTTAAAAACATAAGAAAAATTAACTGTGATCGAATGTTTAACTATATGAAAACGAGCAAAAATTAAAATTGAAACTATGTACTGATATATACTGATAAAATGCTATGTAACTTGTTATTTGAGATGAATCAAATCATTATTCTTAAAGGTTTTTGATTAAGTAAGTGATAAAATAGATATTGTCGTTTCTCAAGAAATAATAAGTTGTACTTCCCAATTCTATTTAAAAATAACATAAATAATACCTAGATATTATGATTACTATTTCTTGACTCTGTTCCTAGTTATCAATTCGAACTAACTTGCAACTTTTAAAATAATTTATAAAGATAATTCTAAGGGATTTCTACATTGAAAGCTGGCAACACAGATTTTCTAATGTCATTTTATATCATATGTTGAATGTTGATAACCCAATCTATTTTCTTTTCAGAGCTAATCCAACCCATTCTAATCCCTAAACTGATGTCTTAGTGTCCCTATCCTACAGGTTCCTAGCCAGCAAACGGCTGACGCACACACCTCCGCCGTCACACGGACCGCCGACCCAAGAAGTCCCAAGAAGAGAACATCAGAGAGACAACCCACTTTGCAAACCACTCTCCGTTTCAATGAGCAATGGACCAAATTATGATCCTGCGCTCACGGCAACAATTGTAACAACCCCCCCCCCCCTCTACCCCCCTAACAACCATAATATAATCGATATTTGAAAGGAAGTGTGAGAGGAATGTGTGGAAGAAAAGGTAGGAATGAGGTCAGGAGAGGATGAGAGGAAGGAAAGAGTGATTGGAATAAGATTGAATGATGGCTCGTGATCGTGATCGTCTAGTATTATAGTTAGGACCGTACATTGTGTAATGAAATTTATAAAAATAACCCAAATCCTTTAAAGTGGTAGTGGGATGTCATAACTTAGCTCTCTTTAGGTTCTTGGGACAACATGGGGACAGTGCGCAGCGGGATAACGGAACCTCCGATTCCAGCTCCAACCATTCGCTGGTAGAGGATTTATGTGCTCGCCAACCATCAACGAATGAGATTTACTTCAATTACCAATTCCCAGACACTAATAAAGACAGTAAATAGCCTAGGAACTTGTCCTTGATGCAAAACCCATCATGCGAGCCCCAGAAAAGGAAAGAGGAGGCACTTCTGTGCTCTCCAATTGGTTTTTGTTTTGGCCAAGCCTCAGGCCAGAGATAAGTGACAGCGCACTTAGGAGTTTTGGAACGAGTCCAGATTGATGAACAGCATCATGTAAAATATAATTAATTTGAGCTGATTTATTGGTCAGCCAACCAAGACAGAGCAAGTCATGTCTGATGTAATTTGTAGTAAGTTGTGATGTCCAATTGAGAAACATTGCCTCAACAAAGGTTTTATAAATTGTTGTCCAGCTATGCTGGAAGCACCGACTATGAAACTGCACCAGTCATCGATCTCCACTTATGATATGCACATCCAGGAGTCAGTAGAATAGATAGGGATGCCGAAGCTAGTCCCAGATAATATAACAATCATTCACACCGCAAGCCATAGATTCGTTGTAGATATAGGAGTGATAGGCAAGAGCAAGTAGTGACTGATTGTTAGACTTCTTTAGTGCAAAATAAGCTTCTGTGATCTAAATGCTGTTACAGACATATCGAATGCTAAGATGTAGTATGTGATGGAGGTTTGACCATGGCTGATACCATGTCGCTCAATTGACATCAAGTCAAGTAGTATTTCAGTAGTATAATGGCTTGTCAAAGCCAACTGACCATAAATCAGTCATATAAAATCCACATAAAGTGAATGAATATATAATTTTAATTACAGACCCGTTCCAGGGTAATTTGAGATTGTAGGTAGGATTCAGATAACATCATCCCACATTCCATGTTGTATTGGTTTGGTAAGTATAATGAATACTCCCATTAGGTAGTTGGACCATAGTCCCAATCAGTTGTAAGTATAAAACCCACACATCAGTAGGTATATTATCAAAGATAAACTTTGTCAGTCTGTAGAACCGGATCATCAATTGTATAAAACCTACATAGTAGGTATCAGAGGTGAACGTTCCCACCAAGTTTGTAGCTGGTGTTCTAGAGTATAGAACATACATACATATAGAATCATGAATCCAATAAATGTTTCAAAACATTGTCCGTTGAACATATTTCACAATAAAGTGAATATAAAATCAATTCAGTATCCACTGCCAGGATAAGCATGTAGGTATGAATGACTCATACATAGGTATTAAATCCACAGTTAAGTGAATATAAATCAGTTCAGTAGTTTATTTGAGAAGAATAGGTAAGTATTTTGTCTCCTCTGCCAGGATAGGTAGGTATGAACAATTCATACATAGATATAGTTATAAAAACATAGAATGTATTAAAATAATTTATACATTCCACTGCTGGGCACTTTATGAAATATTAGGATGATGCTTCTCTGCTTAAAGGAAAGGTAAGGCAAGAATTTTGGTAAAGGGAAGGGAGAGAACTACCTACCTAAACACAAACTAGGATCCCAAATAGCTACCCCCACCTACTTTCCTAGATATTGTCCTAATTCTTATTACTTTGGATACCTATCCATCTAAACCTACCCCCTACCTAACCTACTCCTACAATGTACCTAAACTACCTATTTACCTAACCGCATAGCTGTGTATGAATTATGTAATTGCATGCTAAACCGACCTACAATCCTACATATATCTCATTAACCGTACCTATCATATAAGAAATATTGGAAATTATATATATAAAATGAATAGAACGGCCTTTGGCAAGTATGAAATATCATAAAAAAGGATTGGTAATTGAACAGGGAAAAACCTTGTCAATAAACAAAGTCTGAAGTGGACAAGATAATTAAATAAATGTAGAAATGGTAAAATAAATAAAACACGATGTAAATTCCTTTAGAATCCTTGTAGGTGGCACTCCACCAGCTCTGCAAGACTCCACTGTCAGCATCCTCCACTCCACCATGTAAAAGAACAGCTGATCGTCAGGTCACCGCCCTCCGTCCACAACAGTAACAACTGATGGCACCAACATCCCACCATAGTAGGTCTCTTGGTTGCCTCCCGGCTGCATTCTCTCCTCTCCTCTTTGATGTGTACACTTTCACTGGTAAAAGTCAACTAAACTTCAAGTAAAACTAAACTTCCACTCAAACTAAAACTCCAGGTCGAGTAAACTTCTCCCTGCTCGGTTCCCGACGCTCTTTTCTTCCCCGGCGTCCTTCTCCATCCCTCGTCGCCCCCGTCTCCCCCAAGTTCCAGCAGAATCCCCTTCTCGAGCCCCCCGACTGTTTTATCTTCCCTCTTCTAGACCATTTTCTTGATAGTTCTCCCATTCTCCTCCAGATGGCACCGCGTGTCCTTACTTCAAATTGAAGTAATTTCAGTTCGATCTGGCTATAATATTAGTTCTCCACTCAATCAACACTAGATTGGCATTAGTTTCTCGTTTATAGTGATTCTCCTACCAATCTGATAGATGGCGTTATTTGTATTTTAAAACAATGATTAAGTTTTGAATAGCAGAAGCTAAGTCGATTACAATCGCCCCATTTTGATGAGAAAAATCGGGTTTTAGATCGAATGGAGTAAAATTTTACAGATATGTTTCAAATACAATAAGATTTCAAACAGATGTCGCCCCCAAAATTCTATGAAATTCGATCAAAACCGATTTTTCGAAGAAAAATCTACTAATAAAATAGAAAATCAGACGTTCCTATGATAATTAAATATGAAAGCTATTGCCCCGCCCCCATAGTAAGTGAATCTTATTACCTAAAGAAAAGAAAACATAAAATATGAAAAATATCCCCATAAATAACTAGGTGTATATAAAATAAACACAAATCCTGAAACTAGATCGCCCCCTTGATGAACGAATTGTATTATCTTAAGGATACTAAACACTTCTGATTCTAACCATATCTAAGTTGAAAATTAAGACCCGCCCCCAAAATCTATAAGTTTGTAAAACTTTAATTCAAGAATTGTTAAAAAAAATATTCGTAAATGTCCGGATAAATATTCTTAAAATTTTAAAGTAAATTAAAACTAAAATTTATATTGGGCATTGTTGATAAACTGTTCATTTGAATACCTATCAACTCTAGGTAAACAAAAATTATGATAAGATTAATTTTAGATTAGAAATTACTTTGCTAATACCCCTCTCAGTGATCCGAAGTACCAGCCTGCTTTCATAAAACACCCAAATAGGTTAAACATATCTGGCTAAAGCTTAACAATGCAGATATTTAATTGAGAAAATTTAATCAAACATTTAAGTCAAATTATCATCCCTACTTTACCTATTCCATCCATAGCAAGATACGAGTAGTAAAATTATAATATTACTGATTCTACCAGTTCGTATCAAATCCATGCCATTTGTTGTGTGTAAATAATTTGTAAAGTCTGTAAAGGTACTTTGTCAGAGTAGATGCTTGCAAAGATACCTCGAATAACGATTCTACAAAGATCCATAACTAACCATTGTGCTTAATTAGTCATCTGTCCGCAAAATCGCTACAGAAGTAAACTCAGAGTGTAATGAGGTGATTTGATCCCAAACTATGCCCAACACAATAGTTGAGTCTAAGCAAATAACAACCAAAAATTATAAGATTACAAAATCTATTTACTACCCATCAAGTGTGGATGGAGTTAAAACATATTTTTGTTTGTATTAATACGTTGTGAAATAGATGAAAACAAGCCAGGCCCCAAACCATCTTGAAGGCATTGTAGCAAGTTAATAGAGAATGTTTAAAACCTTCTAAAATTTAATATCTAGTTCTCCTCTTTACTTTAACTATTTATTTACGCCAATATGCTAAAACAGCTATTTCGCTAAAGTTTATGCAAAAATGCCAAAAGAGCCTTTACGCCAAAATGCTTAAAGAGACATAACGCCAAAATTCCAAACACAACAAACTTACTGGATTTTATTTATTCTGATATTACACCAAATGCATAAAAATAATTAAGTCTCTTTTGAATACGCTATCTGCTTGCCCTAAAAATAAAACTACGCCTAAGCCAAACTATCTAAAAATACTATGCAAAATCTGCTAACCTAATAACTGTTACACACTAAACTTGAAATACGCCAATGCACGAAAATACCTATATCTTCATAAACAATCTATCAACCAACATGCCTCCATGAATATCTTTTCCAATACTATTATTTTTCATAAATATCTTTCCTATTACTATTAATATTCATTTATTTATATCCAGACTTTTACAAAAACATATCTAATAAATATTAAATTATTACTTTAGATATTGAACATTAGAACAAACTAGAAAAAAAACTAAAATTCAAATTAAATCATAGGTAAATAAGCTGTTTATACCATCCATAGCACCCATTAAATGTACCATAACACCCCATTAGAAATACCCCCTAACAATTTAAGTTGACCATCAAATAGAATGTTCAAAATTATTATGATAAAACTCATTCCGATGATTTAAAACTCTGATACCAATGAAATTTAAAAGGTAAATACTATACGATTATTCCAACCCATACCGATGATACTTCCGCAAACAATCTAAGTAGTAATAAATAAAATCAGTTTGAATTTAAGATGAAGCTTTCTTATTTGTTCCGGAATATGATATTAACCAAAGACCGTTTCCAAACTGAAACACAAAATCATATAAAGGCTGTTGAAATCACAGTCAAACATTGCCGCCATTTGCACAGATATATTACCAAAGCCGTTCTATTAAACAACCAAAACAAATTAAATTAATTAAACAAGTATTATGTTAGCCAAAGTGAAATATGCATTATCCAACAAATTTAGGACGTAATTAAAAAAATGTTCCATCCTTTTGTTTTATAATAAAGATACTGTACTATTAAATAGAACTGCATAGACAAAAAACATATTCCTAGTTGTCTTTGAATAAAAACATAGTAGGAACTTGTTGGAAAATGACCTGTCCTAAAGTACCTGAAAATATTTTCAAAACTTAGGTAAAGTACTAAAAAACTTTTCTTCTAGCTATAGGCGACTTACGTGAAAGATTTCCTGCGGGGACTTAGCACTATCACTATTTAAACACCGCACATAAACACACAAACACACGTAAACTTTTTCCACTTGATTTTTTTCACTTGTTGTCCCCGACAAACACTAGGAAACTTGGTGTTTAACTCGTAATGAACGCTCGCGTATTCTAGCGTACAAAATGTACAACAAATATTACGAAAATTAGCATAAACTATTGAAAACAACGAAATTAAATTAGCCGAGTAAAATTATTTTCAAAACAGCTGTCAAAACTTTTCTCAGTTTACCTGAACCTCACGTAATTAATTATATGAAAGACAAGGATAAAGCAATCAAATCTACTAGGAACACAGTATTTCTATCTCTCTCTGACGTTTTTAGTGTTTGACGTTTCGGAAACGATCTGCCAATCGATTGAAGATCGATTGACGTCCAGCAAAGCTATGTTCAAAATTCAACATTTAATTCGCAAGATTTTCATGTTTATATTATATTTTACCCGTAAAATAGATTAGAAAATGAAACAAACTAAATGATTTATATCAAATATTTAAGTATTGTATAGAAAACAAATATACTAAGTCAAAACTATTAAAAATGTCAAAATTTTACGTTAATGAAATAAATATCTGGTAGTAGAGCATAGGCTTTGAACGCACCCCAGGTGTCAACATTAGTGTTGCATAATAAGCGGATTTTCCCTAATTGTGTGGAATTCATAAAGTGTAAGCTAAATAAAGATAGCGAATAATGATATTTTTACAATATTAAAAAAAGACCCAATAAAGAAATTCATCATGCCATTACTAAGTTATTTTAAAAACATAAGAAAAATTAACTGTGATCGAATGTTTAACTATATGAAAACGAGCAAAAATTAAAATTGAAACTATGTACTGATATATACTGATAAAATGCTATGTAACTTGTTATTTGAGATGAATCAAATCATTATTCTTAAAGGTTTTTGATTAAGTAAGTGATAAAATAGATATTGTCGTTTCTCAAGAAATAATAAGTTGTACTTCCCAATTCTATTTAAAAATAACATAAATAATACCTAGATATTATGATTACTATTTCTTGACTCTGTTCCTAGTTATCAATTCGAACTAACTTGCAACTTTTAAAATAATTTATAAAGATAATTCTAAGGGATTTCTACATTGAAAGCTGGCAACACAGATTTTCTAATGTCATTTTATATCATATGTTGAATGTTGATAACCCAATCTATTTTCTTTTCAGAGCTAATCCAACCCATTCTAATCCCTAAACTGATGTCTTAGTGTCCCTATCCTACAGGTTCCTAGCCAGCAAACGGCTGACGCACACACCTCCGCCGTCACACGGACCGCCGACCCAAGAAGTCCCAAGAAGAGAACATCAGAGAGACAACCCACTTTGCAAACCACTCTCCGTTTCAATGAGCAATGGACCAAATTATGATCCTGCGCTCACGGCAACAATTGTAACAACCCCCCCCCCTCTACCCCCCTAACAACCATAATATAATCGATATTTGAAAGGAAGTGTGAGAGGAATGTGTGGAAGAAAGGTAGGAATGAGGTCAGGAGAGGATGAGAGGAAGGAAAGAGTGATTGGAATAAGATTGAATGATGGCTCGTGATCGTGATCGTCTAGTATTATAGTTAGGACCGTACATTGTGTAATGAAATTTATAAAAATAACCCAAATCCTTTAAAGTGGTAGTGGGATGTCATAACTTAGCTCTCTTTAGGTTCTTGGGACAACATGGGGACAGTGCGCAGCGGGATAACGGAACCTCCGATTCCAGCTCCAACCATTCGCTGGTAGAGGATTTATGTGCTCGCCAACCATCAACGAATGAGATTTACTTCAATTACCAATTCCCAGACACTAATAAAGACAGTAAATAGCCTAGGAACTTGTCCTTGATGCAAAACCCATCATGCGAGCCCCAGAAAAGGAAAGAGGAGGCACTTCTGTGCCCTCCAATTGGTTTTTGTTTTGGCCAAGCCTCAGGCCAGAGATAAGTGACAGCGCACTTAGGAGTTTTGGAACGAGTCCAGATTGATGAACAGCATCATGTAAAATATAATTAATTTGAGCTGATTTATTGGTCAGCCAACCAAGACAGAGCAAGTCATGTCTGATGTAATTTGTAGTAAGTTGTGATGTCCAATTGAGAAACATTGCCTCAACAAAGGTTTTATAAATTGTTGTCCAGCTATGCTGGAAGCACCGACTATGAAACTGCACCAGTCATCGATCTCCACTTATGATATGCACATCCAGGAGTCAGTAGAATAGATAGGGATGCCGAAGCTAGTCCCAGATAATATAACAATCATTCACACCGCAAGCCATAGATTCGTTGTAGATATAGGAGTGATAGGCAAGAGCAAGTAGTGACTGATTGTTAGACTTCTTTAGTGCAAAATAAGCTTCTGTGATCTAAATGCTGTTACAGACATATCGAATGCTAAGATGTAGTATGTGATGGAGGTTTGACCATGGCTGATACCATGTCGCTCAATTGACATCAAGTCAAGTAGTATTTCAGTAGTATAATGGCTTGTCAAAGCCAACTGACCATAAATCAGTCATATAAAATCCACATAAAGTGAATGAATATATAATTTTAATTACAGACCCGTTCCAGGGTAATTTGAGATTGTAGGTAGGATTCAGATAACATCATCCCACATTCCATGTTGTATTGGTTTGGTAAGTATAATGAATACTCCCATTAGGTAGTTGGACCATAGTCCCAATCAGTTGTAAGTATAAAACCCACACATCAGTAGGTATATTATCAAAGATAAACTTTGTCAGTCTGTAGAACCGGATCATCAATTGTATAAAACCTACATAGTAGGTATCAGAGGTGAACGTTCCCACCAAGTTTGTAGCTGGTGTTCTAGAGTATAGAACATACATACATATAGAATCATGAATCCAATAAATGTTTCAAAACATTGTCCGTTGAACATATTTCACAATAAAGTGAATATAAAATCAATTCAGTATCCACTGCCAGGATAAGCATGTAGGTATGAATGACTCATACATAGGTATTAAATCCACAGTTAAGTGAATATAAATCAGTTCAGTAGTTTATTTGAGAAGAATAGGTAAGTATTTTGTCTCCTCTGCCAGGATAGGTAGGTATGAACAATTCATACATAGATATAGTTATAAAAACATAGAATGTATTAAAATAATTTATACATTCCACTGCTGGGCACTTTATGAAATATTAGGATGATGCTTCTCTGCTTAAAGGAAAGGTAAGGCAAGAATTTTGGTAAAGGGAAGGGAGAGAACTACCTACCTAAACACAAACTAGGATCCCAAATAGCTACCCCCACCTACTTTCCTAGATATTGTCCTAATTCTTATTACTTTGGATACCTATCCATCTAAACCTACCCCCTACCTAACCTACTCCTACAATGTACCTAAACTACCTATTTACCTAACCGCATAGCTGTGTATGAATTATGTAATTGCATGCTAAACCGACCTACAATCCTACATATATCTCATTAACCGTACCTATCATATAAGAAATATTGGAAATTATATATATAAAATGAATAGAACGGCCTTTGGCAAGTATGAAATATCATAAAAAAGGATTGGTAATTGAACAGGGAAAAACCTTGTCAATAAACAAAGTCTGAAGTGGACAAGATAATTAAATAAATGTAGAAATGGTAAAATAAATAAAACACGATGTAAATTCCTTTAGAATCCTTGTAGGTGGCACTCCACCAGCTCTGCAAGACTCCACTGTCAGCATCCTCCACTCCACCATGTAAAAGAACAGCTGATCGTCAGGTCACCGCCCTCCGTCCACAACAGTAACAACTGATGGCACCAACATCCCACCATAGTAGGTCTCTTGGTTGCCTCCCGGCTGCATTCTCTCCTCTCCTCTTTGATGTGTACACTTTCACTGGTAAAAGTCAACTAAACTTCAAGTAAAACTAAACTTCCACTCAAACTAAAACTCCAGGTCGAGTAAACTTCTCCCTGCTCGGTTCCCGACGCTCTTTTCTTCCCCGGCGTCCTTCTCCATCCCTCGTCGCCCCCGTCTCCCCCAAGTTCCAGCAGAATCCCCTTCTCGAGCCCCCCCGACTGTTTTATCTTCCCTCTTCTAGACCATTTTCTTGATAGTTCTCCCATTCTCCTCCAGATGGCACCGCGTGTCCTTACTTCAAATTGAAGTAATTTCAGTTCGATCTGGCTATAATATTAGTTCTCCACTCAATCAACACTAGATTGGCATTAGTTTCTCGTTTATAGTGATTCTCCTACCAATCTGATAGATGGCGTTATTTGTATTTTAAAACAATGATTAAGTTTTGAATAGCAGAAGCTAAGTCCATTACAACCCGTCCACAAGATGCGATGATCGACCAGTTTGAAACTAAGTTTTTTATACAGCAATGAGATATACAAGGCTGACTGCATAAAAATGTTGGTCATTTGAAGGGTAACATTTTACTGCTTTTTTCTTCTACGAGCCTATGTCGAGCCTGGGGACTCAACTCGACTCAACATGACTCCACGGATTACGAGGATTTCAGTAGTGGATTCCGGCGGCTTAATCTGACAGCCGCCTCCAACTTTGTGTACCAATAAACAATCTGCAGTGTACCGTTATCATTTACTTACCGAGTTCCTAGTTTGAAACTCTTGTCAATATTTACTTACAGAAAATTTGATCATGCATTTTTGATTCAATTTTCTGACCAATAAACAGTTTACTGATCACAACATCAGTCTCTTTGGATAATTGTGAACTTCCACAGTTATATAATCACCTAGTAAGTTGGCAAGCTCAGTGTCATTCAAAGGGAAGGAATTCTGTTTTGCTTCTAATTTCTGAGAAGAGAGTAACATACTCATGTCATAATTATAGGATGCTAAAAAATATTCCACCGCGTACCGGATGTAAGGGACGACGTCCCGCAAGCTGATAGGGGTTGCTCAGTCAACGACACTGGACAACTTCCACCAAGAAATTCTTTTAGGAATTAAAAATAATTGACTTTCCATACAAAATGTCCATCTCGATCAGACAATTTGTACGGAAAAGCCTTTTTTTCACTTCCTAAAAATTGCTGTTGATATTTGTTCAATGTTGTTGACTGGGCCACCTCTATCAGTTTGCGGGACGCTGTCCCTTACACACGTATGATATAAAATATTAACACGGCGCAAATTACCGAAGATGAATTGAAGTTTGACAGATTACTTTTCGTAGATTTTTATCTCTGCAACAAACTCGCTTTGTCATGGACGGATATTGCCATCATTATCCTCTGTTCGTCAAACCACCGACGAAGGCACCCACTCAATATTATAAGGTTTCGGCAAAAAAGAAAGTACATAATCCCTGGCTTATTTTCTTCCTTATCTCCTAAAAATGGATATTCGCAGTGTTGGCAATTGGTGACTAAATAAAGGCGGGGTTAGCTTCCCGCCACCACGTTCCTTCGGGTCTGGGTAAACGGAAACTGTTTGCGAAAATTACCCGAACAAACTAGCAGGACTTGCTGTTCCCAACAAATAACCGAGGTACTTACGTAGTACAACAGATTTTGCACTCCAAACACGTACAAGTTGTTTGTCCCGCATAATAAAATGATATTATATTAGGGAAAGCTATTTCCTGAAAGAGTGTCAATTCTTACGTTACCACATCATCATCATCATCATCATCAGCCTGTATCAGTCCACTGCTGGACATAGGCCTCTCCCATGGCACGCCACTCAGCTCGGTCTTCAGCCATTACCACATAAACTAACTTATTTTATGATTTGTTATTAATACTCGACTGTCATTACCTGACTTGCAAGGAAGGGTTATGTTTTTCGCGCGTATCTTGTATGTATGTACTGATATTTCTTTATTACCTCGTATCTCCGAAATATCTTGATGAAATTCGAAAATTAGAGTATCGTTATTTTATTAGTCTTAAGCACCCGAGTGTTCTTAGAAAGTTGAAATTTAACTAAATTTAAAATGGAGGATTTAAGGCGCTTGATTGTAAGTCATCATAAAAAAAATCGACTGAACCTGTCAAGTGCGGTATCATAATAAAGGTATTTAAAAGGACATTACAAAAATATATAATGAATCATATGAAAACGCTCAACTTTAGAGAAACTAATGCATTCAAACATGTTTTATAGGTACTACCAGTCGGGTTGCTTGAATTCTTTTTTATTTTCAGTTTTATTTAATTTGCTATTTAAAGTACTATCATCCACAGATTTTTCTGTAGTCATAGATGTATTTGGATAAACATATGTTCATCTGTAGCTAGCCAAATATAAATAAGAGGGTTTTGTGGCAAGGTCGTAAAAAGGTAAATAAACAAGTAAAAAAAAGTATAAGTAAAAAGTATTTATTCAATTAAACAACTTTCAAATGTACAAAGCATTCTGATCCTCACACTAGGATACCCTGTGTTGTAAGTAACCAGCCTCTTCCTTAGAACAAAGTTATTAAGTATAGTTTATATTGCTGATTAATTGAGAAACTCGTGACAAAGTTAAGTAAAACAACAAATAACATTAAATTATTACTAACTATAACTAATTAAGTAAGATTAGTGTGTGTGTTACTTTTTATTTCATAATTTCCAACAACTTTTCAGTATTATCATAATTTAGAGTTAGTAGATATATTTTAATAAGTTTTTTGCAGATGGATTTTGTAAGCAGTGCTATATTTAATTAATTATTATTTTTTTGGTAAAGGTATGGGCCTGTAAATTTGTATGACTTATTTGCAAACACTGTTTTCGTGGCTTTGTGCTTCCATGTAAGGTTTCGACGTGATCTATTTGCAGTGACAGTGCTAGTTAGAGCTGTTTTGTGAAATATTAAAGCTACAGCAAGGACAAATAGTTGCCGTACCGTGAGCACCTGGCATTCAGTGTACAGTGTCTAGGTATGGGTGTCTGTATGTTTTTTTGTAAGCCACTTTTAGCACAGCTCTTTGTCCACGTTCTATACGAATAAGGTGTGATTTTGTCGCAGCCTCCCAAGTAGTGACACAGTAATTAAGGATTGATTCACACAAAGAAGTATATATAAGTTTTATCAAAATAAGATCGGCAACTCGTCTCAGCTTGTAGAAAATATGAAGTAACTTTCTAGTTCGGGCAGCTAGTGTCACTATGTGTTTGGCCCATGTTAACTTTGAATCAATGATTACATCTAAATATTTAATGTGATTTACTTCTTCTAATATACTGCAAGAATTGTCACATTGAATGATGTTATTACATTTGTGAATTTTGAGCATAAGCGGTACTTTTGGGGCGGTGCAATTAGTAATTCTGAAACAGATCTCTACGATGAATTCGCTACAGACCGCCAGTTCTGTCAAGCACAGAGATCAGTGACTAAACAAAATCACAGTAATTTCCATTTAGTACCGCAGCTCCACGGTTTAAACCGTGGTTCACTTATCTTGTAAAAATTGTGATAGAAACGAGGAACGCGACCGTCGACCGCGGCTGGACAAAAGAAGTTTGTAGGCGTAAAGGCTCACGTGCAACAATACTACATTTTACGTGCCGGTGAAAGATAGCGTTTTTGCTACAAAACAAATTTTAGCTCTCAGAATAAATCTGAATTTTTTGTAAAGAAACGAGTTAATGTAGAAAAATGCGATGAAGCTGTAATTATTTTATTCTGCTGTCACGCTCATATTTACCCCTTGTTAGATATTAGATGCGCTTTTTATTCACGCAACTTGGTATGGAGATGACAAGATTCTTCTTCTTTTAGATTCGAGGAAAACTCAATTTAAATTTTTGAGGCCCAGAACTCCGCCACTCTGACGGCGTTGGCTGTGGCGTTATAGAGGTCCTCCACAGTGCAACTCTCGGGACATGCAGGGCAGTTCAACAGGTGTGCCATGACAAGATTAATGAGGTATCTTTAGATCCTCAAATGTAGATGACATCCATTAATTTTGTTATATTGCGTCAGGATGCTATTGACACTCTGACTTTTCACAAAAATTTAATGCATAAGGATTATAAAAAAGGCGAGTGAAAATACCTTCACTGTTTTTCAGTTGGTCTAAAAAACCTTTCTGTGGTTTAAATTTTGAGCTTTATCTGTAACTGTAAGTTCAAAATATTACAAATCGTCTGAAAAAAATATCGCAAAAGCTTACAATGTAAACACGCTCACCTAGAAGATGAAAGATTTCTGAATCCAAGGGCAGCTGTATGTAAGGGATTATCAGACCTATGTAAATACTGATGTGATATCGATTGAAGCCTGTAGGGATAAGGGCAGCAGGAAACACATCAAACAAGATTTACACCAAAAAACAATCTTTTATGTGCCCACGAAAAAGCAGGAGCTTTGGCGGATTTTGCCTTACTAAAATACTAGGGGCCGCTGATAAAATATTGACCAAAACAGGTTTACTTCCGTGCTGGTCTGAGAGCGAGTAAAAAACATAGAATGTGCTAGCTGCATTTGTAAAAAGCGGGTAAGAGATCAAAGGGTTTCATTATTTTGCAATTTAGGCGATGGGCTGACAACCTGTCACTACAGCAATAAACCTACAAATCAATCTTAAATAACCCTCAAAACCTTGTCAGACGTAGCGGAACGATCTTTGTTCAGGTCTTTTACGCTCTGCCTACCCCATTTCTTATTTCTGCTTCATAATCTTTAATACGTTTCAAGCTATATTTCTTGACCGTGAAAATAACAAACCTACTGTAGTTCCGTTTGAATTTATCAACAAAGTTTGAGCAAATATTTAGCTTTTCAACTACTTGATGGTATAATTTGGTTTCGCACAATTTAAATAAAATGTCTTATTTAACAAATTAATTTGTAACAATCAAATATATCAAATATTAAATATGATAAAATCGTGAATGCAATGTATACATATTGATCAATAAACCACAAATTGTCAAATAAACATCATCATACTCGTAATATCCGATGAGCTTATAACAAGATATTATCTTTAACCGTCTTCAAAAATAATAATCCATCATCATCTTCCTAGCCTTATCTCTTATCTCACGGGGTCAGGTACCTAATCTAGGTGTTAGAGCGAGGGTACTGGTTTGTACACAGAGCGACTGCCATCTGACCTAGAAGGGAAACCAGACCCAATCTTAGATTATGTCCAAGTTTTCAAGCCGCCAATGCACTTGCCTCTGACATGGCTTAGCGACTAATATAGCGGTATTTAACGATATTAACTGGAATCAACCGCTTAACGTGCCTTCCGAAGTACGGGAAAAACGCCGAATAAACGTACATATGAAATTCGTAAACCGTAAAACACATTGGTACGTGGTAGGATTCGCACCACGACCTCCGCTCAGGAAGCAGCGGCCTTATCCACTAAACTATCGGGCTCTTCAATAATAATCTATATTTACAAAATACCTCTGGTTAATTTGTAAGCAAAAGTAAAGATAGCCTGTCGGAAAGGTCCGCTGATTGTATTATTATTATGTTAGTTATTTGAGGAAAGGGTCGTGGGTTCAGAGAAGTGAGAAATGTGAGCAGATATAAGTTTGATAGAATATGTAGGATTGTTAGGCCCGTATCGATAAACAGCACTTCAGACTGACAGCTAGTTTGAGTTCGTGTCAGAAAAGTCATTTCAATTCAAACCGGCCTTTCAAATCTATACATAATATTGCTCTCAATTTTAAGATCGCTTTATAACTACGAGCCTAAGGGCCGTATCGATAAACAGCACTTGAGACTGATAGCTACTTTGAGTTTTTATCAGAAATGTCATTTTAGCAAAAACGGCCTGCCAAATCCATACTTAAAATTGCTCTCAATCGTAAGTTCGCTTTATATTATTATATAATACAAGCCTAATAAGATCTACACATATTTACATTCACTTACACAATACACACTCTCACACGCACACTCTCATACTTGTTCGCGATCGCGCACATGAAAATTTATATTTTAATTAAGTACTTCATGTTTACTTTAATATAGCTCTTTGGTTTAATTTAATCTAAATATGTTCATAAGTGTAATTTTAGGCATTATATAGGTAATGTGTTTAATTACTTACAAAAGAGCGGACTTCGAATTTTGTTAGAACTTTATATCTACCTGTTGATGCAATAAATATTTTTATTTTTATTTATTTATTTTTTACTAAGCCTAAGGCCTGTGTTGATAAACAGCACTTGAGAGAGACAGCTAGTGGGAGTTTGTATCAGAAATGTGATTTCAGAACTGTAACCTGTAATATCCATACTTAATATCGCTCTCAATCTGATCGCTTTATAAATACGAGCCTTAATTTCTTTCACATTTCTTCTATTTCAGATAAAATATCAAACATAAAAGTATAAATTTTAGTTTCTCCAAACTCATTACAGCTACTTTAATGAAGTGTCCCATTCCATAACATGATATTGATAACTAGTTGTTAGTGAAATCGTGTCGGCCAAACTTTTTATCAAACAGGTGAAGATATTTACCGAAACCTACATTTTTATAACAGGTTATTTCACTAAAGAATCTATTTTAATTTAATTTGAATAAAGGGGCTCGATTCTAGATACCACCTACTAAAACTAAAATTTATCTGTCACTTTGCTCTATGGTTTTACACTTTGTCTGCTAGATTTTGACGCGCCTTTGCACGTTTCTTCAGTATTTCTGTTAATTTCATGAGCAAACTTTTGTTAGGTGAGCGACCTTTGTTTAGGTTGTTTAAGTTCTGCCTACCTCATTAGGGATAAAGGCGTGATTAAATGTATGTATGTATGTTTAACTGCCAAATAAATCTAAGACCGGAGAGAAAAGATATGTCCTGTTCCAATTTTTCTAGTCTGAAAGTGACAAATATGTTTAATTTTAGTTTCAACCGGCAAATCTGGAATCGAGCCCATTGAATCAGAAGCGTAGACGTTCGCTACAGAGAGGCTATGGCGTAGCAGGTAGCTGTTGTTCGTAGACTTTGCTACGGATTAAGTACCGCAATTTCAATTAAAAAAAAATAACGCGTTGGCAAATTAGCTAAGTTACTAAAACTATTTCTTCATTTTGTTGTCATATCCGATATCTTAAAGTTATTTTAGAAACAAGATCTTCAATTAAAAGTCCTGAAAGTATCATTTATATTCAGCCGCCAGAGCCTTTTCCGTGGCTGTATTATTCAAAACCAAAGGCTTTGATTTCCTAGATAGGAACTGAAAAAAAATACAAGAACGTGGGAAACTTTAGCCAATGGATTAGATTGGTTTAATTATTCAGAAGAATCTGAAACTATCGTTTATCACGTTTTAATATAAAATATTACCTCCATATTACTGTTACTATAGGAAACCTCATATAACTGTGTGTAACTGTGTGTGGACTCGCGGTAGGACAAGTAACTTGTTTTACAAGCTTTTAAACGCAAGTACACAAAAAACTGTAGATTCAATTGAAATTTTCACTATAGCTTTTCTAATTAAATTTATTAACCAAATCTGTATAAATAAACATGGCCCAACCTTTTAAAATGTTAAAAGAAATTTGAATCCGTGAAATTCTGTTTCGAATTTTAATTGTGATTTACTTTTTGTTCAATGTTTATTTTTTGTACCAAGTATTTCAATTACGGAAGTATTAAAAAAATGTGGTATTTGTGAATTTCAAATAAATTAAATTATTCGTTTTGCAATATTGTGATTCTACTCAGCAAGACTTTATATTGCGTTAAATATTTTTAATGCGTGATATTAATATTTAAGTCTGCGTATTTCAAGTACTTAACTGATAAAAACATTAATTCCTATTATCTACAGTTACCCATAATATTGTATTGTGTCATTAGGACAGTGTGTTGTACTACTAGGCGGTTTAAAAACTCTTGACACCAGGGTTCGTCGGTCGATAGACACGATACCTACTCGACAGAAGAAGATTAGGACACATAGTCAGCTTTTGTTTGTTATGACTTGGTGTAGTCATAGATAGGGATTAATGGCTTTGCTATAGCTCATTAATTAAACGATTAATTGCGATGAGCGACAATGATCGTTCATGGTCATATTTAATGCGTATCACGCTTAAAGGCCCGTATTTACATAAAACGGTCTTCTTGTGGTAAGTGTCGCCCTCTAATGAGCTTTTTATGATACTCGCGCCTGTGAGAATTACTTACGAGTGCTTTTATTGCTCCCACGACGGTAATACATCTCGTACCCTTTCCAGTATAATGATGTTGTTATGATGTAGGCTGGTCGTAACATTACGCAGATTGTGATGTTGCTACGTATGCTTTACCTAGTTATTTGCGGTTAGATATGCAAAAAATGGCACACCATGTAGATAACAACAATTTTTGTCTTCCATGCTGGCCTGAGAGCGAGAGAAAAACGTAGAATGTGCCAGCTGCTTTTCCTCCCGGGCATGCTGTAAAAACCAGCTAAGGGATCCGAGGGTTTCAGTATATTGTAATTTAGGCGATGTGCTGACAACCTGTCACTACAGCAATATACATACAAATCTATCTTGAATAACTCTCACAATTGTGTCAGACGTGGCGGAACGACCTTTGTTAGTTCGTTTGCGCTCTGTCTACCCCGTTAGGGATAAAGGCGTGATTATATGTATGTATGTATGTATGTATATTTACCTAAAATTCGATCCCTGACTACATTGTAGCAGTGTGAAAATCTTCTTACTCCTAAGTATGAGAATTGTAATGGACAATTAATATAATAATATAATAATAATAATCTTTATTTGTACTAAAAAACATACAACTCCTTATAATACATAGGTAGGTTTACACTGATGTAAAAGCGAGGTATCGTAAATACTAAGAGGAGCACACAATAAAAAATACACTAACACCTAAACTAGGCCGAGCCTGTGTCTTAGATGTTAGTTCCTTCCTTTGAGGGTAGATAAGAACTAGTATTACGTACGCACGCTATCAACAATACAATAATGACTACTAAAACTCTAAACTTAAAAATCTTTAACATTATAATTTCAAAGCAGTAGCAAACAATACAAATTTATTTCTTTATATTAGTATGTATACTAACTTTATATTAAATAATTTAGTAATTTTATTAACAAACAATACGAAATATATATATAGTTATATATATACACATTTTCTCTCATTATTATTTTATTTTATTACTTCAAACAACTTTTCAATATCATCGTAAGTTTGGGATTTAAGCCATTTTATCAGAGCAATTTTACATTCATTAAAGTTAAGGGGATAAATATTTATTAGGTTATTGATTTTATTGTACAGGAAAGGTTTAAGAAAAAATTGAAATCTGTTGCAGAAAAAGATTCTTGTGGACACTGTTTGGCATACTTTATCGTTCCTTCTAGATAGAGGCTTTGGTTTTTAATTTACCACAAACTAAAAGGGATTGGTCAGACAACGAAACTGTACAACTTTCACACATACACTCTTTCAGAAAATTTAAAAAAGAAGATTTTCGACAACTGAGTGACTCCTATATTTTTTTGGGAAGCTGTTTACACCCGGTGTACTGTGCCTATGCCTCTTATAATTCTGTGCTCACTGATTGATGCATCCAATCCTAGCACAGCTGAGATTAGCCCGACTAAATCAAATGACCGATCCGTAATCCAATCAAATCACTGAGCAGCCAGAAGGTAAACGCTTTATTTACTGTATAGTATAATATGTCTATGTTGGGAACCACAGTCTGCACGTACAGTCATGATCAAAAGCTTAGAATATTTAGGAACACCAATCGTCTATTGGTGTAGTCTACCCGAACGGTTTACATAGAGGGCCATGTAGCTGTGGTCTATTTTTTGAGGAAACAACCGGTCTATTCTATCTAGCCCGTACGTACGTAACTAATAAATTACATGGTATAAATTTTTACATAGGTAATTATAATATTTATAACAGCTGTTTGAAGTTTTTTGCTTGTAGTTATATGGAGTAGTTGCTAGTTTCAAATTGCCCTAGACTTTGATTTGTCTTCTCTTGTTGCATTTCCACTTTTGAGTGTGGCAGTACCCTGGTGTTTGGAGAGCCAATTACGTCAATATCCTGATGAATTGGGTAAGCTTAAGCCCTGTCATGGTATCACATATTGTTAGAATAAACCAACATGATGTGGTATTCCCAAAACTTACTATGGCTACTGATTTTTGCGCCTTTTGCGGAAATTGAGTTATAGGTATTTATTACAGTGTAAATATTAAACAAAGTAAAAAAAAACAATAAAGAAATAAAATTAGTTTCATACATACTTACATACCTACATACTTTTACGTCTTTATACCTAAGGTGGTAGGCGGAACGTCGGAACGGTGGAACGTCAACCAAACAAAGGTCGTTCCGCCATGTCTGACAAGTTTTGATATCGCTGTAATAATAGGTTGTCAGCCCATCGCCTAAATAACAATATTCTGAAAACCCTCTAATCCTTTGGCTGGTTCTTACAGAATGCCCGGGAGGAGATGCAGCTGGTACAAACGTTTTTCTACCGTTTCCAGTCCAGTATAGAAAATATTCAGTTTCGTGATTACGATAATTACCAACCAGGACAATTTTTTCCTTTGATATAGTCCAGTCTACGTAGAAAACGCCGCTTGAAACTACATCCAATCACAAAAAATGCCATCAATGTAAAATCAGTTACGAACATTGTCATATCTTCATTTATTTATTTATTTATATTTATTTATTTATCTTCATTTCCAATTTGCAAAATAACTATGAGTTATCAGATGTTTGGTGATAGCAATTTCTTGGTGATACACTGAATTTCTAATGTCCTTTTATGTCCTACCATTTCAACCGTACCGTGTCCTAATTTCAGTCGTCAGTTTTCCCATTGAAACTAGATATTTTCAGATTTATTTTATAGGTAGACCATAGTAATTTAGACCCTATTTTTATATTCTTTGACCTATACTAGAGTCGGAAGTATACCTATTTTAAATAAAAAAGATAACAGCTTTAGTTTGAAACTAAGAAAAAGAGTCTTGTTTAACGTAGCTTTTATTAAAGAACAAAAAATAAATACAGTATTTAATTTCTAAATGTGCAGAGAGCTAGACTTACCTAGAGTATTAACTGACTGAAAAGTAAATACGACCTTCTCTTCAACTGTGTACTCACTGTGATTTCTGCTTCTGACCCAGGCTCTCATTGAACGTGGGCGGGACGCTGCAGTATAAAGAGAACTGTCAAATCAATGTCAAATCACAAGATGGCGGCTATATCTTGTAACTTTTCGTATCGAGTAACTGCTAATTTGTTGATTAGTAAAATGAATGTTATCATGAAGGTGAAAAAAAATATATCTATGCCTAACTTTTATTAATTATCAGTAATAATTTGTGTAACCATAAAAAAATAAATGTGTAAGAGTCTTCGATATATACTCATTATTTTACGAGTTAGGTATGCTTTAAAATCGTTGGTTAAAAAGGGAGATCCCCTTTAAAGCATACCGAACTGTCATCTGATCTGACGTCACATGACAGGAGCGCCATACTACTTCCATAAAATGTTGTTTTAAAGAGAAAAGTAGATAGTCTAGCTTTATGTATGTATATCTCGGTGACGTTCTTATCAATTCAATGTATGTTTTCCTTGTTGTTATTATAATATTCGATATTTTTTTTAAATCAAGTTCAGTTCACCGAAAATATTTTATATGCTCAGACTTGCATAGACTCTATTATTTTTTTCGCCACGTTCATTTTAAGCGTGGTCGTACCGGTGACTTCTGTCCCCAAGCTTAGAAGAAAATAAGTATCTAATGTCGTCGGTGTATGGCTCTTTATTGCTCGTCCTCAAGTCAACATCAGAAGGTCCAGTTGAGAGTTGGATAAAGTTCCTTTGTCCCCATGAGAGGTGCGTGGTTCGTGTATTGTAAGTTTTATTGCTACCACCTTTTACTTTGTTACCTAATGATATATTCTCTTAGTTATAATGTGGTAGGTATCTATGCTAGGACTACTGATGGATCTAACTAAAATAAAGAAATATTAAAGAGTCCGATACCACAGCACACCTTCTGCTGCTGCTGAAACGAAAGTTTTCTTGTCAGTTTCCCGTCCTTCTCAAAAATAAAGTTATTCAGGAGTCTGTGATGAAAATATCAGAAATAACAAATTAATACTTCAACCGCTAACCGGATATTTCCAGAAATAAATAAAAATAGAACTGTGGGTGCAAAAAGCTATTAGGAAAGTGTGTGATCAGTTTGGGTGTTTTTAACCGACTTATAAATATAAAGGTCGAACAAAATTTACTTAGAGACTAGATACTGTTGTATGATTTAGAGAAGGGGCACGGGGTCACGTGCAGAATGGTGTTTGGCTTTTTTCTACTGTAGAGGTTCCATCACAGTACATACTTAGAAGCACAATACATACTTGTGAATACTTGGATCCGCCCTTGCTCCTCCGTGTCTATCATCACCACATTTAATTATAAAATAAACATGTTTATTTCGCAGCCATTATCTAAGCTTAATCAAGTCGAACAGACCTGTAATTTATAAATTGTAGTTGTATATCCCTCGTGGGAGTCAGCAGCTCTCAGCTGACCGTCTACCGGCCGCTGCTGTATTATTCATGAGGAAAACTTTGTGGCTCTGCATTTTAAAATCACCACCATTTGGTCGGGATTTACGAAAAAGTTAAACACGGTTAGTGTTTTATAAATAATGTTCGTATTTTTGAAGCGTGAATATGATATGTAACTGCTGACTGCACGTGGATTTTCGATTTCAAACATTTCTACATGAACTTTTTCTTTCTTTTTGTTGTAGCTTTCAACTTCACGGTTTCTTTTGGGTTGAGTTTCTGCTTTTTACTAAGGACAGCCGTACAGAAATACGTGTAAGAGCAACAAACAAATAAACAGCTAAGACGTAGCGCCGCCGTATTTATAATCAGCTGTCATGACTGACGGCGAGTTTGAGTTCGTATCAGAAAAGTCATTTCAGTACAAACTGGCCTGTCAAATCCATACTTAATATTGATTTTAAGTGTTAGAGCATAAATACGAGCCATAGACCTCCTACACTACCCCACAAAAGCTCTGATTTGTAAAAGCTTGAGAAAAGCAACACAAACGAAATTAAACCATACCGGGTGTAAGGGACAGCGTCCCGCAAACTGATAGGGGTTGCTCAGTCAACGAAACTGAACAACTATGACCAGGAAATTCTTTCAGAAAGTTAAAAAAGAAATTGGCTTTTCCATACAAACTGTCCGATCGAGGTAATCATTTTGTATGGGGAAGTATCTTTATTTCCTTTCCTGAAATAAATTCATGTTGATAGTTGTCCAGTTTCGTTGACTGAGCAACATTTATCAGTTTGAGGGACGCTGTCCCTTACACCCTGTATATTGGTCGTAGAAGTAGGTCTAGTATCCCATTAGCAAAAATCCACACTCACGTTAAATCGTAATTTGCGAATGCCCTTTTAAATGAATGGGCACTTGAAGTAATGGCTGAGGAGATATCTCACTGGAGGCTCTCGAGGATCGTACCGTCTCTTATTGGGGAACAAAAGCAATAAATATTGAAGATGTTATCGTCAAGTATTTGTGGGCTCATATTGTTGTTTGTATTAATATAATAATTATAGACGCACTGTTTTTAAACATTTATACTGTAAGATTTATTCTGATGTACTTACCGATCATTGCGTTAACTGTGTATAATATAACTGATAAAGGAAAGGTCTTAATACTGAGACCTCACCTTTCACTCTCAAACAATACTATTGTGATTGTTACTTAATGTGTTCTGTTTTAATTGTGTGAGTACTAATGATATTTTGAATTTGAATTTAAAATAGGTAAATGATCTTAAATTGAATGTTCCAACTAAGTAAAATTGAAAGATTTTAAAACAATTTAATATACATACCTACCTACTGAACATAATAGAACATTTAACACCTTTAACACCACCATAGACTTTGAAAAGCTGAAGGAAGATCTACAAAAACAGGACTGGTCTAAGGTTTACGCAGATAATAATATTAATACAGCTATTAAACTTTTTATAAATACCTTAAACAGTCTTATTAACAAAAATAAAACAATTAAACTAATTAGCCCACATAGAAAAAATAAATTAACTCCGTGGATAACACAGGGCCTATTGAATTGCATCAGAAAAATAAATAAACTACACAAAAACTATAAAAGACGAAATGAAAACCCGATTTTAAAGGATATATAAATATAAAGTACAGAAATCTATGTAATCTACTTATAAGGAAAACAAGAAATGAATATTTTAAAGAAAAAAATAAAAAAGCTGGCAAAAATTTTAAAGATGTCTGGAATGCCATTAATGAAGCATCTGGAAGGAAAGTCAATTCTAACAAAACTATTTTAGAAGTAAAAAATGACACGAAGGTTATTAAGGTTTCCGGTTCTGAATCCCAGGTTGCAGATATTTTCAATGAGTATTTCACGAATATTGGCTCTAAACTAGCGAATACTCATCTTAACAACTTAAATAAATCTGAGGACGATTTATCAATGTTGGTACGAATAAAGTCCCCAAATGCTTCTTGGTACATGAGACCAACTACTCCTGAGGAAATCATGCTAATTATTAAAACGTTTAAGAGCAGTAACTCCTGTGGAGCTGATAACATAACAAGTAAAATCTTAAAATGTTCTAACGGTTCCTTAAATGATCCTTTATCTTACATAGTGAATCTAAGCGTCCGATCTGGCATATTTCCCGATGAGCTTAAAGGTGCTGTAATAATTCCACTTTTCAAGAAAGGGCAGCGTAATGACATTGCTAACTACCGACCTATATCTTTACTATCCACATTGTCCAACATTTTTGAAAAGGTTGTTAAAGAAAGGCTATGCGGTTACCTGGACGACAATGCCATACTCTCTGATTCTCAATTCGGTTTTCGTAAAGAGCGTAGTACGGGAGACGCTATCGCTGCCTTAACCAACTTCATTATTAACAATATTGACAAAAAACAAAAGGTGTTATCAGTTTTCGTTGATTTGGCAAAGGCGTTTGATACCATCTCCCACAAAATACTTATAAAAAAACTGGAAAGCTATGGCATTGTCGGCCAAGCACTCAAGTGGTTCGGGAGTTATTTGTCGGAACGGAAGCAAATTGTAAAGGTTAATAATGTCACTACAGCTTGCAACCATCAATGTGTCAAATTAGGGGTGCCGCAGGGGAGCGTCTTGGGGCCTATCCTGTTTAATATATACTTAAATGACTTTTGTGCCTTCCTCCAGGGCTTTAATTGCCACACTCTCTGCTTCGCGGATGACACTGTATTAACTTTTGTAGGTGACTCGTGGAATATGGCTATACAGCGGGCGATGCAAGCACTTAGGCATGCCAAGATTTGGTATGATAACAATCTTTTAACTTTAAATGAAGCTAAAACAACCTACATCTGTTATGCATTGACAAAGACTAGCCTGCGGAAATGTAAGCCTACAATAAAGATACATACTTGTAATGGCGAGGACGAGAGTACATGTCAGTGTAGCGAATTAGTAAGATCGAGGTGTACAAGATACCTGGGTGTTGAAGTAGATGAACATTTGCGATGGGATATACATCTAAACAGAATATCTAATAAGCTTAGGCAAATGGGTTCTATTTATTTAAGTCTTAGAAATATTGTTGATATTCCAACATTGTTGTCAGTATATTTCGCATTATCACAGTCAATCATAATGTATGGTATAATAGCCTAGGGTGGATGTGGTTCCTCATTATTAAAAAAAGTTAACATAGCACAACGCTCTAATTTAAAGATTATTCTCAAAAAGCCTGGATGATATCCATCCTCAGAAATTTATAAAATTGCTAATGTTATGACAGCCAGACAAATATACATATGGCAGACTATTGTCTACTTCGCAAAAAATATCAAAAATATGCCACTAGTTATTAAAAAGAGAGTTTTGCGAAGTTCCACTTTAAATACATATGTCATACCCAGAAGATATACAAAAGCTGCTGGGACACATTTCTCCTCCATTGCACCACGTTTGTTCGATAATTTACCAAAGGACCTTCAAGAAAGCGTTCAATTATTTAATTCCTCTCAAATTGTTTTTAATAGAAGAACATTTATTTATAATCTTAACTGTAAAACCAAGCATTTTCTAAAAGGTTTCGAGTCGGATGATTTTGAAAGATATTTCAAGGCACTTACACCCATGTTAACTAATAGTAATAAAAAAAAAAAACACAAGAAAATAAAACTTAGTAGTTATTAGATTACGTAATTACCGCCACCATGTTTTATAAAAAGAATTGAGTGAAATTAATATTACTATCCACTTATTTAAAAGCAACTGTACAATCGATAATCTAGATCACACCGCTCTCAAATGAGTCAATATTATATGAGATGTATCAGTCCTGGCACAGACTTTGCTCCATTGGGGCTACTACTGAACACTAGTGATGTTTACAGGCGTCTCTTTATTTATGCTTTTGTTTTATAGTGTGTATAATGTACATTCTTTTTGTGGTAAATAATAAAAAGAAATAAAATAAAAATAAATAAATTACCAGTCTACCATTTTATAATTTTTATCACCTTCAGCTCCAAATCCGGTACATTTTAAGCCAGTGCTCGTCACGTGTTCCGCATTTCAAAACACTCACTTAAAGGATGTCGGAAGAGCTTTCACAGGGTTACGGTTCACCTGAAAATGTTTTATTTTCAAAAGCAGGTAGAGTACGACGCGGTTCTTTATGAACGTGGGCGGGGCGTTGCAGTATGAGGAAACAGTTAAATAAACGACTTTTTAAAAATATTGTCGGTAATAAATAGAGGTGAGAGAATTTTTGCAAAATATTTATTAGTTTGTGACACTCTAAAGTCGTATGTTAAAAAGAGAGATCTGAACATTTATGTGACGTCAAATGACAGGAGCGCCATGCTAACAACTTCCATATTATGTGACGTTTCGAAGAGAGAGAGAGATAGATTAGTATGATAATATTATATCTGGGTTATTATTGATCAATTTAATGTCTGTCTTCACTGTTGCTATTATAATATTCGAAATTTTATGAAAACAAATTCGGACACCGATTTTTTTTTATTACATATACTCGTACTCTTTTTCAAGATGGCGGCGTTTGGTTCCTGTTTCGAAACGTTCGTTTTAAGCCTTGACGTGCTGTAGAGAGGTTTTGAAACCGTTTTTTTAAAGAGTATGATTATTTATTAAAGAAAATTAAATTAAATCGGCAACGAATGTCACTTTCGACGTTATCTTCATTAGTTAGGCTCGTATTTATAAAGCGATCTCAAAATAAAGAACAACAGTAAGTTTGAATATGGCTGTTTTGTACTGAAATTATATTTCTCAACCGAACTCAAATTCGCTATCATTATTAAGAGATGATTATAAATCCGAGCCTAAATAACGATTGCTGAGATTGAAATATTTCGAATTCTTCTTTTTCTCTTCTTCTTATGTATTTTATAACTTACAGCAAGGACTTTGATTGACCTGCATGTTGTACATAATATACTAGTTTTTCAAGCTTTAACCAACTTCATTTATCAGATACGATGTAACTTTAAACGTTTCTGCGTAAACTCTTATTAAACTGCTCTTTGAGACCGTTAATTGTTATGTGAAACTGGTCTCTTAACATACATACATACATCACTAAGGGGGTAGGCAGAGCGTCAACAACCTAAATAAAGGTCGTTTTGCCGCGTCTGACAAGTTTTGAAGGTAGTTTAAGATAGATCTGTATATTGCTGGAGTGACAGGTTGTCAGCCAATCGCCTAAATTACATTAAACTGAAACCGTCGAATCACTTAGATAATTACTTACATCATGCCTAGGAGGAGATGGAGCTGGCATATTCTATGTTTTTATATCACTCCCAGTCCAGCATGGAAGTCTCATGGATTTCTCTTAAACAAGCTAATAACCCTTTTTTTGTATAGATTATAATTGTTACATGAATGATATAATGAAACTATAATAGTTTCAGCCTCATCTTAGGCCCGATATCGTATAAAAAAATCATGTCAGTACAATATGGCCTGTCAAATTCATACTTAATATTATTCTCAATCTTGATATTGCTTTATAAATATGAGACTCAATGTATGGTGGGTTTATGTTTAAAATTTTTAGGCAAATAACAAGCATAGGTACTTATATATTTCACAATAAAAGCTTGCCTCTTTGAATAATGTGATCACGTCCGTTGTCGTTGACTTTACCAGACTTATTTAATTTTGTTTCGCACAAACTCGGTAAAAGACTGTCACTTCCACTTGTCTTTTAACTTTCTTTGTTTTTATTTTTTTCGTTTAAATATAGCCATGAGAAAAATTACAAATCCGCAAGACTTAACTATATAATACTTTTTGGGGACTTGTCAGATAAGGAAACTCATTCTACATTTTGATAACAATATAAATAGGTAGAGGAAGTGATACGTCAGAGCGACGATAGCGACATCTAGACATGTAGTTGAGAAACTACGTAGGGCTTGACCAGTCTAAATTAAGATTGTAATTCAAGTCAATAATGATATGCGTCTCTGGAATGCCGGTCCATTACTCTATCAACTGAGTTACAAAAACGATGATCCTGCCAGAAACAAAATTATTGTTTTGTTTTTTTCATATTATATTTAAAAAAATAGTGTTGTGAGTGCTAACATTTTCAAAAATACAATATAAATAGAAGAGAAACATCACAATGATTATTCCTGTGCAAAGTCATATCTGCTTCATAATAATGATCTCTACAATACCCGCATTTCCGATTGAAAAGAGGAAAATACGCTCTATTACACACCTGTCCGGAAATAGGTACTTTATTACTCTTTTAGGCATTGTAAGTATCACCTCTATGCGGATGACTTACAATTTTATCTTTCCTGTAGACCCGATGATGTTGACTCCGCTGTTCAGAAAATCAACGAAGACTTGGCTAGAACATCTAGTTGGTCACACAGAAATTGTTTATCGCTTAACCCGAATAAATCTAAGTTCATGCTATTTGGATCTAAGATGCAAGTCGCTAAAATAAGTGCTTAAGAACCCTCCTTTTACATAGAAGGTGAAAATGTCAGTAGAGTTATGGAGGCGCGCAATCTGGGTCTACTTATCGACCCCAACCTAAGATTTGAGAAGCATATTCAAGAGGTAGTTCGTAACTGTTTCTTCCGTCTGAAAGTACTATATAGAATACGTAACTTCCTCTCTGAAAAACTTAGAATCGAATTGGTGGAATCCCTGTTACTATCAAGATTCAATTACGCAGATGTAGTTTATGGACCTAGGCTTTTGGCAACTACCAGAAGTTTAATACAACGGGTGCAGAACGCCTGTGTCAGATTTTGCTTTGCCATTCCTCCAAGATTGCATATATCACCACACATAAATCAAGCTCGAAGTCTTCGCATGAAGTCTAGGAGACAGTTTCACTCCGCGACTCTTCTATTTGGCATAATTAAAAGTCGGAAGCCATTACACCTCTTCGAAATGATCGTCTAGTCCTCCCGTCAACGCAATGCTCACCTTGCAATCCCCCGTCACAAGACTACTGCATTTGAAGGTAGTTTCAAATATACCGCTTCCAAAATTTGGAACGATATCCCTCCTCCACTGCGCAACATGACCTCTGTTGCAAGTTTTAGGAACAAAATTAAAGAATATTTCCTACTACATCAACTTAGCAGTGCTCTTTTAAAGTACAATACAATACAATACAAAATTCTTTATTGCACATAGAAACACATACAACAGAAATAAAAAGGAACAAACGTGACAGTACAATATAGGCGGCCTTATTGCTAAAGCAGCAATTTCTACCAGGCAACCTTTGGGTATAGAAATTGTACAAGCAGAAAGCGGGATAGTGCATATTACTACATATAATACTTAGACAATATTTACACACTATTAAATAAATATTTCAATAAAAGAAATATACTGATATATATCTTATGATTAACTAATATATAATTGCTACATAAGACAGGATACTCTACGTTATAAATCAGAGAAATTGGTAGATAGAATATCACTGCATATATTTACTTAAATGATATTTATAAATTAGACAGCTACACATTAAACATTATTAGCCAGATAGAAATTTCTTGTTTGCTCCTTAAACGATTCGATAGACGGAGCTCGTCGAACATTCTCGGGCAAGGAATTCCACAGTTTAATTGCCTGTACCGTAAAAGATTTAGCGTAATAACTAGCGTGATAATTGTACAACTAGTTTGGCAATTTGTTTAAACTGTATTTTACTATTTTTTATTATATTGTGTTTTGTGTTTTATTCTATTTATATTTGATATTTTATTTATCTTTCTCCCAGTCCAGTACTGGGAGCGAGAGAAAAACATAGAATGTGCCAGCTGCATTTCCTCCCGGGCATGCTGTAAAAACCAGCTAAGGGATCTGAGGGTTTCAGTATATTGAAATTTAGGCGATGGGCTGACAACCTGTCACTACAGCAATATACGTACAAAACCATCTTGAATAACCCTCAAAACTTTGTCAGACGTGGCGGAACGACCTTTGTTTAGGTTGTTTACGCTCTGCCTACCCCATTAGGGATAAAGGCGTGATTATATGTATGTATGTGTTTTATTGATGTTAATATATTGGAATATTTTGCATTGGTTCATTTCTTCCATGCTGGACTGGGAGAGATAGAAAAACATAGAATGTTCCAGCTGCCCTTCCTCCCGGGCATGCTGTTGAAGTCAGCAAAAGGGACAGCAGAGGGTTACAGTGTATTGTAATTTAGGCGATGGGCTGACAACCTGTCACTATAGCAATACATATTACAATCTAAAATTGCCCTCAATTTTTGTCAGACGTGGCGAAAGCGCCTTTTACGAGACGTTAAACGCTCTGCCTACCCCGTAAGGGATAAAGGCGTGATTTATGTATGTATGTATGTATGTATGGTTCATTTAATTTTAATTTATTTTTGATTGGTATGTGATTTAATTATAAGTTAACTAAAATTTATTATTGTATCTAAAACTGCAAAGCATCTCTATTATTTAATTTTTGATTTGAAAATGTTTAGTCGTATTCTTCTATCGCTCCCAGAATAGTCGTCAATATATTATTTTTGAAATACCGATGTTTATTTTGATATAATTATTTTATGTTCAATTTGATACGACGGATTCAGAACCGGGTCAAACTGAAAATCAGCACCATAGCTCCGGCTGTGGCAATATGCTGAGTTAGGTCCGTTTCAGTATAGATAAGAGTTCTCTATAAGTAAGTTTAATGTTATATTGCATGTGTTATTGTATATTTTATTTATTATTTTAGGATTATCTGTACTGAATAAATATGTTTTCTTTCTTTCTTTCTTTTGACATACAAATATAGGGAACAAAAAAAACTTAACTTCTATGCTGGACTGGGAATGAAAGAAAAACATAGAATGTTCCAGCTGCATTTTCTCCCTGGTATACTGTAAAAACTAGTTATGGGATCTGGTGTTTCTGTATATTGCAATTTAAACGATGGGCTGTCAACCTGTCACTACAGTAATATACCTACAAATCTATCTTAAATACCGGAACGATTTTTGTTTAGGTCGTTCACGCTCTGCCTTTTCCAAAAGGGATGAAGGCGTGATAATATGTATGTGTGTTTGTCATGTAAATATGCGGATGAAAAAAAATAAAGATTTAAATGTCCTTTGACATCTATATTATTTTCGAGGTAGGATGCATCCAGATGCCGTACTGGACCCAAGAGTTGACATCAAATGGTACTAGAAAATCAGCACTTAGTTCGTTGTTCGACTCTTAATCCCACTTGCTAAGAAGAAGAAGAAGCACTGTGGGCTGTATTAATAAACAGTACTTGAGACTGACAGCTAGTTTGAGTTCGTATCAGAAATCTCATTCCATTACAAAACAGACTGTCAAATCCATATTTAGTATTGCTCTCAATCTTGAGATCGTTATATAAATACGAGCCTAAGTAGCAACTGGTCCTACTGTCAGATATATTGTGACACAAAGGAAAAAGATAAAGTATCGTTCCACCACCGATTTGGCCACATCTTCTTCTTCTGTCGAGTGGGTATCGAGTCAATCGACCCGATGAACCCTGGTGTCAGAGTTTTTAAACCACCTAATAGCACAGCTAATAGGCCTCTGAAATGGTTTGTCTAACGACCACTGTCAAAGACAGCGATCGGGACCGACGGCTTAGCGTGCCCTCCGAAATAAGGAATCTTTTTTCTTCCAGACAATCAGGTGATAAGGCCTGCATTAACTAAACTGGGGAAAATCTCACAAAGTGAAAAATTGACAATATATCAAATGTGTGTGAATGTGAACTAGAGATCAAACCCAGGACTTCCGACTTTAAGCCAAATTACATGGCTCTTACCACTTAACCACGGAGGCTAAAAAAATAAGCCTTTACCCCGTACACGAGTGGGTTCACACAACAGCGGCCATTTTTCCATCATTCCCGCTCACTTCACCCGCGCCCGCGCAATAGCCCGTGGGTACAATGACGTCATGACGCTCGCTGCACAATCTACACATCAACACACCACATTTTATGCATGAAATATCTGACGTAACCATACTTCTTTACTATTAGTAGATCATGAGAATGGCGAAATAGAGAAGAGACCAAAAGATACAGATCGGCTTACTTCTTTGTATTGAAAGGAGGGCTAGGTTCCTGTGGAAGATCCTCGTATAGTATCGAAACGTCGAGGGCTAACTCTCTTTTCAATACACACAAGTAAGCCGATATTTATCTCAGTGTTCATTATAGAGAAGAGGCCTATACCTAGTGGTAGTAGTTTGTACGTCTCAACCATTAATTCCATTGTACCTATGTTAAGATAACTAACAAACTAACTACTGCATGTATCTCGAAATGTGAAATAAAGCATTTTTATTTTATTTTAGTAAGTAAAAGATGGACAATCTAATTACTCTCTTATTTATGATCATCATCATCTTTTCCAGCCCACATCCACCCACTGCTAGACAAACGTCTAGTGACCAGATGAGATGAAACTTAGCAAACATATTCTGATCCTGGAATAGGATATAAATACATAGGCTTGGTGCTTTCTAATGGAAAAAAAAATTGCCGCGGATGAAACCGTAGGCGGAGAGCCTAGTATGTTATAAGTGTTGACTACATGGATACGTTCCAATTCAGAATACGCACATTTCGTAAACTGGATTGACGTACCTAATCTATACAATCTACCCTTCCCATTGTACATGTTAAATTTATTTGGTTTTGTACGTTTTTCAACGCAATCTTGGATTCATGGAAGGATAAGGGACGCTAAATTTCGTTACCCAAAATTGATGATTACATTCGTTACCTGTCTTTTTCGTGTTCGCGTTCTGGGATTGTAGAGAGCTAGAGAGGCATGTCCCTTCCACGTTATGTGATTGCTTCAAAAACAAGCAAAAACTTCAAGATTGCCTGAAGATTAGCAAAAACTTACGGATAGATTTGTGTCGCCCCAGTTAACATGCTGTCAAGTAGCTAGTTACGTTTAGCTATTCCTTGTCATTTAGTAGCATTAACAGATTTTATTCCAAATCCCAAATTCATGAACAGGTATGTATATTGGTACGCTAGAGATAGAAGTATTGATTTCAGAACTAATTTGCAATTTCTACGTTATAATTTTAAAGTCGGCGTGAATTTTATTCCAGAAATATTTCTCGAGCTAATATTAGCAAATTTTAAAGGAATCAAATCATTTATTAAGTTTATAGATATTCATTGAACTAAAGGAAACAAGTAACTAGAATAATAAGATCAAACAATTGAGTTTAACCAAGCGCCGAAAATCATAAGTACAAATTATATAAATGAACAAGCTTGAATAAAGTTATAAATTCACAAACTTCTTCTTAATCAGATCTTTGAATAACTTTAGATTTGTCTTAAATTGTTTAAAGGAAAAGCTCAGATGAATAAAAGGAATAAAGTTACAGAAAAGGGAACCTATGGGTTGCTTTATTAGAAACCCTTTATGAGATCCCTTTGGTCAGCTTGTATTTGAATTTGGAAGTTTTCGGCTGTCTTACTTGATTACCTACATAAATAATTTAATCACCGAAACATTTGATTCTAAATTATGTTTGAAAGTGCAGCAACACACAGGCGTCACTTACTGCACGCAAGGTTGCGCTCAACACGCTGTAATTTTTTTTTGCATTGCTTACAACACACATGCGTCACCTTACACGTTCACGTTCCTCGCTACGCGCGCGTAGTGCGTAAGGTGACACATGCATGTGTGTTGTAGGGAATGTTAAAATCATTGACAGCGTGTTGAGCGAACCTTGCGCTCAGTTAGTGACGCCTGTGTGTTGCTGCCCTCACTCTGACTTTGAATTCATTTATTTAAAACAGAAGTTAAGTATAGAGTCAACTCAAGAGCAAATCCATCGCAAAAAGCTATTGTCATTTTAGTTATCGCAAAGCTTTTTCCCATTTTTTTCTTTCAAAGTCACTTCTGTGGTTACTCCTATTAGATTACTGTCATATAAAGATCCCTTACTTCCGCAGAATATACTGTAACAATGGAAACAAAGACGCGGGTCAAATGCTGAATAAGGGTAATAAGCACAGATAAGCGCTATAAGGAAAAGTGGCCAGAGGGCCGTTCTATAAAACTACCAATTATACGTATAATTTGAATTACATTGCGGGTTCGAATAGTGAATTGAAGTGAAGTAATTTAAAATTTATTTAAACAACTTTCCTCAAGAAACATAAACCGAACTATAAAAAAATATATTTTGTTCCTACGCAATAAATCAAACATTACAGCAGCTCTGACACTACTTGTATGAGAAGTCTTATGTTCTCTCTTGGTAATCGAACCTCCAACCTCCGGATTGAGAACCAAAGTCGCGCACTACTAGATCACCGAGGCAATTATTATACAAATTGTAAATCATGAATGCATGCGAGTAGTAAAGCAGAGTATGTGATGAATAGAGATGGCGCGAGTGCGGCGACCAGCGTGCTAGCACAAGAGTCAGAAAACATACAGAGACGAAGCTACATACAACCGCATTGGGATAAGTACCTGATTCTTCCTAACCTACATACCTACTTCCTTATACTATGTATCTAACCTACAACTAAGAACATACTAATAATGAATCATGTAATCTGAAAATGACTACATAGGATCCAATGCAGTATAACGGGTGTAAGGGACAGCGTCCAGCAAACTGATAGGAGTCGCTCAGGCAACAACATTGAATAACTTTCACCAGAAAATTCATGCAGGAAGAGAAAAAAATGCCTTTTTCTATATAAAATGTTCACCTCAATCAGACAATTTGTATGCAAAAACCAATTTGTTTTTTCACTTTCAGAAAAAAACCTGTTGATAGTCGTTCAAGTTCGTTGACTGAGCAACCCTTGTCAGTTTGCGGGACGCTGTCCCTTATACCTGGTACGCAGTACGACAAGATGAGGATGATGTGTAATCTGAATAATAATAAATGAATTTGATTTTGAAACCAAACCTCCATTACAACAGGCATGCAATTCATGATCTATCGCCTCTGCAGTAGAGAAATTGCCTCCAGGACATAACCTTCCGAGATCCATTTGGAAGCTATTAATAAGACTTCTGAAAGTGTTGACATTTGTAAAGAACTTAAAAAGAACATGTGATGTAGCTATATTTTGTGCAAAAATAATATAAATGACTCTGCAGGAGAAGAAAAAGTGCAAAAATATAGCGCGGTTGAATGAAGTTTTGCCTCTGTACGTTTTATTTATTTAATTTATTTAACAGTTTATTGTACACAGAAACATACACAGAACAATTACATAGGAATCAAGACACAACAGGTACTGCTTATTTCTAAAATGAAATGTCTTACAGCAGACCTAAGAAGTGAGATAGCATAAAACGTAAAGCGGATAAGACGTGCACAATATGAATACAAATTAGATACATGAACAGTAAATAAGGATATACCTACTTAATTACACTATACTACGATTATACAATAAGTAAATAAATTATAATACCTATAAATATATTAAATACTCTATATAAATATAACTGAAATAAATAAATATATACATACCATAGATACATATATATACAATATATAAATACATACTACGGATTACGCAGAGAAAGATAATGTTCTTTGATTCTCTTTTTGAAAACAGCGATTGATGGGCTGTCGCGAATAGTGTGCCTTGTGCCACTTGTACGCGTCAATAAACAATGTAATGATGCGGTTAGTATGCGGCGCGGCGAGACTTGTGACGTCACACGCTCACTCCTCCCACCACTATGAAAATAACCTACTCATGAGTAGCTACTATATTCTACTGAACTGTATAATGAACGACATTATTATTTTTTTTATTTTAACACAACAACATTTTCTCTAAACACAAATTATTAGCGTGCACAACAAATACAAGGGACTATGAAACCTATGAAATATGGTTAAACATACATACATACATAAAGCCACCCACGCCTTTACCCTTAATGGGGAGGCAGAGCGTAAACGATCTAAACAAAGGTCGTTCCGCTACGTCTGACAAAGTTTTGAGGGTTATTTAATATAGATTTGTAGGTAGATTGTATTAGCGACAGGTTGTCAGCCCATCACCTAAAAGGCAATATACTGAAACCCTCGGATCCCTTAGCTGATTTTAACAGCTTGCCCGGGAGGAAATGCTGCTGGCATATTCTATTTTATTTTCTCACTCCCAGTCCAGTATGGAAGTAATATGGTTAGAATTAATCATGGTAGGCAGTAGAGAAGAGTAAAAAGCTAGCAACGACTTCTCAATCAGAACCCAAATCTCTTATCTCAGCCTTTCTCTAAAATGCTTCAATATTTCCGTAGTGGTGTCTACGTGCCACAGCTACACGCTACGCCGTAGCCCTCCGCTACGACATATGATTGCTCTGATCCGGTTACATTTGATCCGCGCCGACAGTAATGGACCAGTCGAAGCATGATTTATACTTTTCTCCCGCATTCTTTGAATTGATGTTACAACTGGTTTACGCGGAAAATCGTCTATAGGGAAGATTTCTGGATGATTTCTCCCTGTTTTCATCTTCCGTTTTACGATGTAAGTAAATATTTTTGCTTTTCTTAAAATAGCAGTATCTATAGCATATGGAAATTTTCTGTTGTGTTTGGGAAAAGAAAACGGGACATGTCCTCGTAATTTTGGACAATTCTGTTGAGTCTCGACCACTTTGCAACTATTTTTATGGTATTATCACTACACTTTGAATATGTTTGTCGAAGTATTTTGAACAGTGTTTTGCGTGGTTTAGCAAACTGGTATGAGTGCGTTGCTTTATTGAAAAAACAAATTTACCCTTCTGCACAGACTTCTGAAGAGAAAACTTTGCCTATTGCACAAAATATCCAGTTGTTCCAGCAATTTGCCAAAAGAATGGACGGAATGTAAAGGTCGTGAAGCGCCGCGCCGCTCCTCTGGAGCTACGTCCTAATGCGGTCTAACTTTTAATGTATTTTTTAATTTTTTTATTGCAGATATACTAAAATTTGCAGATATGCACCTATTATAGATGTATTTTATTACTTTTCAAAAGATTTTTAAAATTATTTAGACATATGTTTTTTGATGTTCTTTTTCTGTTTTGTTATGATCAGTTCATATTATACTTAAAAATACCTCGTACAAATTGAATCTACTAAACTGGAGAGTATATTTGAAATACAGTAAAATAAGGATTTATCTAGGCCTTGGTATCGTCTGGTCGCTGGACAGATCAATTAAAGTAAGAAGCGTTTCAAATACCTTTTACAGCAATTTTGTTACAATTAGTTTGGAGTACTGGTAAATCTTGTTCAACTGAAAAAGGAATAAATTGAATAAGATTTTTTTTAATCATTTACGTTGATGTATCCCGCCTATCTTCTTAGCGAATGGATTCTCGAGTCGAATGACCCGATGAGCCCTGGTGTCAGAGTTTTCAAACCGCCTAGTAGCACAGCTAATAGGCCTCTGACATGGTTTGAGTAACGACCACTATCAAAGACAGCGACCGGGACCTACGGCTTGACGTGCCCTCCGAAGCACGGAATGATGGTGTTTCAGCCTGCAACGTCCTAACCAAACTGGGAAAAACCTCACAAAGTTATAAATCAAATTTGTGTTTCCCCCCTGGGAATTGAACCCTGGACCTCCGGATCGTAAGCCCAAGGCTCTAACCACTAGACCACGGAGGCAGTTATATCCCGCGTATAAAACTATTTTATTATTATTATTATATTAGTCTAAAGTGTCCCACTGATGGGCGAAGGCCTGCTATAAAACTATAGTTGCTCAAAAAATATAGGATGGTAGCTGTGACAGATGATTTTGAGATACGTTTTGTTTTGTTTTCCTGCTGAATGGCATCTTAGATTTTACAGAGTATAGTTTACGGATTTACAATAATCCGAGAGTTATGCAACAACTTATCCCTTAACCGCGCTAGGTCTGAACGTCTTCTTCTATTCTGTGGTTGTGGAAAAAAAATTGCGAGGCAGGAATTTTTTGGTTTCCTCAAAAGAAACCTTCCTGACCCGGGGGCAAGTAAAATTCCCGTTTTATGAGGATCACGACCGTTCAAACTTTATCGCGGGAATTTGTTCAAGGAATTAAAGCGGCGACAAATTACTTTAGTAAATTACTTAAAGTGCTCGAGAATCTCGGGAATAGAGAGGCAGGGAAGCGAATAATGCTGAAAAATTATTTACACATTCCAGGGAGGTCATTAGACTCATTAGTAATCAATGCTCCACGCTAATGATAAAGCTTTTGAAAGAAGCTTAAGTGAAATCTAATTATAATCTGAAAATTTTGGTATGTTTATTAGGTATATTATTACTGATTTACGTCTACTCAAGTATAATACAGGTGTAATATAATAACGTCCCATTTGATATTATAACTTATCGTTATAACGCTTTAAGCGCAGGTCGTGTGCCGCGGCTGGCTCCATATTTCACAGTCGATGTTGAATCATGTCGACCATATTTCGCTAGTAAGCGACTATGAGCCGAACTCACATAAATTGAAATCACTCCGACAATTTGCTTGATTCTAGAATTGCTGGCTAAAACAAAATTAAAATCTACGTATACTTGTCACTTTCAGACTAAAAACATTGAAAAAGGACAGGAAATCTATTTCATCCGGTTTTTTATATAAATCTAAAGTCTGTGGTTTTATGCGTTATCTGACGTTTTATCCGCCGCCATATGATATGGTCCAAAAATTTACAGAAATACTGGTGAAACGTGCTAAAGTGCGTCATTATTTGACGGACAAAGTGTAAAACCTTAGTGTATAAATCGCCTGTCCTTTTTCAATTAAATTATTTTGAAAGTGACAGATAGATTTTTAGTTTTAGCCGGTGGTATCTATAATCAAGCCCATTATGGGCTACTGTCATTCATTAACTTATTCCATTTGGAGTTTTCCGGGTGTTGCCAGGACAAAATAGCACCTTATACTCTTAACATATACCCTGTATGAAGTCTAAGCACAGTATTATGTATTCAAATCTGAGCTGTTCGTCTCGCAAGATGCCTCAATAACTTCATAGTTCAAGCGCGTCTGACTACACCAACACCTGTTACCATACTGCTGGTTGGTAGAGTAGAGCCATTCAAGTCGAGCAAATGTATGATAACTGAAGCACCCACGAAACACCGCATTTGTGTAGAATGCAGCATACATATCTTCCCGTATTACTTTACCATACATACGTATAATCTCGCCTTTATCCCTAATGAGGTAGGCAGAGCGTAAACGACCTAAACAAAAGATCGTTTTGAGGGTTATTTAAGATAGATTTGTAGGTATAATGCTACAGTGGCAATTGTCAGCCTATCGCCTAAATTGAAATATACTGAAACCCTCGGATCCCTTAGCTGGTTTGTACAACATGCCCGGGAGGAAATGCAGCTGGCACATTCTATGTATTTACTTATATACTTAGGTAGTTTTTACTTAATTCCAATCTTTTCATTTGATTTAGAAACCCAACCTTTCGGACCCTTTAAATCAATAAACTTTATCAAGATACGTAAGTATCAAGTAAATAGTTATGAATTTATGATAAATCCTTTTAAATTATAGCCTTTATTTAATAAATCAATTTTGAATAGTATATCGACTCCCTATTAGCTAGTATGTTCGAAATTCCCTAAAACCATACCAACTTACGCATACCACCATACAATTTCGTCTATCTAATAGTAGGTGATAGAAAATACACAGTAGAAGTAAAAAGCAGTACAATGTTTACTTTTTGTCACATTAACATATAGATATTGTAATGTTGTTTGTCCACCGCTGCAGCCACGAGAAGGCAACGTCAAAAGGACTCTTTCAAATCACCATTTATTTCGCGTTCTCCTTTGAACACGCTTCTCGTGTTATGGAAACTTAAAACGTAATAACATATTTTTAAAAAAATGTCTTTAAAAATCTAGTGAGAATGAGCAAGATTTTGTGCCGCAGCTTTACTTCTGTGATATAGTAGAAATACCTCTGAATATATCGACACCCACCGCCGACCGCAAGTATCCCGGCACGCGAACTATGTTAGAGGTTATCCAGTTTAATATCTACTTGTCTCAGGGACGCAGTTCTGATAGTGGAACCATTGAGACCAACCATTTAGAAACAAGTAGTACAATACAATACTTTTATTAATAACAAAATAGTTACAAGTCATTAGTTATTATATCAATACAATTTAATAATCAGTTTTAATAATTTTAATAATTTGTAGCTAAAATTATTATTGTCAATTTTGCATAAATAGGTAAATAATATATATATATATATTTTAGACCAAATATGTGTCGTTTAATTTCTAAAACAAGACTAGTATTATGTTCGTACTATACATAACATAGCGTTAACATCCTAAAAATTCTTTAACGTAGAACTGTGACTCATTTAACCATTTTTTTATTTTATATATAAATTCGCCAATGGTAGCTGCGTCTTTGACATGTTGTAGTAACTTATTGAACAGGACGGGTTCATCATCACCATCTCCCTCGCCTCATGCCGTATCTCACGGGTTCAGCTACCTTATCTAGGGGAATAAAAGGAGGATACTCGTTTTTACACAGAGCGACTGCCATCTGACCTCCGCAACCCAGAAGGGAAACCAGATTCAATCCTAGATTAGGTCAGAGTTTTTAACTGCAGCACTGGCTTCTGATATGGCTCAACGACTAATATTTTCGGAATTAAACGATATTAAGCGGGACCAAAGGCTTAACGTGCCTTCTGAAACACGGAGAAAGCGACAAATTAACGTACATATGAAATTCGAAAACCGAATAACACATTGGTACGTGGTGGGATGTGGGATTCGAACCCCGACCTCCCCCGCTCAGGAGGCAGCGGCCCTATCCACTACACCATCGGGTTCTTAGGAACATGTAGGTATATCTCAAAATTATCTTAGACAATCCACGTGTTTCCAATAGGGGTAAACTAATTCTATCAAAGAATCTAAAGGACATTTTTTTTTCAGAACTTGTACTTAGAGCGCTTTAATCACGCTTAACAAAGGCGGTATCTCATCTGAAGATGCGTGCCTCTGATCGAACCAGAACGTTGTATTGAGTGCGATACTCAAGGTTACTGCTTGTTATTTAGTGTAAAGGCACTTTGGCCTTTGTGATGTCTGTGAGAGAAACGAAACGCATCGGTTCGTCGTTTGATGAATGTTTCGTCTTCATTTCGACTCATCAGATAAGGAAGTGTGCGCATTACAGTTGGTTTTTTGTTATTTTTTTACTATTCAACCTACCAGAACGTAGTAGGTATAGGTAGATTGTATTGTATCAACTGACTTTACATCTAAAACTAATTTACTAGAAAATTTGAGGAATGGTAGATTTCTCCACATGAATTAGGGTCGTTAAAACTTTTCAGACGGAATGAATAGAGTTTGTCGTATTCAAAAGATAGACTTTAATTTAGGATCTTTCTGAAACATTCTTTGCTAAATGCTGAAAGGTTTTGTTGACTTGTGTTTAGAAATCCTATTAATCTCCGGGACTTTTTTCTTAATTCTCTTAAGTATTTTAACTGCCACCGTGGTCTAATGGTCATGGATTCCCGGTACGGAGGTCGTGGCTTCGTTTTTCAGGAGAACAAATACGAAGGATATAAAGCAGTCATTTTATCACTTTATGAATTTTTCCCCAGTTGTGTTAGGACAATGCAGGCTGAATCACCTTGCTTCGGAGGGACGTTGAGCTGTCGATCCGATCGCTGCCATTGATAGTGCGTACACAAACTATGTCAGGGTCATATAAGCTGTGCTATCAGGCGGTTAAAAACTCTAACACCATGGTTTGTTGGGTCTTCACCTGTCCAAATAAGTAGAAGACTGACCTATTTTTGGTTTGGTAAAATGCCAAAGTTTGTCAGTAGCTTTTATAAGCATGTTTTGTATGAAACAAGGTTTTTGGCTGAAAGCTTCTAGTCATTATTTATAGGAAGCTTGTTTTGTTGCAGGAATCATAAAGGAAACCAGTGGTTTGGATCTATTTACGGACAAAACTATTAGTTACATCACTGAATTGCTGAAACCATGGCTGAAACCTCTACAGCTGAAAACACTATCTCTGAAAGTACACTCTTTTTCTGTCGTGTGGGTATCGAGTCAATCGATCCGATGAACCCTGGTGTCAGAATTTTGAAACTGCCTAATAGCACAGCTAATAGGCCTTTGACATGGTTTTTGTAACGACCACTATCAATGACAGCGACCGGGACCGACGGTTTAACGTGCCCTCCGAAGCATGGAATCTTTTTTCGTTCAGACGATCAGGTGATTTAGCCTGCATTGTCCTAACCAGTTTGATTCGGAGAAAATCCCACAAATTGATAAATATGAACTTTCTGTTCCCCCCTGGGAATCAAACCCAAGACCTCTAGATCGTAAGCCCATGGCTCTGACTACTAGACCACGGTGGCAGTAAAGTACAGTACGACCAAGTTTTAAATTAACGTGACGAAAAAGAAACTAATCGCGTCGGCATGAGATTGGTTAATTCTGCTTATACTGCAGCGCCTCTGCTCACTTTCATTGAGAACCGCGTTGTCGTACGAATAGCGTTTTAAAATGAAAAGAAAATTTCGGAGAAAGAATCGAATTAAAAAGGTTTTACAGAGCGAGAAATTCACGACAGAAAGTTTCGAAGTCTCGGGCTATGAATTAAAAATACCGTCCGAACATTGGCACTAACTCACCGGCAAAGTTCAAGGGACAGGGTCGTCTGTCCTCACAGTCTTAATTGTTTCTGAAAACACAAGTAAATACTAACGTATGGCCAATCAGTGGAAGTTTAAAGTTTAATGAGTTTGTTTTGGGTTGCCGCGGTCTAAGCTCTAGTTAGGTTACTATAGTTGTTTTATCACACGACTGCCGCTTTGCCATTCTTACGAGTGTAAATGTACCTGAACGCACACTGCCCCAGTGTGAGTGAGTTCATTATAGTAAACTTGTAGTTACGCACACAAGGTTGTCCAAGCGGCAGGCGTGAGATAAAAATACTATAACAGTGTGCTGTGCGTCTGCTTTCACCAGTTGATGTATTTTGGTTTATAAAATCACGGGAAAGCGTCTATAGCATAACAGTATATTTATGTTGCTGTTAAGGCTACATGTACATGAGAGGTATTTTAGATCCCTCACGCACCGTCCGGTAGATTCTCCACTAGGTAGAAACTGTGTGAGGCAGATTCGTTATACATAGTGTAAGAGACAGCGTCCTGCAAACTGATAGGAGTTGCTCTGTCAATGAAACTGAAAATCTTTTATTAGGATTTTTTTTCGGCCAGTGAAAAAAAAAATTCTATACAAATTGTCTGATCGAGGACATCATTGTGGGGACCAAAGGCTTAACGTGCCTTCTGAAACACGGAGAAAGCGACAAATTAACGTACATATGAAATTCGAAAACCGAATAACACATTGGTACGTGGTGGGATGTGGGATTCGAACCCCGACCTCCCCCGCTCAGGAGGCAGCGGCCCTATCCACTACACCATCGGGTTCTTAGGAACATGTAGGTATATCTCAAAATTATCTTAGACAATCCACGTGTTTCCAATAGGGGTAAACTAATTCTATCAAAGAATCTAAAGGACATTTTTTTTTCAGAACTTGTACTTAGAGCGCTTTAATCACGCTTAACAAAGGCGGTATCTCATCTGAAGATGCGTGCCTCTGATCGAACCAGAACGTTGTATTGAGTGCGATACTCAAGGTTACTGCTTGTTATTTAGTGTAAAGGCACTTTGGCCTTTGTGATGTCTGTGAGAGAAACGAAACGCATCGGTTCGTCGTTTGATGAATGTTTCGTCTTCATTTCGACTCATCAGATAAGGAAGTGTGCGCATTACAGTTGGTTTTTTGTTATTTTTTTACTATTCAACCTACCAGAACGTAGTAGGTATAGGTAGATTGTATTGTATCAACTGACTTTACATCTAAAACTAATTTACTAGAAAATTTGAGGAATGGTAGATTTCTCCACATGAATTAGGGTCGTTAAAACTTTTCAGACGGAATGAATAGAGTTTGTCGTATTCAAAAGATAGACTTTAATTTAGGATCTTTCTGAAACATTCTTTGCTAAATGCTGAAAGGTTTTGTTGACTTGTGTTTAGAAATCCTATTAATCTCCGGGACTTTTTTCTTAATTCTCTTAAGTATTTTAACTGCCACCGTGGTCTAATGGTCATGGATTCCCGGTACGGAGGTCGTGGCTTCGTTTTTCAGGAGAACAAATACGAAGGATATAAAGCAGTCATTTTATCACTTTATGAATTTTTCCCCAGTTGTGTTAGGACAATGCAGGCTGAATCACCTTGCTTCGGAGGGACGTTGAGCTGTCGATCCGATCGCTGCCATTGATAGTGCGTACACAAACTATGTCAGGGTCATATAAGCTGTGCTATCAGGCGGTTAAAAACTCTAACACCATGGTTTGTTGGGTCTTCACCTGTCCAAATAAGTAGAAGACTGACCTATTTTTGGTTTGGTAAAATGCCAAAGTTTGTCAGTAGCTTTTATAAGCATGTTTTGTATGAAACAAGGTTTTTGGCTGAAAGCTTCTAGTCATTATTTATAGGAAGCTTGTTTTGTTGCAGGAATCATAAAGGAAACCAGTGGTTTGGATCTATTTACGGACAAAACTATTAGTTACATCACTGAATTGCTGAAACCATGGCTGAAACCTCTACAGCTGAAAACACTATCTCTGAAAGTACACTCTTTTTCTGTCGTGTGGGTATCGAGTCAATCGATCCGATGAACCCTGGTGTCAGAATTTTGAAACTGCCTAATAGCACAGCTAATAGGCCTTTGACATGGTTTTTGTAACGACCACTATCAATGACAGCGACCGGGACCGACGGTTTAACGTGCCCTCCGAAGCATGGAATCTTTTTTCGTTCAGACGATCAGGTGATTTAGCCTGCATTGTCCTAACCAGTTTGATTCGGAGAAAATCCCACAAATTGATAAATATGAACTTTCTGTTCCCCCCTGGGAATCAAACCCAAGACCTCTAGATCGTAAGCCCATGGCTCTGACTACTAGACCACGGTGGCAGTAAAGTACAGTACGACCAAGTTTTAAATTAACGTGACGAAAAAGAAACTAATCGCGTCGGCATGAGATTGGTTAATTCTGCTTATACTGCAGCGCCTCTGCTCACTTTCATTGAGAACCGCGTTGTCGTACGAATAGCGTTTTAAAATGAAAAGAAAATTTCGGAGAAAGAATCGAATTAAAAAGGTTTTACAGAGCGAGAAATTCACGACAGAAAGTTTCGAAGTCTCGGGCTATGAATTAAAAATACCGTCCGAACATTGGCACTAACTCACCGGCAAAGTTCAAGGGACAGGGTCGTCTGTCCTCACAGTCTTAATTGTTTCTGAAAACACAAGTAAATACTAACGTATGGCCAATCAGTGGAAGTTTAAAGTTTAATGAGTTTGTTTTGGGTTGCCGCGGTCTAAGCTCTAGTTAGGTTACTATAGTTGTTTTATCACACGACTGCCGCTTTGCCATTCTTACGAGTGTAAATGTACCTGAACGCACACTGCCCCAGTGTGAGTGAGTTCATTATAGTAAACTTGTAGTTACGCACACAAGGTTGTCCAAGCGGCAGGCGTGAGATAAAAATACTATAACAGTGTGCTGTGCGTCTGCTTTCACCAGTTGATGTATTTTGGTTTATAAAATCACGGGAAAGCGTCTATAGCATAACAGTATATTTATGTTGCTGTTAAGGCTACATGTACATGAGAGGTATTTTAGATCCCTCACGCACCGTCCGGTAGATTCTCCACTAGGTAGAAACTGTGTGAGGCAGATTCGTTATACATAGTGTAAGAGACAGCGTCCTGCAAACTGATAGGAGTTGCTCTGTCAATGAAACTGAAAATCTTTTATTAGGATTTTTTTTCGGCCAGTGAAAAAAAAAATTCTATACAAATTGTCTGATCGAGGACATCATTGTGGGAAGGTAGATTTTTTGTTTCATCTCCTGAAAGATTTTCCCGGTGAAAGTATTTCAGCTTCGTTGACTGAGCAACCCCTATCAGTTTGCTGGACGCCGTCCCTTACACCCCGTATAACTGCAGGATGCACGACGATTGGTAATTATAATAACTTTGAGACCTCTTTTTCAAAAGCGGCTATGCCTGAACCACAGATATGTATGAACCTGAAGAGAATTAGAATAATCACAAAGCTACGTAGTAAGTACAGTCTACCTCTATAATATCGTAAAGTCGTCGCCCTCGCGCCGTGAAGTGGCTCAAACGAAGAAGACTCAGATTACAGACTCAAGCCGATTTTTGACGGTAATCCTGCCCTGACGAGGATTGGAACATGACATGCAAATCTTATTTTATTTTAAGGTAGGTAGGTAAGGTACTTCTACTTAGCGAGTGGATTCTCGACTCGAACGACCCAATGAACCCTGCTCTCAGAGTTTTCAAACCGCCGAGTAGTTTCATCCATGCTAGCCTGGGAGCGAGAGAAAAACATAGAATGTGCCAGCTGCATTTCCTCCCGAGCATGCTGTAAACACCAGCTAAGGGATCCGAGGGTTACAGTATATTGTAACTTAGGCGATGGGCTGACAACTTGTCACTACAGCAATATTATACCTACAAATCTACATACATACATACATAAAATCACGCCTTTATCCCTTACGGGGTAGGCAGAGCGTTAAACTGCTCGTAAAAGGCGCTTTCGCCACGTCTGACAAAAATTGAGGGCAATTTTAGATTGTAATGTGTATTGCTATAGTGACAGGTTGTCAGCCCATCGCCTAAATTACAATACACTGTAACCCTCGAGTCCCTTTTGCTGACTTCTACAGCATGCCCGGGAGGAAGGGCAGCTGAAACATTCTATGTTTTCTATCTCTCCCAGTCCAGCATGGAAGAAACCTACAAATCTATCTTAAAATAACTCTCAAAACTTTGCCAGACGTGGCAGAACGAACTTTGTTTAGGTTGTTTACGCTCTGCCTACCTGATAATGGCGTGAGTAAATGTATGTTTGTATGTAGTAGTAAAGCTATTAGGCCACTGACATAGTTTGAGTAACGACCAATATCAAAGACAGCGACCGGGACCGATACTTATTATTACTTACATAATATATCTCAACGATATATTCACGGGTCAGGCAAAGAGTGCAAAGCTAAGTGAAAGATTATACCAATTTTTGTAAGATTGAGTCTGAAAACTACTATATTTATGATTGTAACTGTATATATGTTTGTAACTACAATTACAAGTATTTTTCCATGCTGGACTGGGAGCGAGAGAAAAATATAGAATGTGCCAGCTGCATTTCCTTCTGCGCATGCTGTAAAAAACAGCTAAGGGTTCCGAGGATTTCTGTACATTGCGATTTAGGCGATGGGCTGACAACCTGTCACTATAGCAATATACCTACAAATATATTTTAAATAACCCTCAAAACTTTGTCAGACGTGGCGGATCGACCTTTGTTTAGGTCGTTTACGCTCTGCCTACCCCATTAGGGATAAAAGCGTGATTATATGTACGTATGCAAAATCCTTTTTCAAAAACTTTCCATCGTGAAGGTGAGATTCTGAATCTATTTCGCCTCAATTAAATTCATTGTTTGTCGCGCGGATTTATGAAACTTTTGAATTTTGACCATTAAATTGGAAATACAATTAATTTAAATTATGCCTGCCACCTTCAGTTTAAAAGCAATTGATAATAAATTATAAGATAAGCCTCTTAATAATAATCTTCAATTTGTCGTTTTGTTTTCGTGCGCTAAATAATATTTACATTTTCGTTATTTACTTAGTTACTGAAAAAAGGGAAGGACGTTACGTAAATTCTCGGCAAAAAGATAAAGCACTAAAGTATCTCGTCCTGACTAGACCGGGTGTGATATAAAAGATAAAGCACTAAAGTATCTCGTCCTGACTAGACCGGGTGTGATATAAAAGATAAAGCACTAAAGTATCTCGTCCTGACTAGACCGGGTGTGATATAAAAGATAAAGCACTAAAGTATCTCGTCCTGACTAGACCGGGTGTGATATAAAAGATAAAGCACTAAAGTATCTCGTCCTGACTAGACCGGGTGTGATATAAAAGATAAAGCACTAAAGTATCTCGTCCTGACTAGACCGGGTGTGATATAAAAGATAAAGCACTAAAGTATCTCGTCCTGACTAGACCGGGTGTGATATAAAAGATAAAGCACTAAAGTATCTCGTCCTGACTAGACCGGGTGTGATATAAAAGATAAAGCACTAAAGTATCTCGTCCTGACTAGACCACGTGTGATATAAAAGATAAAGCACTAAAGTATCTCGTCCTGACTAGACCGGGTGTGATATAAAAGATAAAGCACTAAAGTATCTCGTCCTGACTAGACCGGGTGTGATATAAAAGATAAAGCACTAAAGTATCTCGTCCTGACTAGACCCGGTGTGATATAAAAGATAAAGCACTAAAGTATCTCGTCCTGACTAGACCGGGTGTGATATAAAAGATAAAGCACTAAAGTATCTCGTCCTGACTAGACCGGGTGTGATATAAAAGATAAAGCACTAAAGTATCTCGTCCTGACTAGACCGGGTGTGATATAAAAGATAAAGCACTAAAGTATCTCGTCCTGAGTAAACCGGGTGTGATATAAAAGATAAAGCACTAAAGTATCTCGTCCTGACTAGACCGGGTGTGATATAAAAGATAAAGCACTAAAGTATCTCGTCCTGACTAGACCGGGTGTGATATAAAAGATAAAGCACTAAAGTATCTCGTCCTGACTAGACCGCGTGTGATATAAAAGATAAAGCACTAAAGTATCTCGTCCTGACTAGACCGCGTGTGATATAAAAGATAAAGCACTAAAGTATCTCGTCCTGACTAGACCGGGTGTGATATAAAAGATAAAGCACTAAAGTATCTCGTCCTGACTAGACCGGGTGTGATATAAAAGATAAAGCACTAAAGTATCTCGTCCTGACTAGACCGGGTGTGATATAAAAGATAAAGCACTAAAGTATCTCGTCCTGACTAGACCGGGTGTGATATAAAAGATAAAGCACTAAAGTATCTCGTCCTGACTAGACCGGGTGTGATATAAAAGATAAAGCACTAAAGTATCTCGTCCTGACTAGACCGGGTGTGATATAAAAGATAAAGCACTAAAGTATCTCGTCCTGACTAGACCGGGTGTGATATAAAAGATAAAGCACTAAAGTATCTCGTCCTGACTAGACCGGGTGTGATATAAAAGATAAAGCACTAAAGTATCTCGTCCTGACTAGACCGGGTGTGATATAAAAGATAAAGCACTAAAGTATCTCGTCCTGACTAGACCGGGTGTGATATAAAAGATAAAGCACTAAAGTATCTCGTCCTGACTAGACCGGGTGTGATATAAAAGATAAAGCACTAAAGTATCTCGTCCTGACTAGACCGGGTGTGATATAAAAGATAAAGCACTAAAGTATCTCGTCCTGACTAGACCGGGTGTGATATAAAAGATAAAGCACTAAAGTATCTCGTCCTGACTAGACCGGGTGTGATATAAAAGATAAAGCACTAAAGTATCTCGTCCTGACTAGACCGGGTGTGATATAAAAGATAAAGCACTAAAGTATCTCGTCCTGACTAGACCGGGTGTGATATAAAAGATAAAGCACTAAAGTATCTCGTCCTGACTAGACCGGGTGTGATATAAAAGATAAAGCACTAAAGTATCTCGTCCTGACTAGACCGGGTGTGATATAAAAGATAAAGCACTAAAGTATCTCGTCCTGACTAGACCGGGTGTGATATAAAAGATAAAGCACTAAAGTATCTCGTCCTGACTAGACCGGGTGTGATATAAAAGATAAAGCACTAAAGTATCTCGTCCTGACTAGACCGGGTGTGATATAAAAGATAAAGCACTAAAGTATCTCGTCCTGACTAGACCGGGTGTGATATAAAAAGGTAGTAAAACTCTTGATGGTGCTTGTAGAATACTTTGAAGCTCATAACCGTGAAGTAATGAATGACCTAAAGAACAGACACCGGGTAGTTAGAGTTTTTCTAGTTGTTTTTATTGTTTTACCGTCCAGATTTAATTTTGCGATAGACCTTGTAATTACTACGTATATCTATTTTCATTATTTGTCATATTTTAATCTTTAATATCTAAATGAGTTAGGTTACAAAAACAAATAACATTAACATACATAAAAGTATATCGTTACTTACCTACATACATCTCCCTAGCCTTATCCCGTATCTCACGGGGTCTTCTTCCTAATGTAGGGGATTGAACGAGGGTACTGGTTTTTACACAGAGCGACTGCCATCTGACCTCCGCAACCCAGAAGGGAAACCAGACCCAATCCTAGATTAGGTCAGAGTTTTCAAGCCGCCAAAGCTTAGCACTGGCCTCTGATATGGCTTAACGACTAATATCTACGGAATTAAACGATATTAACCGGGACCAACGGCTTAACGTGCCTTCCGAAGCACGGAAAAAGCACCGAATAAACGTACATATGAAATTCGTTACTTACCTACATTGCTATTTAATTTCATATATCAAAAATACAAATCAAAATTCGACGCGTGCATAGTAAGAACTCACGAAATTCTTGAATGTACGTGGCGAAACGACCTTCGTTTCGGTAGTTGACCATGCTGGACTGTGAGTGATGGAATTATAGAATGCTCCAGCTGCATCTCCTCTCGGGCTTACTGTAAAAATCAGCTAAAGGATTCGAGTTTTTCAGTATATTTAATTTAGGAGACGGGCTGACAACCTGTCACTAACAGCAATATACAGATCAAAACTCTATACTATACCATGAAAACATGACAAACGTGGCGAAACGACCTTTGTTTCGGTCGTTGACCATTAGGGATAAAGACGTGATTTAATGTATAAATGATTTATATTCTGAGATTTATGATAATATCCGACAGTTTAACGAAGTGGAGAAGTTTATATAGATGTTCCGGAGCCTCCCAATATCGCCTTTGTCATTCACCATCGTCCTTACATTGTCAACCGGAAACTTTGTCATTATTCTGGCGATGAACTTTGTCGTCAGCTGAGACACAGTAAAATTAAATCAGTATGGACGAAAACTCGTTGACGTATGCATTCTCCCAGTACTCACGTACGGAGCTCAGACTTGGTCTTTGACGGAAGCTCGAAGGTCCAGACTCGCGGTCTGCCAGAGAGCCATGGAGCGCAGTATGTTGGGTCTGAAACTGATTAACAGCGTCAGGAACACTATACTGCGCTCTAAGACACAAATTGCTGATGTGACCTTCACCGCCACTAAGCTGAAGTGGGACTGGGCCGGCCACGTTTGCCGCATGCCGGATGACTTGCGGGCAAAGATAACCACACAGAAGCCGACTGACAGAAGACGACGCGGTAGACCTAGACGACGATGGCGAGACGGGTTGGATGCCTTCAGCAAGTCATGGCCGGTAGAAGCACAAAATAGGGAGTCTTGGAGTCAGGGTTCGTCAGGCCGATCAATTCGAAGGTATCTCCTCTTGTTTTGTACCAAGTACATAGAATTAGGCAATTACTTCAATTTATTAGACTGTAATCGAGGTATTTTCTATGTGATCTTACTGCTCCTCTTATTTTTGCTATGTCTGGGTTACCTCTCAAAGTTAGGTACAAGGAGCGAGGTAGGAGTGTGCGACATCAAGCTGACATTTACCCTCAACCACAAATTAATCCACTTATGAGAGGACTTCCTCTGTGGTCTAGTGGTTTGAGTTTTAGTTTTTCGATCTGAAGGTTGCTAGTACGAAGAACAAGATTTAAAGCTGATAAAATTTATAATTTCATGCGATTGCAAAATATTTTACATTGCTCTGTAAGTGGCCATTGCTTCCCTAAAAGTTAGGTTGTTGTAGTCATAATTACCCTAGGGCATTCATGACATGACAAAATAATATTATAAAAAGTTAAATGTAATATTCTATTTTCTTCTAGTCTAATGTTTGAATCGAAAATAAATTTCGATACATAATTTCGATACGAACCGGCCAATATTGTTTGTGTCGCATGGAATAAGGCGGCAAAAAAGAAACATGGTAAAGGAAATATATTTTTATCTGTGCTTTCACTCTGTATTTTACTCAGCATTTTATTATGAAAGATCAAAATGATTAGATCAAATGATTTTTCTTCCATACTGGACTGGGAGAGAAAGAAAAACACAGAATGTTCCAGTTGCCCTTCCTCCCGGGCATGCTGTAAAAGTAAGCAAAAGGGATTCGAGGGTTACAGTGTATTGTAATTCAGGCGATGGGCTGACAACCTATCACTACAGCAATACACATTACAATCTAAAATTGCCCTCAATTTATGTCAGACTTGGCGAAAGCGCCTTTTACGCTCTGCCTACCCCGTAAGGGATAAAGGCGTGATTTTATGTATGTATGTATGTAAAATGATTAAACAATTGTTTTATTGCGAATTAGATAAAGTTTTGTGATGTATGAAATCCTTCATAGTGAGTTGGTTTTGCTTACTGGTTCAACCTATTTTCATACTTTAATTTTAGTAAAATTATCCTTTTTCTGACCTTATCTTTGACTCGATATGGAAAGCGTAATACTTACCTCAAGTTTAAAAATCAATCGCATACTCGTACAATAAGCGGCCTCGCTACGCTCGGGCGCCAAATGCCTCTTATGCAATTGATATCTAATGGCTCTTGGTTACTAATGTACTATTACGTAAGAGGTTTTGTCTAATACTAATAAAGCAGACAATTTACTGTACAGAATAATAAACAAATAGATCTAATAATAAAGACCACTTATTACTATCGCGTTAATAAAATCATAAGCAAAAATAAGTTGTCGTAGGTAGGTAGTCCATTTTCAATTTTATTACTTTGTAGTTTTAGCCGTTAGTATCTAGAATCAAACCCATTGTAAACTATTGGATTATAGTTTAGGTTAATGGAGGATTGTAGTTAAGGCGATGGACTGGCAACCTATCATATCACCGGTATCTGAAACCACTCTTAGCAAATTATTAAACCGGAAAAATAATATTACTATACCTACAAACCTGGATGTTTTTTAATAAATAAAGACCTAAAGACAACCCTGCTTAATAGCTTGACGACCCAGGACCGACCATCCAGGCGAAATTTTATAAGGAGAGCCGACCCCAATTTGGTTTTTAACTGCCTCCGTGGTCTAGTGGTTAAAGCCATGGGCCTGGGTTCTATTCCCAGGGGAGGGGGGGCACACAAAATTGATATTTGTCAATTTCTCACTTTGTGAGGGTATCCCCAGTTTGGTTACGGCATTGCAGGCTGAATCACCTGATTGTACGAAAAAGAAAGAGGATTCCGTGCTTCGGATAACACGTTAAGCCGTCGGTTCCAGTTGTTATCTTTGATAGTGGTCGGTATTTAAACCATGTCAGAGGCCTAAATAGCTGTGTTACTAGGCGGTTTGAAAACTCTGATTTTTATCGGGTCTATCGACTCGAGAATCCATTCGCTAAGAAGAAGACCCCGATTGAAACGGGAAAGGCTAGGCCAAGAAATAGAGACAGAGTGAGACAGAGAAAATATTTTTAATATACTGTTGAAGCTCTGCCTACCCCTTGAGGGATACAAGTGACTTATGTGGGTAATTAAACAGTTTTTTATTTATTGTGAAGTGCGAATACCTATAACAAAATCGATTCGTATACAACTTTTTGTATTTTAATCTCTCAATTTTATTTTATCTTGCTAATGCCACATCGTACTGGGGTCGAAAGCCAATCGCTTTAAAATTGTTATCACTGTTTTTTATCTAAATAAATGCTATTTCACGATTTTATAATTCTTCATTTACATACAAAATGAGTTCTCTATCTATATGGCCTCCAGACTCCCAAGTTGAGGTGCTCTCTAGGGTTTAATTTCTTAACATGAAAGTGTCTGCAAGATCCTACTAACATTAAAGTAGCAGAGCATAGGTGGCGCGGCGCCTCAATGGTAATAATATAATTGTGTCTAAAATTCTTCATGCTGGACTGGGAGCGAGAGAAAAACATAGAATGTGCCAGCTGCATTTCCTTCCGGGCATGCTGTAAAAACCAGCTAAGGGATCCGAGGGTTTCTGTATATTGCAATTTAGGCGATGGGCTGACAACCTGTCACTACAGCAATATACCTACAAATCTATCTTAAACAACCCTCAAAACTTTGTCAGACGTGGCGGAGCGACCTTTGTTTCGGTCGTGTACGCTCTGCCTACCCCATTAGGGATAAAGGCGTGATTATATGTATGTATGTGTCTAAAATACAAACATTTTCATGAATATTTTACGATCGGCGACAATCGCAACAAATTCTCCATTTTATAATGCATAATATAATAATTCACACTAAGAATAAAAGCTATGTATTACAAACTTGCAAAATGTGGCCACACTGCCCGGTCACTTTTTTTGATAGGGGTCGTTACTCAAACCATGCCAGAGGCCTATTAGCTGTGATACTGGGCGGTTTGAAAACTCTGACACCAGGGCTCATCGGGTCATTCGAGCCACACGATTGTAGCCAAATGTAAAATATGCATGAAAATGTTTGTATTTCAGGCACAAATAATTTAAAACTGAAGGCGCCACTGTCGCTGCTCTCGAACCACCGTAATGGCTGCTACACACTTTGCCGGCGGCTTGCGCGAGCCGCACGTGTCACCTGTCGTTTACTGACCCATTAGGAAGATTCAAGGTATAATGATTCGTAAATGCACATTACTTGTTGCTGGGACATTGAAAGTTACCTCATACATTTGTTTAAAAAGTTTCTTGCACCAACACTCGTGTTTAAACTAGCATAAATCGCGGTTAAATTCCAGCTCTAAACAATTTGAGCGAGATAGCTCCGGGGAAGCTGCAAGCAAGTTACAGATATAACACATGAGGGAAAGATACGAAAGTGGTTTGACGATATAAAGGACTGAACGGGACGGAAATATCACGAGATGAAGAGAATATCCCAGGACCGGAGGGAATACCAAATGCTGACCTCCAACCTTCAGTATGAAGATGGCACCCCATGATGATGATGAGGGATAGATACGAAGCGAGGTACAGAGAAGTTATTGCAACTTTTGCTTTGAGTCTTAAAGTTGTTATCTGAATCAATGTGTTTAACATAAATAATGCTATTCTGTGTTTTAACTTAGAAACAAAGAAGCCATAAGTAAATATCGGACTTAAAACAAGTTTTAGAGAAACATGGACGTTTTTCGTCTAGACGGCACGGCAACGGCTACGCCGACGGCACGGCACCATCGACGATACCGTGGAAGCTATAATCTATGAAAATAAATGAAACTATATGGCACGCTTTTCCACATGCCGGCACTGCAAAGACACAGCATTGATTCTCACCGGTATCGTCGCCGGCTTGCCAAACTGCATGTGTTTTGTTTCGTACGAAGCACTTGCGTGCGCTCAAATTGGAACTTGGTGGACGTTGCCGTGCCAAGCCACGGCATCGTGACGGTTTCGTCGCCGTGCCGTCTAGTGGAAAAGCGCCCAGCTATAACTAGTTGAGCTACCGTGTGCTTCCGCCACAACTACAAAGCTTTCGGTCTTCATCAATGAGACGTCGTGACTCAAACTTTATCTGAAACTGATAGAGTGACTTATAAACTGTGCCTGCCTGAAAACACCACGATTCATCGGGTTTCTCTATCAGACGATCAATTAAAAAGAAAATAGAAGAACGTTATGAAAATAACACAAATGTTGTACAGTTTCTTTGCCCAAAGAATAAGCCTAGACATTGAGAGAGGCAATGCTGCCAGGCTTCTGGGAACCTTTCTTTCCTCCTGGGAAATTTACCATTTGTAAAACGTGAATTGTATTGACCCTCTGTAATAATAGTAAAACTTCATGAACATTAAACTTCTAATCATATTATACGTTATTCTATATATAATGTTACCCCATTAGGGATAAAGGCGTGATTATATGTATGTATACCTTTTTCTATAAGGGTATTCAATAAACAAAGTTTCAATTGTTGCAGACGCGAGGCAAACAATGCTGGCTGAGGGAAGTACTTTAGCAGCGGGCGGGGCGCGAACCGTGGGGAATGCAACTCGGTAAAACGTTATAACTACAGGCAGTTACACCAGGGTAGTTTTTCATAGTTTGAGTATATATCATTTGCTGCTATGCTGGACTGAGAGCAAAAAATTTAACATAGAAAGTGCCAGCCGTTCTCCTTACAGGTATTCTGTCGAATCGGCTAAGAGATTGGAGGATTTCATTGTATTGTAATTTAGGCCATGGGCTGACAACCTCTCGCTACAGCAAAATACTCACACATCTATCTTAAATAACCCTCGAAACTTTGTCACAGGTGGCGGAACGACCTTCGTTTAGGTTGTTTACCCCATTAGGGATAAAGGCGTGAATATATGTATGTATGTATATTTTTTCGGAGTATGAATATACAATCTCATCTCTTCTAGAACATTTATTTCTCTTATTATAACGTCACAATCAGTATTCTGGTGCTGGGAGACGGAGAACCCACCTGAGATGCATACTAATGCTCAAGATTGAAAATGGTACTTTATTAAGGAGACACGAACATATAAAATAAACCAAGTAAAAAAATATTATTCTTGAACATAAATTCTTCTTAATCTTTAAAAGTCATATTTCAGGGGAAGCTACATAATATATATGATTATTTATTTTGTAATAGTAGTTTCTACGAAACCGTAGCACTAGCTACGAAGATGTAGCTAAGTGATACGCGTCGCGTCGGCCTCTCTTGAAAGTGCCTCACTCGGTTCTCTATTAATCAAAATGATAGATAGGCCAACATCTGTATGATAAACCTACTTTATTATATTTTTATCTTTAGAAAGCTGTTACATTCAATTATATTTTTTTCTTCTGTCGAATTAGAAAAACATAGAATGACCCAGCTGACCTGAGCTTTCCTCCCGAGCATGCTGTAAAAACCAGCTAAGGGAGTCATTGATTTCAGTATATTGTAATTTAGGCGATAAGCTGACAATCTGTCCCTACAGCAATATACCTACAAATCTACTTTATACACCATTCAAAAGTTCTAAATTTGTCAGATGTGGCGGAACGACCTTTGTTTAGGTCATTTACACTCTGCCTACCCCATTAGGCATGACTTTATGTATAAATTTAAGTCAAACTGCTACTTACTCACTTTGAAAAACACTTAGTAAATGGTAGAAAACCTTCTAGTAACAGTTTTCTGATTATTTGGAATAAAAAGTGGGTCGTTCGCAACATTCTCCTCCATGTTTCACGTTCTATGGCTTGTAAAAAGTGCGAGTAGCGAGTTCAAAGACGGATGTCTGAGCAGAGTTAGTGGTTTGTGGTCGTTGGTACTCGTGAGGTGCGTGTACACAGCGCCGGTTATCTATGCAATTTAGGCAATTGGCTGACAACCTGTCACTACAGAAATATACCCACGAACCTATCTTAAATAACCCTCAAAACTTTGTCAGACGTGGCGGAACGACCTTTGTTTAAGTCGTGCACGCTTTGCCTACCCCATTAGGGATAAAGGCGTGATTATATGTATGTATGTATGTATATGTTGTGTTATGTTGATTGTGGTGCCTCTCAGAGCCCTGTAGTAGTGTATGTGAGTGTGGTCGTGCAACAAGAACTGGCGCGGTAATAGTGGACCGTGCACGCGTTCAGTACTCGTTAACTCGTTAACAAATACAATCTTCCAGTCTTTCTCATTTAAAGTGCTGTTTTATTTGAAAATATTAATAATATGTGCATGATCATGACAACGAGATGAAGGTACTTCTTTTAGAAGAAGGGTAGTGTTGTAGAGTGTTTTTTGTAAAAAATCATGCACAATACTATTACGCTTCGTATGAAAAACTTTGATTTCACGCAATTGAGCCCCGTATTTATAATCAGCTCTCAAGAGTGACAAAAATTTTGAGTTCGTATCAAAAATGCCATTTCAGTACAAAATGGCCTGTCAAATCCATTCTTAATATCGATCTAAATCTTGAGATTGCTTTATAAATACACATTCACGCAAAATAAACATTCTTTTAAGATACCCAGTATGTATCTTCTATCCATCCATATCTTCATCCTGATGGACTTATACTTTTATGAGTTTAGAAATCAAGAGTGGAAATGAAGGTAACAAAACTAAGAGCGAAAGTAAGTTGGTAACTACGTCGTTCTAGCTAAAAGAAATCAATACTACATACATACTTGGTACATATAATCATACATACATATAATCACGCCTTTATCCCTAATGGGGTAGGCAGAGCGTAAACGACCTAAACAAAGGCCGTTTCGCCACGTCTGACAAAGTCTTGAGGGCCATTCAAGAAAGATTTGTATGTATATTGCTGTAGTGACAGGTTGTCAGCCCATCGCCTAAATTACAATATACTGAAACCCACAGATCCCTTAGCTGGTTTTTACAGCATGCTCGGGAGGAAATTCAGCTGGCACATTCTATGTTTTTCACTCACTTCCAGTCCAGCATGGAAGATATATATGCGCGCCTCATCGCTACCCGGTGTGAACTGACCATTAAGAATGATGGAATAGTCAGGGTCGCTCTCCGTGACCCGTGCCGGCTCCTATGTACATATTGAATCAACATCTAAAGCAGATTCTGGAAAATTAATCAGGAGGAAAGGGTTAACGTAAATTCGTTCGCGGAATGAAAATGTAAATATTACGCAAAATATTCTACAATAAAAATACAATTAATTTAAATAATAATAGTCCTTCCACCAATTATCGCTGATGACAACTAATATCCCAGAGATCGGCCAACTGCCCAGGACAAGTTGTTAGTGCCCAAGTGTTTGCGCTGCACACAGGTGCACTCTCTATTCCTTCATTATGATGGATGTGATTCTTCTGATGGGACAGAATTGACTGACACAACCAGACATAAATCAGTCGCAGACATTCTGCATGTCTGCTGAAAGTGTTTTTAAAAAGTTCAAGTATTTGTTCGGATAAAATCTCGTACGTCGATGTCTAAGATTAAAAACACGATTACACAGATTCAATAAATCCTGCCGATCGGAAACTAGTACACAGAAATATTTCCTCATAATAGTCCTCTCACCGATTTTTGATGATGGCGGCCAACCTCCCGGAGATCAGCCAACTGCGCAGGACTTGTTTTTAGTGCCCAAGTGTTTGCGCTACACGCAGGTACACTCTTTATTCCTTCAATCTCTTATTCTGATGGGACAGATTGACTGACACGACTAGAGATAAATCAGGCACAGGACCGACTATTTGCATGCCCATCCGCCAGCATGGATCATCTTACTTTACGGACAGTCAAGTGATCACCCTGCAATGTCCTAAACAAACTAGAAACAACAACAAAAAGTCATTGTCCCTTGCCGGGAATCGAATCCGGGACCTCCTGGTCGAGAGCCTATGGCTGAGACCGATAGTCCACGGTGGCAGTTACAAAAAAATTATAGAGTACATATACAGGTAAATACTGCTTTTATTATGAATTGCAAGGTAATTTGATAATTGAATGTTACGTTTAAATAATTCGTTCATAATACGAATATGTACACGTTCGTACGTTCATCAAACAGGCAATTATTTGTCTATCCGCTCAAACAAGCTGATTCAATTTCAAACTGATTCAATTCGACACGTTCTCATTTTCTGCCAACAAGCAACCTGTGAGAACAATACGGGGTGTCAGGGACAACGTCTCACAACCTGATAGGGGTTGCTCAGTCAACGACACCGGGAAACTCTTTCAAGAAGAGAAATCTTTTTTTGGTTTTCCATACAAAATGCTCACCTCGATAAGACGATTTGTATGGAAAAGCCAGTTTTTTTCACTTCCTGAAAGAATTTCCTGACGACACTTTTTCAGTGTCGTTGACTAAGCTACCCCTATCAGGTGGAACGCTGTCCCTTACACCCCGTATGTTGTGCCTATATCACCGCAGAGACAATGTCTACGTGATAATATTTAATAAATCTACGTGCTAGCGGAAATTCGGTAAATTATTTTTCGTCAGGTCTTTTTGATTTGAAAATCTAGAATCTCGTATTTATGAAGCAATCTTAAGTTTTACTGCGAATTTGAGTTCGTATCGGAAATAATATTATAATTTGAAATGGCCTTTTAAATCCATACTTAATATTGCTCTCAATCTTGAGATCTCTTTATAAATATGAGCCTAATGTGTTTGCAAGCAATTACACTCAATAACATGGTATCAACATGTTGTTCATAGATAAAACAAACTGCATTATATTATAACTATGAACTTGCAAAGTAATCAGCTCTCGCCTGATCGTTAATCCGTACGGACGTGTTTGACTGTGTCTCTCTACAATTAATTTTGATTTTGTTTTTCTAAATTCGATTTGGGCCTTACATCGGTGGCTCTCGTTTCTTCTTGTGGAAGTGTCCATAAGACCCGGCGGCCATTGCTCGTCAACTCGGTGCATCTCGCTCTGCTGGTGTGGTGTTCGGCGCAATTATCGGTGGCTCCTGTTCTGGCTTGAGGGAAAGTCCATTGGACGCGGCGGCCATATTTACCTGTGTCGGACCTCTTTGTCTTCAGCATCGATAAGTCAAGTAAGTCTGACGAATTATCGGTGTCCCCAGTGGAGGATCGAACCTGGCCCTTCTTGAACTGAAGACTGCGGTCGGCCAACGACGCTACAAAGCGAGTGACGCAGCGCTGCGAAATCCTGCACCGCTATCTTGTATGACTACTGCTTCCACGGATCAACCGTGCACATCTACGACTCCAACGCCATCTACCGCGTTGCTACGGAACTTTTAACTGAGCAGCCGAACTGTATTAGTTGCCTTCAATCGTAGTACCAGAGCCTGCCTGCAGATGCCGCCCAAGGGTTCAATAACTTGTGCTGGGTGCTTACAGCCAATCATAAATCGGTTATATCTCACATGCAGTATTTGTTCTAAAATATATGATTTACAATGTGCAAATGTTTCCGAAAAGCGTTTTCAGAACACAATGACACTAGATCATAAAAGTAAATGGTCATGTCAAGAGTGCAAAAATAAACAACCAAAAACTGGAAACCTTAATACACCTGCTAGACCTACAAAAATGGATGAATTGTCTCTTTCTCCCGAAAAGAAGAACTCTAAGGATTTTACCAATGTCAATACTACCCGTGGTGCATCTAAATCGACACCCCCACAGTCATCACATGACTCTCCTGGTGCCTCAAATTACGCCTTAATTACTGCAATTAGCGAAAAGGTCTTGATTTCCATTAAGGCGGAATTGCCCGCGATGTTAGCAAGTGTTGTTAATACAGAGTTGGCTGGAATCAAGGAAGAATTAAAGGAGTTACGCAAATCCACTCAATTTATTAGTGAAACACACGACGAATTAAAGAACCATGTAGAGCGATTGATCACCGACAATAAACAGCTAAAGAAAGAAAACTCTTTTCTACAGGAAACTGTACACGATCTATCCGACAGATTGAATAATTTAGAGCAACACCTGCGAGAGAACAACCTGGAGTTTAATGGTATACCGGAACATCGTACAGAAATTATACCGAACATTCTACAGCAGTGCGCAAAAGTGGTTGGTCATCAGCTAAACGAAGGTGATGTTATTCATTGTACAAGAGTCGCTAAACAAAATAGAGAAAGCAAGTTTCCGCGCGCAATTGTAGTAAAGTTTAAGAACGGACGCTGTCGCGATGAATTCTATTCGGCCGTTTAAAGATATAATAAGGCAAATGAGAAAGAAAAGCTGAATACCTCTTTGCTTGGTATCGGTGGGGACAAGATGCCAGTTTACGTTTCAGAACACCTATCACCAAATAATAGATCGCTCCATGCAGCAGCAAGGAAAAAAAGCCAAGGAATTCAATTATAAATTCACTTGGGTACGAAACGGCAGAATTTATGTTCGTAAAACCCCCGATTCCCAGTATATACTTATTAAAAATAAGAAGAGTCTTGAACTCATTCGTTAATAACTATCTAAATGTTTTTCTTTGATTTGATACAACTTTATTTAACTAAAATATATAATGGCTTTGTCAATATATTATCAAAATGTACAAGGTTTAAAATCCAAAACAACTGATGTATTTAATAGTTTTTTAAGTCATAATTATGATATAGTATGTTTGTGTGAGACCTGGCTAGACGATGGAATCTCTTCCTCGGAACTGTTTGATGACAGATACTGTGTAGTGCGCAGGGACAGAAATGATCAATATCTCAAACGTTTTAATAAGAGCTATGGGGGTGGTGTACTAATAGCCATCTCTAAACGGTACAAATTCGTCCTGCGTAGTGATTGGACCTCTGAATTCGTGGAGGATGTGTGGATACAGTTAGAGATTAATGCCAATACTACTATGAATTTATGTACTGTTTACATAACAGATTACATACCTTCGGATATAACTATTGATTTTATACAGAAGTGTGGAAAAATTATTGATTTATTGACCCAAATCATAAAATATGCATAATAGGTGATTTTAATTTAAAAGATATTGTGTGGTCGAATGAGACTGGTTGTCCGTTGGATTATAAGCTAAAGCAATCTAAAGCGTTATGTGATATGTTTAATACAGTTTCAGTAAAACAATTAAATTACATACTAAATCCCAGTAATAACATTTTGGATTTAGCGATTGTTGATATTTCAGAGTCGTTTTTATTTACGGAGGCTGTTCCTGTTAGTAAGCTGGATAAGCATCACCCCCCGTTTGAGCTCACATTGCAACGCGAAGATTTTTCCACATTAAGGGTAAATGACGTATGTTTGGAGAAACTGTGTTTCCATAAAACTAATTATGAACGATGCATAGGAGCTTTGCAGGAGATTGACTGGGAGCTGAAAGCATCATTGCTTAACTGTGATGACTTTGTTCAATTTTTCTACAATTCGTTGTATGAGATCATTGAAAAATACACTCCGAAGAAAAAAATGCGTAGGAACAACTATCCCTCGTGGTTTTCCAAACCACTCATAAGGTTAATCAAAGCTAAGGACAAGTTTCATCATCGCTACCAAGTTCACGGTAATCCACGGGACTATGATGTATTCTCTATGTTAAGATTAAGAGCCAAGATACTAATTAATGAGTGTTTTAATTCATATATTGCGCATATCGAATGTGATCTTGTACTTAATATTAAAGCCTTTTGGCGCTATACCAAAAGCAAAAGAATCACGAATGACTATCCTAGAGTGATGAAATATAATGGTTGTATTGCTACGGATGGCAAAGATATAGTAAATTTTTTTGCTGATAGTTTCTCATCCGTTTATAGTGATGACGTGAGTGTTCATTACAGTCCCGATTTCCCTCATTCAAATTACTCTATTTCCACGATAGAGCTTTCACCAGAGAGCGTACACCTCATACTTAAGCAGGTTGATGTATCCAAAAACGCTGGCCCTGATGGCATTCCGCCGATATTTTTACGCCTTTGTGCGAGAGCGTTAGCGAAACCATTAGCACTTATTTATAATAAATCGTTAAACGATGGATTTTTCCCATCCTTATGGAAAATAGCAAAAATAACTCCAATATTTAAAAGCGGTGATAAAACGGATGTGAAAAATTATCGGCCCATAAGTATTCTTAGTTGGTTCGCAAAGATTTTTGAAAGTCTGGTTTACTCTCATACATTTAATCATATTAAACACCTTTTAAGTCCGTTTCAGCATGGATTCATACCAGGTCGTTCGACAGCCTCAAATTTATTAGTGTATACTACCCACATATGTGACTCCTTTAACAATAAGACTCAATTCGACTCTATATATACAGATTTTTCAAAAGCATTCGATCGCGTCAACCACTCTATACTCTTGAAAAAATTGCAGCACATGGGTATTCAAGGCAGTCTTCATCGATGGTTTGCATCATATTTATATAATCGTTCTCAACTTGTTGCTTTAAGTGGTTTTGAGTCTGTCCCTTTTCTAGCAACATCAGGCGTGCCTCAGGGTTCAAATCTTGGTCCACTCTTGTTCTTAGCTTTTATTAACGATTTACTGGGCACAATTAAAAGTAACTGTTTGGCTTACGCGGATGATATAAAAATTTTCCGTGAAATAACTGGCGTTGATGATTGTATATGGTTACAGAATGACATTGATACAGTTGATCGGTGGTGTATGGACAATCGTATGATTCTAAACATAGAAAAATGCCAAGTAATAACTTTTACAAAAAATAAAAACCCAATCACAAACAGTTATACAATCTCTGGTATAGTGCTGGAACGCGTCAGTATAATACGAGACTTAGGTGTTATGTTTGACTCAGCACTGTCTTTTCGTGAACATATTGATCAGATTTGCATCAAAGCAAACAGGATGCTGAGCTTCATTACTCGTACAGCCAAACCTTTCAGAAAGGAGAGTTCGTGGATCCTGCTCTTCAATTCATTGGTACGCAGTATCCTTGAGTACTGCTCCGTTGTCTGGTCTCCAATATATGACGTTCATAGGGATAGAGTTGAGTCAATTCAGCGCCGGTTTCTAAGGATCTTATGTGCTAGGTTAGGATTGAGGCGAAAAATTCCTGAGTATAATGATAGGCTAATTAGGTTTGGATTGTTCAGTCTTGAACATCGAAGATGGGTGTCGGAATTATGTACTCTTCATAAAATTGTACATGGCAATTTTGACTATTACGTGCTGGCAAAATTAAACTTTAGTGTACCAACTAGGTCAATGCGCATTCCACAAGTTTTTAGGTTACCGTCTTCAAATAATAATGTTTCTTACAATAATCCTTTATGGAGAATGTGTAGAAGTTATAATAAAGAATGCGCTCACACTGACATATTCAATTGCAGTCTAAATTCTTTTAAGTCACAACTGTATAACAGTATTAAAAACAATGTTTAGGTTCCTTTATTGTATTTTTTTGTAATTAATCACTTTCAAACCGTTATTTTTTATAAGTGTTCTCTTTTTATTTTATATCTTAACTGTTTGGTGAATGTTGTGTACAATTGTAATAGGACCTCAGATTTATAATGTTTTCTATATTTTTTATTATTATTTCTACTTTGTTATTAGTCTGTAGTCTGTAATTGTACCTATCCAAATAAAAAAAAAAAAAAAAAAATAAGTTTTTTGAAAGATATAAAAAAATCAAGTCCCTCCTTCAGCAAAAGTTATCAATATCCCGTTTCGGGAGCATTCTGGTAATTTTGTAGCCACTCTGTAAACCTATCGGTAACAGATGGTCAGCCAACTTGACAACAACGTCAAAATAGTTCATCCATATATACATACATACATAAAATCACGCCTTTATCTCTTTTGGAGTAGGCAGAGCAAAACCGACCTAAACAAATGATCCGTCACGTCTTTTAAGTTTTGAGGGTACTTACAGATGATAAACGTATTATATTACTATAGTCAGCCCATCGCCTAAATTGCAATACACTGAAACCCTCGAATTCCTTAGCTGGTTTTTACAGCATGCCCAATGGAGATGCAGCTGGCATATTATATATTTTTCCATCACTCCCAGTCCAGCATTGAAGTATAATATAGTTCACGGTAACTCTATTCCAAGTCCGTTGATGAGAGAACTTGATTGTCTGAAGATCTGAAGATCAGATGTCTCTTCGATTCCTGAAAAGAAAAGTCAAAAGTCTAATCATTTATTTCCAAATAGATTCCTAAGGACACGTTTAGAAAGTCACAAGCGAGTCTATTACAAAGAAAATTATATCTGTGTCACAAAATAAAATAAAACTATATCACAATGAAGAAGAAGCATGAGAAACTCGCACTTTGCGCCCCTCCCTTCGTTTTATCTTATTCTTACTTTTGTCTTTCTTTTTGTTCAAAATAGGGTTTGTGACCGCAATGTGTGACAATTTCTTAGGCTTCACTGAAATATCAGAGCTCCATACATCTTTGTCATTAGTATAGTCATCTAACTTATAATAGGCTTTCCGACATAATGTGTTTTTAATAGTATCTTTAAATCGATTTTCTGACAAATTTAATACATATATGGTCAGGTATTTTGTTATAGTATCGTATCGTCGTCTCAGCCGATAGACGTCCACTGCACGACATAGGCCTCCCCCAAGGACCTCCACGATGATCGGTCTAGCGCCTTCTGCATCCAGCAGCTTCCCGCGACCTTCACCAGATCGTCGGTCCACCTTGTGGGAGGCCTGCCTACGCTGCGTCTACCGTGCCAAGGCAGCCACTCCAGGACTTTCCTACCCCAGCGGGAGTCGGTCCTGCGAGCAATGTGCCCCGCCCACTGCCACTTAAGTTGAGCAACTCTTCGAGCTATGTCGGTGACCTTGGTTCTCCTCCGGATGTCCTCGTTTCGGATTCGATCGCGGAGGGAAACTCCGAGCATAGCCCCTTCCATTGCCCTTTGAGTGACCTTGAGCCTTCTTATGAGGCCCATTGTGAGTGGCCACGTTTCGGTTCCGTAGGTCATCACTGGCAACACGCACTGGTCCCAGACTTTTGTCTTGAGACATTGCGGTAGTTGTTTGGATGAGAAGATGTTACGTAGCTTCCCGAACGCTGCCCAGCCGAGTTGGATTCGACGATCGACCTCCTTCTGAAAGTTGGACCTACCCAACTGGACTTTTTGTCCCAGGTAGACATACTCGTCGACAACTTCCAGAGTAGGGCCTCCAACCGTCAGGGAAGTGGGTTCAACAAGGGAGTTTTACATGATCTTCGTCTTCTCCATGTTCATTTTAAGACCCACTTGTTGAGAGGCTCTATTGAGGTCATCGAGCATTGTACCGAGGTCCTCCAGGATTTCAGCCACAATAACAATATCATCGGCAAAACGAAGGTGAGTCATATTCTCGCCATTGATATTAATGCCAACATCCTTCCAGTCCAGAAGCTTGAAGACGTCTTCCAGTGCTGCGGTAAACAGTTTTGGAGATATAACATCTCCCTGTCTCACTCGTCGCTGCAACTGGATAGGCTTCGAGTTCTGGTCCTGAAGACGGACTGACATGGTGGCGTTTTCATACAAAGACTTCAGCACTTCGATGTACCGGTAGTCGATTTGGCACCGCTGGAGTGACTGCAGTACGGCCCATGTTTCGATCGAATCTCAGGCTTTTTCGTAGTCCACAAACGCGAGGCAGAGTGGTTGGTTATACTCTTCGGTCTTCTGTATAACTTGCCTCAGTGTATGGATGTGGTCTACGGTGCTAAAACCTTTTCGGAAACCGGCTTGTTCGGGAGGCTGGAAATCGTCGAGCTTGCGTGCGAGACGGTTCGTAATGACTATTGAGAACAGCTTGTAGATATGGCTCAGAAGCGTGACGGGTCTGTAGTTTCTCAGCAAGGACTTATCGCCCTTTTTGAAAAACAGCACCACCACGCCTGTGTGCCATGCCCGTGGCGTTTTGCCTTCGAGTATGACAGAGTTGAAGAGCTTCTGCAGTGCTTTTAACATCGGTTTACCACCGGCTTTTAGAAGCTCTGCCGTTACTCCATCATCACCCGGCGCCTTGTTGTTTTAAGCTGTTTCAGAGCCATACTAATCTCGTACAAGCTGACGTCCGGAATATTTTCCGTGTAGTGTCGGGTTAATCTGGCTCATGGGTCTGCAGCCAGATTATTAACAGACGATCGTGTGGTAGCGTATAACTGCCCATAGAACTTCTCGACCTCCTCCAGAAGCTCTGGTTTGGACGATACGATTCTGCCATCATCGGTCTTCAACTTCGCCAACTGGCTTTGGCCTATAGACAGATCTCTCGCGAACACTTTGGAGCCTTTGTTGCGCTCGATTGCCTCTTTAATACGGTCGGTATTAAACTGGCGTATGTCACGAGTCAAAGATTTGGAGATCTGCCTGTTAAGCTGCCGATATCGCGAAGTGTCTTCCGACGACTGCAGAGCCATATCACGTCGTTCCTCCATGAGCTTCAGGGTATGGTCAGAGATTTTTTTGGTTCCTTTTTTACGTTTGGCTTTAAAGAATTTAGAACCAACCGTAAGGACAGATTCCTCGACCCTGTCGTTATAATCGTCCACTTCCAAGCACTCACCTAGGCAATCAAAGCGGTTTTTCAGTTCGAGCTGAAAACTGTCAGGGTTTTGGATTTGGGTAGGTGCCGGTCGGTATCGTATACTTAGACATAAAAATTATTTTTTAACTTTAACTAACCTAATCGGGGGTTGGTCAATTTTATTTTTGCTTCTAAGGTTCCGGTTATACCTGTCACCATTTTTGGTAAAACTACGAATATTTTTCCTTGCATACATAATATTTTCATATATAAATTGGCATGGTACAGTTAAAATATTTATCTCTATAAGCAATTCTCTTAGGGAAACACGAAATCTGAGTTTGTAAAGTGTGAGTGGTTGTGTCACGACCTCTAGCAATGATATTGCTAGAGACCGACGATTTAACATGCCTTTCGAAGCACGGCTTCCTTTTACTAACAGATTTTCTTCAGAATGCATAGTCCTTACCAAACTGGAGAAAATCTCACAGTCATACCTAAATTGATAATTATCAATTTTGTGTTACCCCAGGAATCGAACCCACGGCCTCCGGATCGGGATTCCATCGCTTAGACCACTAGACCACGGAAGCAGTTATTCCATCGATGAGTGAACTTGGCTGTCCCGATCAGATGTCTCTGCGATTAATGTGATTGGTCGGGAGTGAGCAACGAACTGATTAGATCACCAACACCTACGCAGTTTATTTAGGTTACGATAGAATTGTGTAAGAGAATACGGAGCTAATGGATAATATAGATAAATCATGGAAGTCTTCAATCAAAATTAGTTACACTTCCCGCATTTAAGGGTCGATGTACGTATGTACATATATATATACTATGACGCCTTCATCCCTAATGAGTTAGGTAGAGCGTAAACGACCTAAATAGAGATCGTTCCGCTACGTATGACAAAAGAGATTTGAGGGTTACTGAAGATAGATTTGTAGGTATATTGCTGTAGCGACAGTTTGTCAGCCCTTCGCCTAAATTACAATAAACTGGAACCCTTGGTTCCCTTAGCTGTTTTCTACAGCATGCCCGGAAGGAAATGCAGCTGGCACATTCTATTTTTTTCTCTCGCTCCCAGGCCAGCATAGAAGAATGATGACAATAATCAAGCATTAATGTATGTGTGTATAGAAAAGTCATTGCTCGCTTGTCACACACGAGTGGACAATTTGAAAAGGAAATTGTGTTCTGTTGAATAAATAATATCGTTATAGGTTGTACTTAACACTCTATGCTGCATGACAAGATTTACTTAGTTATCTTTTTGTTTAAATGTCTTTGCATAGTGATACCTTCCATGGTGATATATAACCAAAGATTGTTGTTTAAGTCATTATATCTTTCTGTGTGTGTGCTATTTACAGAACGACATAACTTAACAAGATATAAAAACATTACAACACACAAATACAACTTTTTGATTTATCTCAACGATTCCACTCCACTTCGAGTCTCTCAAGATGAGCTGTATCGTAAATCTCGATTTATCTCTGGAACTTAGTCAAATATTTGATGAAATTTATATATGTAGCAATTAAAACTAAAGTAGATAAATAATAAATAAATAAAAAAGTATTTATTTCGCTAAAAGCATACATATAAAAAGGTTTTCATACATAACTGTGACTGCATAAATATTTTTATACTAGGTTTTTGAACCCTGTCTACTAAACTAGGTTATTCACCTGTATCTCAGTAAGACAATGTTTATTCATATTATTTTTTAAAAAGGCTTTTGATTCTTCGTAGTTTAATGTAAGTAAGTAGCAATTACTTCCAGGCTAGTCTGGGAGCGAGAGAAAAACATAGAACGTGCCAGCTGCATTTCCTCCCGGGCATGCTGCAAAATCCAGCTAAGGGATCCGAGGGTTTCAGTATATTGTAATTTAGGCGATGGGCTGACAACCTGTCACTACAGCAATATACCTAGAATTCTATCTTAAATTACCCTCAAAACTTTGTCAGACGTGGCGGGACACCTTTGTTTAGGTCGTTTACGCTCTGCTTACCCCATTAGGGATACAGGCGTGAATATATGTATGTATGTATGTAGTAGCAATGAAACTTTGGTTTTATTTCGTAATTGTTTAACGTATTTATGTTTAAGTTATGATTTATCCTATTATAAAGAGTCGAACTAACTGCACTATCCCGCATGATATTAGAAAACTACTCCTTTACCCAAAGGTTGCCTGGCAGAAATTGCTACCCTAGCAATAAGGCCGCCTAATTGTACTCTGTTTGTTTTGTAATGTTTGTTCCTGTACAATGTGTTGTTTATGTGCAATAAAGAATATTTGTATTGTATTGTATTGAACTAAGGCAAAAGTAGTGTCTAGACGCAAATACTGTTCTGACGTGGACTCTAACTAATCTATTCGAGCGCATTCTCTTAGAACTGTCGTATAAAGGGACCTCTCTGTGTTTGCGAATGATGCATCCCAGAACAAACAATTGTCTGACAGTTAGCAATTTTACATCGGTGTATAAACTGGCAGTAGAGTATCTGTACGGTTTCAATAGCATGACTTTAAGAGATGCCCTATTTGCTCTTTCCAATAAAATCAATTTCGTCTTACAAGCCCCCCCCCACACTGGGATACAGTAGCCTAATAGAGACTGGCATAGGCTTGGTATACCATAGTGATGGTTTTGCGATCCGCAGAATGTCTTTATAACTTGAAGATGTAGATTAGTCTTCTCACTCGTGATGTCATGTAGTCTATATGACATTGCCAGTTGAGTTTGTTATCGACTTGTACATGAAGATATTTGATACTGGTAGTCTTCATGAGTGGGAAACAAGTGCAGTTTATAGTCGTTGGGAGACAGGTATGGGCTACACCATAAGATCTATCGGAGAAGATTGATTGTCTTCAAGTATTAAAAAGGGGATGTACTTAGTTTTTTCAATATTTAATGTGAGTAGGTTCGCAAATAACCAGGTCATTACTGCACGCAGAGATATATCGGTGTTGTTTTGTACGTCTATCCAGTTGGGACCACTTATAAGCAGCGCTGTGTCATCTGAGTATGAGAATAAAGAACAATTTGTAATATTGATTCTGCAGAGTTCATCTATGTATACAAGAAACAAGGTGGGACCTAGTATGGAACCTTGGGGAACTCCGTATGTAATGTAGTCTTCTTCGCTTAGTAGGTCACCAATTTTGATTGGTTGTCTACGGTTCTTCAAGTAATCACTTAATAATTTAAGAGCTTGGCCTCTAACACCGATGTTTTCTAATTTGGAAAGTAAGGTGGGAATATGAACAGTGTCAAACGCTTAAGACAGAGTGAGACATTCACTAGTGCAGCGATAGCATCTTCCGTTGAGACTCCCGAGCGAAAGCCGTATTGGTTGGCAGAGAATAGATTGCTGGTGTTGAGAAATTTTACTAGCCAGTTGATAATGAGATAAGGTATACTCAATAAAGAAGACTCAATTAAAAATTCTCAACAAACATGCTGAATGTAGCTCTATAGTATTTCCAACTCAGTTTTAGAATTAAGCTATACAAAGTATTATCTATAGGAAACTTTCTGAAGAGTGTTTTTTTACGATAAACCAGTCAAACACCAATATCATACGTCTTTATATCGATTTGCTTGATATGATGGCACTATCAGAGAAAGCAACGGCCATGACGGCTTAACTTGCCCTCTGAAGCGCTAAGCATAGTTCTGAGGAAGCAAGTTAAATATAGAACAGAAATAAATTCGTTTCATAACCATCACTGTCGGATTAATAAACAGATGTCAGAGCCGTTTCAATATTCCGTTCAGAAAATGAGAATTGAATTTGTAAAGAAAATTTATTTTATGCTCCCAACGCGTGGGTGGCAATAATATTAAATTCGATTTGAATTTGAATAATGATTCTTAAACTCGTCGAACAACTAGAGTCTCTTAGTTATTCAATATATTTAAATGACGAGCAGTTCCTAGGATTCGTAGATGATCCTCTCTCTGAGAAGATTGTAATACGTTTTTGTTTAAATTACTTTATGAGGTTGGCAGAGTGACAAAAACCTAGTAAAAGGCGTTTTTAACTACTATTCTTCTTTTTAGCTAGTGGATTTTATAGTCGAACGACCCGATAAATCCTGATAAATGAAAACCACCTAGTAGCATTACTATTAGGCCTTTGGCATGGCATTGAGTAACGACCACTGTCAAAGATAGCGACTGGGATCGACGGCTAAACGTACCCTCCGAAACACGGACTCCTGTTTCTTTTCTGACAATCAGGTGATTCTGCCAGCAATGTCCTAATTAAAGTGGGGAAAACCTCACAATAAATTCATTACTTTGTGGTCCCCCCTGGGGATCGAAACCAGGACCTCCGGATCGTAAACCGTTACCAGTATTGCAGTAGTTGGTGATATCAGTGGTAGGTATTTTCATAAGTTTAATTTGCTTTTAATGGCTTTGCCTTCTTTTATACAGTTTGCACGCAATGAAATATTTGCTTCGTTCTAAAATAGTGTTCTTTAAACAGTCTCGAATCTTTTAACTACTAAAGTATAACACATACTGCTTTGATTGCTATGAATCGTGCAGTAATAATAGTCTTCCCACTGATTTTCGGTGATGGCGGCCAATGTCCCAGAGATCAGCCGACTAGTTTTATGTGCCCAAGTGTTTACGCTACACACAGGTGCACTCTATATTCCTTCAATCTTTTATTCTCATGCGACAGATAGACTGACACGACTAGAGATAAATCAGGCGCAGGACCGACTATTTACATGCCCGTCCGACAGCATGGATCAACTTACTTTTCGGACAATCAGGGGATCAGCCTGCAATTTCATAGCCAAACTTGAAACCACAACACTAAGTCATTGTCCTCCGCCATGAATCGAACCCGGGACCTCCGGGTCGGTCGGGAATCCATGGCTCTGACCGCTAGACCACGGAGGCAGTTCGTGCAGTACCTAAGTAACCAACTTGACCAATTTCAATTCTATCTCGAGACCACACAAGGAAAGAAAATACCTCGTCAAGTTTTATTCCATATAAATGAGGCAGAAAATAAGAAGATTATCCCGCTATTATCATGATATTATTTGTGTAATTGAGACGACGAGCGATCGACAATAAAGTATTACGAATTGTCAGTCAGCACTTACCACGGCTTATTCAGACACGTATCTTGAAGACGAGTGCTTATAAAAAAAAAACTATTTCTGTAAACTTATGAATGAACCGGGTGAATAAAGTAAAATAAAGTATGAATAAATCGAGAGTCCACTCGCTAAGAAGAAGAAGAACTTATGAATTTTGAATTTTATGGGTTATAACAATAGCTTTCAACTTACATCACGGATAAACCTAATAAATAGAAAATCTCTTATATTGAGGTGGTTTGGATATAAACTCATTATCATCAACACCATCTCATTTAAATATGAATTCAATACAAAACACACATACATACAAACATACAATCACACCTTTATTCCTAATGTTTACATTTTACATAATAAATTTTAAGGGAATAGAATCTAGAATTATGGAACTTAGCTTAGTCGAGCGTTTGGTGTAAATGAACTAGGTAGCTTCTTAGAATGAATACTAATACTTCGGCAAAATAACTGATACTGTTGAATTCAGTTTCGTATTGTATATTATTTATCATTATGATATTGGATTTAAATAATAATTGCCAATAATACCAATATCTCAAATGGTCTTTATCGGCTACGGCGTAGCAGTTCGTTTAACGTACTACGAGAAGCAATATCGCTGAGCTTCTCGTATCCAGCTTATTTTAAACAGAAGTTTTTTTAATTAACAATAGGCAAACAATTTGTCTAGCATCACACTAGATAAAAAGTGACGATGCAGGCGATGGTGAAGCATGTTTTCCTAGTTAATGCCTAATAAATCTTGCCTAGAAAAGGCTCACAGTATAACGTTCCGGAACAGATCTGCAGGCAGAGTTCTAGTCCTTAGCTGTTCAAATTATTCGGATCAAACGAATTTACCTGAAGTTTAGTATCATAATTATCGTGGATTCATCGAAGAGATATTTTTGAATTCAGTTTAAATATATTTTGTTTAAAAACTTTAGACTTAGCTCCAGTATTTTTTTTTACTGATTAGAATAATTGCAAAATGCACCATATTAGTTTTTAATCACATGTTTTATGTTGCTTCGTATCTCCAGGACATTTTGTGCTCAGTTGTGATTTAAAATAAACGTGTTTATGGCATACTTCCTAAATTTGATCCAACCATAAAAGCTTACTACTTGGTATATGTCAAACTAATACTAACAATAACACAACAACATATAAAAGTTATTTTATGTTGTACTCTCTGTTTTATTCGGTATCATAAAGGCATTATCATGCCAGCATCACAGTCAATAAAGCTCTATAGTCATATACTTTGGTGTTCAAATGTTCAAAGTTGTTACCTGATTAAAAATAACTGTCTTCCATGCTTTCCTGGGAGCGAAACAAGAACATAGAATGTGCCAGCTCCATTTTCTCCCGGGCATGCTGTAAAAACCAGCTAAGGGATCCGAGGGTTTCAGTATACTGTAATTTAGGCGATGGGCTGACAACCTGTCCCTGCAGAGATATGCTTACAAATATGTCTTATATAACTCTCAAAACTTTGTCAGACGTGGCGGAATGACCTTTGTTAAGGTTACTTACGCTTTGCTTACCCCATTAGGGATAAAGGTGTGATTATATGTGTAGCGGGTAGGGCTACTATTTTGATAGTTGATAAGAATAACTTTAAGGGATGATATGATATTGATAAAATACGGTGTTTAGGTAATGATATAAAAACAACCGCTCTGATCGAGTGAGTTTATTAGACTGATTTTATGCTGTACTAAACGATATTGATAAAATGTGCAATAAGAATTTACATTGAAATAATTCCATACAATGATTTCATGATAGGTACGTTTCACCGTACAATATGTATGTATGTATGTTAAAAATAAATCATTGCTACCTTACATACATACACATACTATCACGCCTGTATACCTAATGGGTAGGCAGAGAGTCAACACGTTTTGAGGATTATTAGTATTGTTTAAGATAGATCTGTATATTGCTGTAGTGACAGGTTGTCAGCCCATCGCCTAAAGTACAATATACTGAAACCCTCGAATTACCTATAGCTGATTTTTACAGCATGCTCGGGAGGAAAGGCAGCTGGCAGATTCTATGATTTTCTTTTACTCTGAGGCAATTATGGAAGAATTGCTACCTGTTTATAGCAATATCCTCAAAACTTGTCAGATGTGGCGAATACACCCCGTTGACGCGTTGCCCAACCCTTACGTAGGATACAGTGGGTTACTATAATATACATACATATATATATATATATATATATATATATATATGTGTGTGTGCTGTATATTACAACACCCCAACTCAAATAATTATACTGTCACAAAATCATCTCTCTAGCCTTATCCCATATCTCACGGGGTAGTCTACCTAATCTAGGGGATTGAACGAGGATACTGGTTTTTACGCAGAGCGACTGCCATCTGACCTCCGCAACCCAGATAGTAAACCAGACCCAATCCTCTATTAGGTCAGAGTTTTCCAGCCGCCAATACTAAGCACTGGCCTCTGATATGGCTTAACGACTAATATCTACGGTATGAAACGATATTAACCGGGACCAACGGCTTAAAGTGCCTTTCGAAGCACGGAAAAACCGCCGAATAAACGTACATATGAAATTCGAAAACCGAAAAACACATTGGTACGTGGTGGGATTCGAACCACGACCTCCCCACTCAGGAGGCAGCGACCCTATCAGCAATACCATTAGGTTCTCTATACTGTCACAAAATATAGGGCATAACTTATATTTTTTTGAGAAAAGGGATAGCAATAAAAAGTGTCTTAAAGTAAATACTAAATTAAGATCGTAAAATCTGCCCTCTCGTCAGAAATTAATTTAATGTAAGAAATCTTGCAAATTGCAACAGTGTCGACCTTCTCTACGACTTTTTTTACAAATTATTAACTCACTCTGAATATAAATTCCATGAACTAAATGAAAGCATTTGTTTATTTTTGTGACTGCAAGGTTTTGTGTGAGCCAACATATTTATTGATTTTAGGCTTTTATTTATTGATTAAGGAGCAGTGTGTGATCGTTCCGAGATAGAAATGGTAAACAAGGCTGTGTAACTAGGTGAATTTTAACTAAGGCTCGAAATTATAAACAGCACTTGAGACGAACAGCTAGTTTGAGTCCATATCAGAAATGTCATTTCAGTACTAAAAGACCTATTAAATCCATACTTAATATTAATTGCAATCTTGAAATCGCTTTATAAATACGAGCCTTAATGTCTGACATCTATCACGTATAATTCAATTTTGGAAACCTGCAGTAGGAAAGCTGCGTGCTGTCTAATAATATTCTACAAGCCAAGGAAGCTGCATATCTTCTGAAACAACGAGCCAGCAGTTCACTTAACTGGCACAGACCGTAAGCTACAGACACTGGGCGCCAAAAATAATGAACTGAGGAACGAGTTCGTCTTCTTCTGCTTAGCGTTTTCCCGGCCCGATGCTGGGGTCAGCTTTTCGGCTTTTTCTACTTCAGTTTGCCCGGTCTTCAGCATCCACTGGTGTGAGATCGTTCTCTTCCATATCCGCTTTGACGACGTCAAGCCAGCGCTTCTTTGGTCTGCCGCGTGATCTAGGGCCTTGGACAGTGAGATCGAGGCATCTCTTTTCGACGTAGTCTGTCGGTCTGCGACTTAAATGCCCATACCATCGAAGACGACTTTCCTGCAGCTTATCTGCTACGTCGCGGACTTCAAAGCTGCCACGGATGTGCTCGTTACGAATGCGATCTAATCTCGTAACGCCGCACATCCATCGCAACATCTTCATCTCCGCGACGTGAAGCTGCTGGACATATCTTCCAAGGACAGGCCAGGTCTCGCTGCCGTATAGTGGGACTGGTAGGATGATACTCTTATACACAAGACCCTTACGCTTCACTGGTATTCTGCGGTCGCAAAGTACACCAGTTACTTCCCGCTATTTTGCCCTATTCGGGCTTGGACATCGTAATCAATTACACCAGACTCGTGTAGTACGGACCCAAGGTATTAAAATGTATCTGTTTTTGAAACAAGTTCAACGAGATTGTGGAACGAGTTATTGCTGCGAAATTGACAAATGTTTTACAAACGGAGATGGAATGAAGTAATGCTTAAAATACTCTTCCTGACTTACAGACACATGACATGCTATTTATTGCATGATGCAAGTAGCAAAGAATGCAACGAAAACTAAATACTCCGACCCGATGACCTTGGTGTCAGTTTTCAAAACGCCTAGTAGCACAGCTATTAGACCTCTGACGTGGTTTGAGTAACAACCACTATAAAATAAAACGACCGGGAACGTCGGTTTGACGTGCCTTTCGAAGCAAGAAATCCTTTTTTTTTTCGAATCAATCAATCAGGTGATTCAGCTTGCAATGTCCTTATCAAACTTTGGAATACCTCACAGAGTGATAAATTGACAATTACCAACTTCGTGGAATTGAACCCAGGACCTCCGGATCGTAAGCTCATGATTCTGACCACTAGACCACGTACGCAATTTTGATAAAATGACACTTCTACAGCTGATTATGTCCTGTCCCTTTCATTTCAATAACAGATTAATTTAAATTCGTATAATTGACCGTCTATAGAGAGAAGTAAAGACTTTTTATGTTAATTTTTTTTTGAAGCTTCGTGTCAGGCAGAAGAATGAGCAAAATTTTTAAATTATTGGCGTCATTAAACATTTCCATTTAACATAAATCAGACTTTCGACTTAGAAAACATACAATTTACTTGAATTACTTTTGAAATTGAAAATTCAAAGGACGGTGGTTGATTACAGAATACTTACAATGTTCGTCTCCTTTGACGGATCAGACAGTATCTGTTAAGCTCAGTTGAATCATTTTAATTTTTATTAATTTCTTTAAAAATGTCTGTAATCTGTTAATGTAACTGGCGATGTGACTCATACCAAGTTATTTGCATGTTACTGGCTGTAAGCCGATTGTTTGCAAACTCTGCGATAGATGTAATTACCGTCATAATTTTCAAATAAAAAATTAAGTTTGAATTTGTTTTTGATCTCCACAAGTCCACACTGAAGCTCGTTTGAGCGCGATGCTACTAACTGGTAGATTTTATTACTCTTAGTTTTTCATTTGTTTAACTTTTGCGATTTGTACACATTATTTTAATGTATCGGGTCGAAATAAATTTATTTCTTAATATCAATCTATAACAAACCGTACCTCGACCCAGTACATTAAAATAATGTGTTTATAATTTTCTCACCAAATTTGCAATATTAAATTATAATAGGATTCCGCTGTGGAAATCAATTCCACAATCTCCGGATTGAGAGCCCAAATCTCATACTATCAGACAATAGACTCAGTTAACAGTACATAAATACATATATCACGCCTTTATCCGTTATGGGTTAGGCAGAGCGTCAACGACCTTAACAAAGGTCACCACGCCTGACAAGTTTATTTACAACCATGCTTCTTAAAAAGCTTCGAATTGCAAAACCTAGTATTTTTTGCTAACATTGTAGCGGAAATTCGTTTTTACAAAATAGGAGCAGCTTGTTTATTCTATGATTTTCAATTACTCCCCGTCCAGAATAAATGGTATGATGTAAAAACCAGCAAAGGGATCCGAAGGTTATATATAACTTGTCACTGCAGTAATATCAGACTATATGAAAAAACCCTCAAAAGTTGTCAGACGTGGCGGAACGACCTTTGTTTGGGTCGTTGATATTCTGCCTACCCTATAAGGTGTACAGGCGTGATAGTATGTATGAATTGATGTATTTAGTATCATAGTTACGAGTAGATACGTACGTGGAGCTCATTTGGTAGGAACATACCTAAATCTATTCGAAATTTTACTTGAAATTAATCCAAGAATGGATAATCTTTTGAACAATGTTGTTTTGGAATTATTTTTTTTCGGATTTCTTCAATTTTACATTATTATAACGAGTTGCTCTGTTTGCTTAGACTCAATTGTATTTCTACAACAAAAAATATATTTTTATTTAGGCATGTATCTCAATATTAAGAAAATATTAAATGTGGATTTGACGGGCCATTTTGTACCGAAATGACATTTCAGATACGCAAACTAGTTGTCAGTCTCAAAGTGGTTATAAATATGGGCCTTGAGACTCAGACCATGGGCTGGAAACCTTCTAGAAACGTCTAGAAAAACTTAATCTTGATCGGAAGTTTGGTGGTAGAATTCGTTCTTTATATTTTAAGTCTACCCACAGGGACAGGATCGGATATGCTATCACATTATCTCAAACTTTTTCTGGCCGTGATAGTGAAGTACATTTATAGCTACCTCTTTCATATTGCATTATGTAGGGCAACGTGACTATTTCATTGGGCTCGGCCAATGAATGGCGCGACGTAGTGCCGTAGCGGCGGCGCCTTGTAGTCTGTGCTGCGAGCTACGAGATTGTAGCCTAGTGCTACGGCACTGTTTTGTTCGCATACATACATACAATCTCGCCTTTATCCGTAATGGGGTAGGCAGAACGTAAACAACCCAAACAAAGGTCGTTCCGCCACGTCTGATAAAGTTTTGAGGGTTATTTATGATATCTTTGTAGGTATAGTGACAGGTAGCCCATCGCCTTAATTACAATATACTGTGATACCCCTTAGATTCCTAAGCTGATTACTACAGAATGCCGGGAGGAAATGCAGCTGACATATTCTACGTTTTTCTCTCGTTCCCAGGCCAGCATGGAGGCAATAAAATGCAAGCAGCAAAAAAAGTTTTGTTCGCATATACGTAGATATAGTTTATTTATTTTTAACAATTTATTGTTCTCAAAAAATCATTATAAACAGGACATATTTCGTTGGTTCTGAAATATCTACAAAATATCTTGCAATTTTTTTTTATATTTTTTAACACTCTTTGCACTGCAATAATGATATGATAATTTATCCAAGCTTCAGATAAAAATCTGTTTGTGCTTTGAAACTGTATGGCCAAAGATGTCTGCCTTCCAAAGAAAAATATTGAAACAATCTGTGTCATATCTCTGTCAAACATTTTCATCAATTTATTATTCTTTGCACGTGTCTGTACATCCCAATGGTATATCCTAATAGATGATCTAGTCAGGGCTATGAGTGGTTTCTCTGTGAGTTTAGCGAGTGCAATGAACATTTACTTCATGTTGTCACTAGTGTTTGATGGTGTCCTCAATAGTATAGTCTACGATGTCCTCCCAGATACCTCCAGAGAAGCGGTATTAGAACGACTGGGCAAGAAAAAGGTACAAAGAACAAGCTTACACCCAAAGGTTGCCTGGTAGAATTTTTTGCTATTGCAATACGGTCGCCTTTAGTTTACTGTTCTGTTCCATACTTTTCTATTGTATATGTCGGTCGCAGTTTCAGATTATAATTAAATCAGTTTTTTTTTAAACTAGGGTTTTGATCAGAACTCGGACTTTGACAAAGTAAATAAATAGATTAAATGCTACAATAATTAGTAGAAAACCAATTTTGGTTGGGTTATAATATGGGATATTATAACAAAAAAATATATCTTATGTCTCTAATGGGATGATACATACATATATATGACGCCTTTATCCCTAATGGGGTAGGCAGAGCGTAAACGACCTAAACAATGGTGGTTCCGCCATGTCTGACAATGTTTAAAAGGTTATTTAAGATTTTGTAGGTATATTGCTGTAGTGGCAGGTTGTGAGCCTATCGCCTATATTGCAAATACAGAAACCCTCGGATCCCTTAGCTGGTTTTTACAGCATACCCGGGAGGAAATGCAGCTGGCACATTCTATGTTTTTCTCTAGCTCCCAGGCCAGTATGGAAGAAATAATAATAATGTGATGATGTAGGCTAAATAAGAAGAAGAAGAAGACGTCTCTAATGTTGTATTCAAATATAAAAACACACAGACAAAAACAAACAAAGTTGTCGATTCATCACTTTGTGAGATTTTCACTCAATTATCACACTGAATAACCTAATTTGTCTCAAAGAAAAAAGATTCCGTGCTTCGGAGGGCACGTTAAGCCGTTGGTCAGGGTCACTGCCTATGATAGTGGTCGTTACACAAACCATGTCAGAGGCATATTGGCTGTTCTATAAGGCGGTTTAAAAACACTGACACCAGGGTTCTTTGGGTCGATTGACTCGATACCCACACGACAGAAGAAGACCATAATCCTGAGACATATATTCTCGTGTTACTTTGTGCAATATAACTACTATTTTGTATTGTATTGTAAGGTGGAGTGGGATGTCGAAGACGTGTTCGAAGAGTACCCAATCGTTGCTCGAAGAATTACTCATGATGTAAAGCAGTTTAAGAACTACGGCGATGTGCGTATTATTACATTCAGTATTGGTACCGATATTGCCACCGCTTTATACACTTTTAAAGCAGAAACAATGCATTTGAATAAACTTGGTAAGCTAATAAAATATTGTTAAGAATGTTTTTTAAAGCTTATTTCTCCTAAACGAAATATAGAAGAAAAATAATAATAATTGGGTTTGCTCTTGACTCTAGACACTAGATCAGGGATAACCGAGACAGAGTCAACGATGGAGCGAGCTCACCCAGAAGATGCCTGTTATGGCACTGGCAATCTCACGCACTGACGGAACACAGCATGCTGGTCCGGTGGTCGCGAGCCAGGCAGCCCCTTGCGGAGCCTACCAACGCTTTGTTGGGATCGTTCAGCCGGACTTATGACCACTAGGAGGTAGATCCCATCCCACCCCATACATATACAAATACATCAAAGATTATATGCAAATGCAATATTAAAAAATATTTTAGTTCATAAAAAAATCTGGAAGTAAAGCTGTTTTTATCAGTAATCCAATTTTATCTTCCAATCTATTAGGAGCACTTTCACGATTCTTTTGGGAAAACATCCGAATTATAATCATCCAAAATCGCAACATAGCAAGTTCTGTGATAAAGGTTATTTTTAATCCAACTCGTAGTTATTATGGAATAAGCTTATTTGTGCGTTTTTCCAACTTTTTTGACGCGGCCATAGATGTAACCGCCACGCCGTAGCACGTCCTGATTTGAACGATGATATGCTAAGGCATTACAGGTGATGGTTGCATATCTTGCAATCTACCTGCTCATCTGCCGTTGGGATACACTTTCATAGTTGCTCTTAAAACCTTCTTCTTATCGAGTGGGTAACTTAAGCAGCCTCCTTGGTCTAGTGGTCTTTAGTCATGGGCTCCCGATCCTGAGGTCTTGGGTTCGATTCCCAGGTGGGGAACACAAAGTTGAGATTTGTCAATTTGTCAAGGTTTTTAGAAGTAAAAGGATTAAGTCAATTGGCTTAGTGATGATGCCGCGTTTCAGAACTTGTGTTACTTGATGTCGCGCCATCTGTCGGCTACAAGGTTTTCCCCAGTTTAGTTAAGACAGGCTTCAACTGAATGTCAGAAAAGAAAAAGGATTCCGTACTTCAGAGGGCAGATTGAGCCAGTCGCTATCTCTTATAGTGATCGTTACTCAAAACTTTGTCAGAGTAAAAACCATGGACGAATGCATTTACGTTAAAATATTTTATAAGCAAATACTGTACGTATATATATATATGTCTTTCATGCTGGACTCTGATCGATAGAGAAACATAGAATATGCAAGCTGCATTTCCATTCAGGCATGCTGTAAAAACCAGGTAAGGGATTTGGGGGCTGACAACCTGTCACTACCAGCAATATACAGACACACAGATCTATCTTAAAGAACCCTCAAAACTTGTCAGACATGGCAGAACGACCTTTGTTTAGGTAGTTGAGCTCTACTTACCCCACTAGGGATAAAGGCGTGATATATGTCTGTATTTGTGAACTAATATTGACCAATCAGGCTCCACCAGACTGGGAAATCTGTCAAAAGTTCATTAGTGTCTTTTAGATTATTTGGTAAGCCAGCTAGCGCCAATTTTGTCGTTTGGTCCTACATTATAGTAAAGGTAAAGCCCTGTATTAAAAACAATCTTTAGTTTTATTTTATCGTTTAGACATAAGACATAGCGTAAAACAACTAGTAAACGGCATTTTTCCACTTAATTAACGAAAACATTTTTTTTAGATTGAAATGTTCTAGGTTACCAGCTCATCATAACCTTAATTATGATACACTGTAACCCTCAAATCCCTTTTCTGGCTTTCACAGCGTGCTCAGGATTAAATGTCAGTGGCACATTCTACCGGATGTAAGGAACAGCGTCCCGGGTTGCTCAGTCAATGAAACTGAACTGAAACTCATCCAGGACATTAAAAAAGACCTTCCCATACAAAATGACCACCTCGATCTGACAATTTGTATAGAACAGCAATTTTTTTCCACATCCTGAAAAAAAATCCTGCTGTTGTTCAGTTTCGTTGGCTGAGCAACCCCTATCAGTTTGCGGGAAGCTGTCCCTCACACCTGTATGTTTTTCAGTTTCACTTGGAAGAAGAGGTAGGTAACAGTTTTTAAAACCGGTTACAGGCTCCTGTGAAGCGAAAGATATAATCGTACATTTGAAAAGAAGTTCGTACGCGGTGGTCAGCCCTGATGGCTATAAGTTCATGCGTGACATCATTGCAAGCCCACTTATGAGGGAGCCGAATTACACTGCGGAGTTTCCTTCCGATGGGCAAACTCACCACTTCATCATGGGTAATCCGAAGCCTGGGTACTGGTATGCTATAGTCTACAACCCATGGGTAGACCCGAAGATGGAAAAACTTGAAAAGACAGGTAATGGCGTCGTTTCTCGCGACGTAATCCTAATTCTAATTTTTAGATAGCGCTGTCACTTTCTTGACTTTGACATTATAACAGGATAGCAAATAAACACATGACATTGACGTGTGTGTGTTAGTTAGGGCCTGTTATAATGTTCATAAAACTGCAATGCGAACCCGTAAAGCAGGACACTGCGAGCGAAATTCGTTATCTTGAATAAAAAATTGATATTATGAATAAAAAAAAACGTACACTATTTGTTTACCAGGCCTTTAATTCTTTAAAGCTGGTAAACCCCAAAAAATCTTTTTTTAAGAAATCGTATTTTAAGTATGACTAAATAAAATAATATATATTCTTTATTACATTAAAACACACGAAATTAAGTTAAGTACTGAAAAGTGTGCAAGGGCGAAATCCAACTTAATCTAGCTCATTATAAAGATTTTGATTTGTTCTCGTAAGTAATAAACGTCATATTATACAGTATAATTATATATTAATTTCGTGTCTTTTAATGTAATAAAGAATATATATTATTTTATTTAGTCATACTTAAAATACAATTTCTTAAAAAAAGATTTTTTGGGGTTTTTCTTTAAAGGGCTGTTAAACAAATAGTGTACGTTTTTTTAATTCATAATATAAGATTTTTATTCAAGATAACGAATTTATGATACAAAGTTGCAGAAAAAACAAATTGACGGAATGCAATTTTAACCTTACTTTACAAAACTGCAAACTTGTTGCCGACAACGTGTCCTCGTAGGAATGTGGGATGCGAAATAATTGGCAAGTTCTTACGATGCTTCGTGCGCGCTCGCAGATATGTGAACAGGGCCTTAATGATAAGACCATAATAAATAGCTGGGCCGCTTTTCTTGTGTGATAAGATCTTAAATTAACACTGACTTGGGAGAGGATAAGCAGCTTAATATAACTCGCACTACTTTAGCCAAAGCCAACCCGCGTGCTAAGACGAGAATGCAAATGATATCCATAATATAGTTATGTCTTAAATCATAATCAAATCAATAAAGTATTTAGAATTTCCATTTATTTATTTCTTACAGAGCAAGGAGCAGAATGCACCACAATATTATACTCAACTCTGCGAGTGGAAATAGAAAAAAATATAGCACTAATTGACTGCTACAGTAGACTTGCAATTGATTACGCCAATTTGCCCGCTATGTTCAAATGCATGACTTCAGACAACATTGAGTCGATCAACGTTGATCTTACTGTTACTAACACTACTACAAATAGTCAGATAATTATGTTTAGTTTGCAAGCGTTATCTGTGCCGTCTCCACGTGATTCTATTATAACATGTGTCTTCGATCCGAAGTTGAATCATCAGCAAACTATCACGTTTGGTCCGTATTCAAAGGCCTGGCATTATTTATCTTTAACGAATATAACAAATAGTTCACAATATGACGATTGCAAAGAATATAATTTCAAAGATAAGCAAGATAATATGAACCACACTGTAATAGATCTTATGAGGGAAGACAAAGGGAGATTATTCTCGTTTGAGTTTGGACTACCGACTGCAAATGTTGACGACTTATCGACTTCGATTAATATAATGGCGGAAGAAATTAAATCCGTGCGATTTAAACTGTACCCTGGTGACACAGGCGGCAATTTGATGATTAAAGCTGGTATGTTGATGAACGTGGAACATTATCTCGGCTATAGAAGGAATATGGTAAACCGCCTTCTAGGTTTGTCAGAAGAAAACATTCTATACAAGACTGTGGTCTGTCTAAGCCTCGGCCATACCAGCATACCTACAATACAAGGAGAATGTGTATTCAATAACGAAACAAAACTAGCTGTAATGCAATTATTTAGTGAAGATCATAACAATTCCATGATCGCAATACTAGTACCATTTCCGGAGAGTGGAACTTGGTATTTGACATTCAGGTCGTTTTTTCAATCAAAGCAGGAGAGAGATGAAAAAAATTGCCTTTGTGTGACAAATGAAACTAAAACAGAACTATTTAAATCCGAAGCGATGAAAGAAAGTACAACAAAGCAACTTCCTACGCGCAAAAGTATGAATGGGGTTGATGAAAAAACTACAATAATAGTGTCTGTGGAATCAATGCCTTGTATTTATAGTCATTGTATGAACAATGGCAATTGCAAGATTCAATTAAAAGATACATTGATGGCATTTTGCGAGTGCTACACGGGCTACGGAGGTAAATATCTATGAAATGTTTCATAAAAATATGAGATACACAATACATTGACTAATTAGATGTTTCCTAATAATGAGCCTCAGCAGGGCCTCTAACCAAACTACCAAGCATTGCAGGGTTTTATTTATAGAAACATAATTACTGCTGCACTTTTTTTTGTCATATCTCGATCGATGTTAGCGACATCCGAAGAAATTGTCGATTGCTGAATTGACATCTCACAGGATACATAAGATTTATAGCTTCCATATACTCGAAAATAAGGTGGTAGCTGTGACAGATACCATTCCTATGGAAAACAAAAGAAAATGTATCTAACACACATACATAAATATAATCACACCTTTATCCCTACTGGGGTAGGCAGAGCATAAACGACCTAAATAAAGGTCATTCCGCCACGTCTGCGAAAGTTGAAAGTGTTTTTTAAGATGGATTTGTAGGTATATTGCTAATGTGACAGGTTGTCAGCTCATCGTCTAAATTGCAATATACTGAAACTCTCAGATCCCATTGCTGGTTTTTACTGCATGCCGGGGAGGAAATTCAGCTGGCACATTCTATGATTTTCTCTCACTCAAAGTCCAGCATGGAAGAATGTATTTAAAATGTATCTAAAATGCATAGAATTGCATGTGTCACAGCATATTTTGTTTTTACCTTCTCATTGCAGGTTGGGATTGCGGGGATGACTCCAGATTGGAAAGTGGACCACTGGGAACACTTGTATCCTGGTTGCTATTCATCATTGGCACCTTCCTCTTCTTGTTTGCCGTCTACATCGCCGTGATCCGCCGCTACTTCCCCGAGGCTGTCACTTACGCATGGACAGTCTTCCTTTCATCCTTATCCAATATCGGTGTCAAATTTAATTTTATAGAATTTGGCGATATCTACTGCGGTTTATTGTGCTTTTGGGTGACTTTACTTGCTATGAGCATATTACCAGACGAGGTTAGCTCGATCTTGCTGCTAGTTGGGGCCATATTAATAGGAGTCTTTATATTAGACAATGAATACTTACCTCTGTTTTTGGTCCCTTTTACAACAGCATCAGCGATATTATTGTTATCTTGGTATTTGGATTACCGCAAAACAAAGAGTTTTAGATACGGTAGAGCTTATTATTCAATAAGTTTGCCGGTTGGTCTGGGGCTAGTAGTGTGGGGTTTGATATGCTATTCACTTTTTGAATCGGCCCAAACACCAGATCCAATAATGCGTTCTTTCTGCTACGGTGTGATTGCTTCTAGTGTGTTTTTTTTGCTCCCGGATGTAAAAAGAGAGGAGAACCCACATTGGTTAAAACCAAGTCCTGGCTTTTTCAATTTATCATTCTTTAAAGTTTTTGAGAAGTCTAAGAAAGTTTCTTTGGTGGGGAATCAGGAACAAAATTAGGGACAGGTATAGTACCTAGGTATTACAATTACGTAACTAAACATCTTTAATGTCCTAATCACTCATTGAAGAAAGCAGGATAGAAACGAATTTCTTACTTATTTAGACTACTCTGGTACAAACTCAAGAAGTTGGTTGATCTATGTCTGTATGTTACGAGGTCTTTCACGGTTGGATCATTCTAGTCTAGACCAAAGGTGATCAAAACAGAGCCGAAAATATATGGAGCTAGGTCAAAGACACTGCAAGACTTGCTTCTAAAATTTTAGCGCTAGGCTGCTAAATTATTTGACTTTGACTTTGATTTCACTTCTTGATACGACTTGACATCCACCTTCTTTTGATTTGGTCAAGGTAACTACGTCTCGGTATTTCTCTTACTCTCTACCCATCTATTTTCCCTCTATAATGTTCTTTAAGAGTTTTTCGTGTCGTATCACGTGGTCTATTATCTTCCCTCTTCTGTTCTCTATGGTGGTCATTATGTTTCTCTTCTCTTTCACCATTTTAAGACTCTATGTAGCAGTAAACTCAATGTATAACGTAAATGCATTTGTAATATTCGATTTGTTTCCTCATAATGATTTGCGTGTAATAGATCCATTTACTTTTCTATATTGTGCGACATTTAATTCTTGTTTGGACGATTATAATGAATGACTGTAGGTTATACCCGTATGGTAACATAATAAATCAATCAAGTATTTATTCATTTATGTTATGACAGCGTAAAATAAACAAAGCATTAGAAACATGGATAGACCCTCACTCGTTAAAAAACATAACTCGCAAAATATAGACATTTTTAAAACTTTTATCTGTCACTTTTTCGATTTAGACCTACGGAGTTTTTAGATGTAATGTATTAAGGATTACATAGTACCGAGCAGTTACTATCGAAATTATTGCTAAAAACAGCTGGCTACTTTTGGCGCAAGTTTCGATACTAACTCCATTGTACTATTTGCTCCTTAATCAATTACTTCTAATACATCCTTAGGTCTTATTCTAAAGAAGTGAGAGGAAATTTTCGAAATGTCTATATTTTGCAAGTTACGTTTTTTATGACGAGTGAGGGAGCCACCGCTCGCGGAGTGTCCTCTATTACTCAAATACACGGAGTAAAAAAAATACCAAACTTGTGAACCTGCTCATGAGACTTAATAACATTCCCCAAAAAACGTAGAATATTTTTCGTCAGAGTGATAAATGATTGTTTCTGCCGCTGACCACGAACAACACAGACAAAGGCCCATCATTATCTCACTCACCCGATGTACCCATATTGCATACATACAAACATACATATAGTCAATCCTTTATCTTTAATGGGGCAGGCAGAGCGTAAACGGCCTAAATAAAGGTCGTATCAACACGTCTGACAAACTTTTGAGGGTTATTTAGGACAGTTTTGTAGGTATATTAATGTAGTGACAGGTTGTCAGCCCATCGCAAGAGAAAATGCAGCTGGCACATTCTATGTTATTCGCTTGCTTCCAGGCCAGTATGTAAGAAGAGAAGATGCCCATATTGTATTAGCTAATTAGCGGGGAAAGGTCAGTAAACCCTATGTGACCGAAATATGACTGAAACAAATTAATTGTGACCACGGCCACGACTTCTGGAGAAGGTCAAAAGCGTAGGTTGCTATCAGCATCAGAATGGTTTATTCAGTCATGACCGTAGTCGTTACACAAACCATGCCACAGACCTGTTAGGCTGTTTTAGAAAATTGCCATGAGGGTGTCCTGGGTTCATTGGGCTGTTGGTTGACTTGACAACTTTGATTCTTCTTCTGTTGTGTGGTTTACGAGTCAATCGACCCGAGGAACCTTGAAAACCTTGATAAAAATAATGGAAAAAAGGGACTGACCTTTAAGATCTCTAAACAAGCTGAATCCATCATCTAGTCACTCTTGGTAACTCTGACATTTACGAATTTACGCCATCGTTAACTAACAATCCAAAATTTAGTTACGATGCCAGAATTTGTTCCGAGTTCCGCCAAGTACTACAAAGCGTGATATAATACAATCGGAATTATAATAATTGAATTTTGACTTCGAAACAACCAAAGTCAATCCTAAATAATTGTGTACCTTTTACCTGTGCTTTTGCTTAATTAATTCGGGTCGCATCGTAGGAATTTATTCTTAGCCGATTTTGCTCTGAAGAATAAAAAATATTTTAGAGGCGATGTTGAGAGTTATTCCACCTCCCCTAGTTGTTATTTCATTAATGTTAATACATACATACATAAGATAATATAAGAATATACTTTATTGCACAGAAAAAACACAAGAGAAAATAAAAATAAATGAAACAAATAGTAGTACAAATAGGCGGCCATTGCTAAGCAGCAATTTCTTCCAGGCAACCTTAGGGTACAGGAAAATAAAAGTTGAACTAGTGGGCTGGTATTGGCAATACACTTAGGCAATATATTGTATAGGTAAATAAATAACCTACTTAGGTGCATTAATATAATTAATAACAATAAATAGTCATACATGTAATCACCCCTTAACCCTTAATGGGGTAGGCAGAGCGTAAATGACCTAAGAAAAGGTCAACCCCCTGCTAAAGAGTTTTAAGGGTTATTTTGGATAGATTTGTTAATATAATCTTGCTAATATTTAAAATGCAAAAGTTTGCTAGAACCATTGGACGAATCGGGATGAAACTTGATAGCTTGTGGAAAAAGACATAGGCTCAAAAAAACTCATTGAACGCGGGTAAAATTATTATTTAAATAGACGAGCAGCCACGAGCTTTTATCTAAGCTGGTGTGTATCAGTTCATGTTAGTTTTAGTCACTTCACTACACTTATTGTCTTTAACTGTTTAACCACTTATTAAGTCTGTTCTTAAAACTGTTCACTGATGGAGCATCAATCACTTCCTGTGACTGTGTTATTCCACTGTGTTAGAACACGATTGTTGAGGATATGGTCTCCAACGTTGGTGTTGGATCTCCAACGAGCTAACTGTTGTCTATCATTGGCATGACGTGCACGATGAACAACACTCGGTCTAAATATGGCAGAAAAGTCTGGGCAGTTGTATTTGCCTGAGAGGATCTTAAAATTACCTTTCAATCGACAACCGTTCAAAAAGCTTTGTAGGATATTAGCCACCATTGCTCCGGCATTGCTGTGTGAAATTACCAGCCTCAAATATACCTAAATATACCGAGTGTAAGGGACAGCTTCCTGCAAACTGAGAGGGGTTGTTTAGACAACGAAACTGAACAACATACATAGATATAAACTATAATCACGCCTTTATCTCTAATGGGGTAGGAAGAGCGTAAACGACCTAAACAAAGGTCGTTCCGTCACGTCTGACAAAGTTTTAAGGGTTATTTAAGATAGATTTGTAAGTATATTGCTGTAATGACATGTTGTCAGCCCATCGCCTTAATTGCAATATACAGAAACCCTCGAATCCCTTAGCTGGTTTTTAGAGCAGCCCAGGAGGAAATGCAGCTGGCACATTCGATGTTTTTCTCTTGCTCCCAGTGCAGCAGGGAAGAAACTGAACACCTCAAAAATTTATTAGGAAATAAAAATGTTTTGTAGCTTACCCATACAAATTGTTTAATCAAGGTTCAAGTCTAGGGTGAATTTTTGTTTTTTTTATTTCCTGATGAAAGTTGTTTGGTTTCCTTGACTAACAACTGCTATCAGTTTGCGTTCCTATTTTCTTACACCCAGTATAAAAAAATATGAAATTTTGTCATCATCGTTTCACGGTTGAAGCCGCACGGTCGCACCCGCCGCTCAAAGGAACAAATTATTAAAAAAATGTCAAAGATGAAAGAATTCCTTCCGATAAATTTTATCATTGTGTTCCTAATAACCGGAACTCTTAGCTCTTTACATGTTCAGAGTAGGTATTTCAATTTTGGAATCAAATTGTGAGCTTTATTCGAACAGTACGCGTGCCTATGTTATTTTCTCTAGATCGAAACGACAGAAAAAGATTTTCTAGAAAATTTGCTTCTTGAACTTTAGCAGTAATTTGATCGGTTTATTTCATTCAAGTCAACGAAATCAGGATTATTCGATTTAATCCATCATCTACTCTTGAATGTATTTAGTCAGAAGATATACAATACGGTATTTGATTTACTACAAATCTGAAGTCGAGATGAAGGAAGCGCAATTCAATTCACTATCGAAGCGGAAGTAAATATGAACATGATTGATACGTATATACTCGTAAAACAAAACCAAATACAATATATCAAAATCAATATACCTACAAATCTATCCTAAACAACCCCCAAAACTTTGTCAGACGTGGCGGAACGACCTTTGTTTGGGTCGTTTACGATCTGCCTTCCCCTATTAGGGATAAAGGCGTGACTATATGTATGTATGTTAATTAAAACTAATAATGTTTTTCATGGCGCCCTTGCCAAAGAAACTGCCTCCGTGATCTAGTGGTCAGAGCTATATGTTTACGATCCGGAGGTCGTGGGTACGTTTGCCAGGGGAGGAACACAAAAGTTGATATTTGTCAATTTATTACTTTGTGAGGTTTTGCCCAGTTTTGTTACGACATTGCAGGCTGAATCACCTGATTGTCTGAAAAGAAAAAAAGATTCCGTGCTTCGGAGGGCACGTTAAGGCACGTTAAGCCGTCGGTCCCGGTCGCTGTCTTTGATAATGGTGGATACTACAACTACGTCAGAGGCCGAATAGCTGTGCTACTAGGCGGTATGAAAACTCTGACACCAGTGTTCATCGGGTCGGTAAGAAGACGCCGCTGAAATGTTTCTATACATGGTGTATATTCATTTTGAATGACGTGCCCATAAAACTGAACAAGTACCCCAAAAAACATAGTTAATCACTAATTTACACATTTTGTCTTATTTTTTATTCCTTTTTCAACCTATAGATAGATATAAGATATATCTTTCTTGATATTCCATGCTGGACTGGGAGTAAGAGAAACACATAGAATGTGCCAGCTGTATTTCTACCAGCTAGAGCCCGATGCTGTAAAAAGCTAAGGGATCCGAGGGTTTCAGTATATTGTAATTTAGGTGATGGGCTGACAACCTGTCACTACAGCAATATTCCTACAATCTTTAAAAATCCTCTTAACTTTGTCAGACGTGGCGGAACGATCTTTGGTTAGGTTGTTTACGCTCTACCTACCCCATTAGGGATAGGGCGTTATTATATGTATGTATGTGTTGCGTGCAAGTTGAATAATCAGAAATTATTAATACTGAAAGTCGTGCCTATGAGTTCTAATCAATATGGAACCCTGAAATGCTAGGAGAGGACGTAGACGACCCTGAAAGAGATAGCGAGACGAAGTAGATGCATACTAAACTTGACCGAATAATAATGCATGTCTACAATGTTTCTGTTTGCAGTGTTGTATGAAATGTTGTCCTTTAAAGCAAACCATTTCTGAGATGAAAACTTATTGTGCCCTTGTTCTATATATGATCTGTACTTTCCTAACACGGCTGACCGAATTACATAAAAGACGAGATGGCTCGCCACGACAATCAAAGCATTATTTAATTATAATTAGTTAGCTTTGTTCATCTCCGGTTTTTGTCGCTATTTTCACTGATGATGGGAATTGTAAACCTTACCTTAAAGACTTTTCGTAAAAGATTAATTTATTTTAAATTCTTCAATTTTAAACCCCTGTCGTTTATTTTTTATTCAAACTCTTTGCGCAAGTCTTGACTTGCTGACTAATTAAGAAACTAGAGTTATTTATACCTAATTTAGATTTCACTTCCATGCTGGCCTGGGAGCGAGAGAAAAACTTAGAATGTGCCAGCTGCATTTCCTCCCGGGCATGTTGTAAAAGTCAGCTAAGGGATCCGAGGGTTTCAGTATATTGCAATGTAGGCGATGAGCTGACAACCTGTCACTACAGCAATATACGTACAAATCCATCTTGAATAACCCTCAAACCTTGTCAGACGTGGCGGAACGACCTTTGTTTAGGTCGTTTATGCTCTGCCTACCCCATTAGGGATAAAGGCGTGATTATATGTATGTATGTATGTATATGTATGTAATTTAGATTTCAAAATATATTTTTTTTGCATTTGATGAACAAACATTTTTTCTACATACATACATACATAAAATCACGCCTTTATCCCTTACGGGGTAGGCAGAGCGTAAAACGCCTCCTAAAAGGCGCTTTCGGCACGTCTGACATAAATTGGGGGCAATTTTAGATTGTAATGTGTATTGCTGTAGTGACAGGTTGTCAGCCCATCGCCTAAATTACAATACACTGTAACCCTCGAATCCCTTTTGCTGACTTATACAGCATGCCCTGGAGGAAGGGCAACTGGAACATTCTATGTTTTTCTTTCTCTCCCAGTCCAGTATGGAAGTTTTATTTTGTTTCATTTTTTCTTAGTTATTCTATATACGCATTGAACAACCGTAAAAAGCTCGTCAGCACAAGATAAATCCTTTTATGTTAATACGGCTCTGCACGTGATCTAAATAAAATATTATGTACTTTTATAATATTTTAATCATGCCTAACTTTGTAAGAGTACATGACGCGAACATGGGACATTATAAATTTCTATAGATGACTCAAGTGTGCTATTGAGAAAGTTCGTATGTCTGGCAGGTCCATTTCTGAGTGAAGTCAGATCCAATAGCTCAGATATCTGTGTTTACGTTACGTTCGACTTAGCGAACACAACTTTAAAGTAAACTAAATATTATGTGAGTCGCGTTTAAGGAAAAGAATATCATTCTTTTTAGTATTACACACAGCGACTGCCATCTGACCTTCGCAATCCAAAAGGGAAACCAGACCCAAACCCATATAAGGTCAGACTTTTCAAGCCGCCAATGCCAGCTGTCCTCTGACATGGCTTAGCGACTAATATCTACGGAGTTAAACGATATTATCCGGGACCATCGGCTTAACATGCCTTCCGAAGCACGGAAAAAGAGCCGAATATACGTACATATGAAATTCAAAAACCGAAAAACGCAGGATGCAGCGGCCCTATCCACTACACCTTCGGGCTCTTAACGCATAGGTACGAGTTGTAAATATGACGTTTACAATAATTTTATTTCAATAAAAAAAGTAATAGTCATATTTGGAGTGCTATGTATGTAATAGCTATGATTTTTTTGGTGATTGATAAATCTTTGGTGATCTGGTGATTGATCACGTGTTGTTGATTTAATCGTTAGATGATTGACCAATATTTGATGACTTAGTAACTTAAACTAGTTATTGTAAAATATGGCATGGTAAAATCGTATTTATCTCCGGTTGTTGGTTTCCTGCCACCTTCTGAGATAGAAAGTATTTTTTAACTATGTTGATTACCCCCAAGTTCTAAGACAAGTACTAAATAAATTAGTGAGAGCAATCTTGTAACAAACTCCGGATTCTTTGAGTGAAGTTCCTTCGAAACCGGATCGTTATTAATGAATGCATCGCCGAATCATGATAAAACTTTGTTTTCTAATATTTTTCTGAACAAGTAAATTATATAGTTTTAGGAATTTTATTCTTTCACCATTACGCCTATTTATCTATATAAGTAAGAAAATTGTATAATTTCCGTTTTCACGGGAGTCAAACCCGTAACATCTGGAATAAGAGTCCGAAGCTCAGACAACTAGAACATACATACATACATACATATTATCACGCCTTTATCCCTAATGGGGTAGGCAGAGCGTAAACGACTTAAACAAAGGTCATTCCGCCACGTTTGGCAAAGTTTTGAGGGTTATTTAACATAGATTTTTGTAGGTACATTGCTGTAGTAACAGGTTGTCACCCCATCGCCTAAATTGTAATATACTGAAACCCTCGGATCCCTTAGCTGGTTTTTACAGCATGCCCGAGAGGAGAAGCAGCTGGCACATTCTATATTTTTCTCTCACTCCCAGTACAGCATGGAAGAAATTACACCACTAGAACGCAGTGAGTTTATTTAATCCCATTCTTAGTCCGTCTTTTACGACGTGCTATAAACTACAACTGCAGGTGTCTGCAGTTTCAATGCTCAAGAGAATTAATCCGATTCAGTTTCGTTTCAGTCTGCACTCCACTCTACACACTAGCTTTCACATTTCTTGATACTTACAACTGCAATAAGCAGTCTGATGAAAATTTAAACAACATTATTTTTAAACAAGTATTTGTAAAATTTTTATTTTTCTTATTCAAAAGTTCAAAACACAAACATGATTCAAAATAAGTTACACTGTCAAAGTTTCAGAGTGCTTTGGAAACGATTGGTTTTCTGATTTCATAAATAATTAATGTGCCGTGTCCGTGTGTTGGAGCGAAAGTCGACCGTCATCAATAACTTATTTATTACATACACATATAATCACGCTTTTATGCCTAAACAACCTAAACAAATGTCGTATCAATTATTTCGTACTGTAATCTAAATGACATAGAACATGGCTAATCTACTGTGCCAAATAAATCATTGAATTAAGATTTTAAATAATGCATCTGCATCTTTTCTCTACATAAGTCATTTTTTTTATAATAGTTGGATGTTGCCATTTTTTAAAATATTATTCATACGAACATGAAAATATAAAGTGAACTCTCTGTATGATGAAATTCATTCATGTAAGAGGAAGTGGCGGCTGGACTTTAATTGCAAGCACACATTGGAATAAAATGTGCAAGCTTGTTACTGTTGCAATTATGGATGGAAAGTGGTTCATCATTTAATTTTACAAAACTTATTTAATTTGCATAAAAATTTTGTCTAACAAAATTTAATTAAAGAAAAGTTTTCTATTGTTAATCGTCGTAATGATAAGCTAGCTTTAAAACTACTAACGTAAATCGTATAATTTATTCTACTATAATAAATCTTATAAAAAGCTCCTTAATGCTTTTTTATATTGCCCCATCGCATCATAAAATGTATATACTAGGTATATTAGTTCAATTGCTTTATTTTAGGCGAAGTGTTTGAAACTTACTTTCATGCTAAACTGGGAGCGCTAAAAATACTCTTCAGTTTGATTCAAACAGGAAAAAGTAAGAGATGTATTGTTTCTTCCATGCTGGCCTGGCAACGAGTAAAAAAACATAGAATGTGCCATTTCCTCCCGGGCATGCTGTGGCGGTTTGAGTACTCTGACTCCAGGGTGCATCGGGACTATAAACTCGAGAATTCACTCGCTAAGAAGAAGAAGAAGGTACTTATATTATGTGAGGTAACCAACGTACAAACAAACAACATAACATTACCCTCTAGAATAATGTTTACAGATGTCCGGCGACTCGAGGGCATCTCTTTTTATTTCCCCGGTTTATCTGCTGTAGGTATAGTAACGAAAATATATTATGTATAATTACATTTTACGTGAGGCGGACATATTGCGTTTTATGCGTAATTGTCATGGATACCGAATTGTATAGTTACATAATTTTAGCTTTAAATGTTTGTTCTAATAAATCCAACAATACAAGATCCAGCCCCGGTGACGACTGCAGCGTCGCGCCACCTGTCGTGGTCGGTAGTGTGCGATATTCACTCTCCATTAAGAAGTCTCTCGCAAAGAGTCGAAACGTTGAGGTCTAACACCTCCGTTTAAAAAACAAGTGAGTTGTCGTTGATTTATCAGTATGAATAGCACTTGTCCGTCGTTTAGTGATTAATGTTAGTTGTTTATGATTCATCATCATCATCATCATCAGCCTGTATCAGTCCACTGCTGGACATAGGCCTCTCCCATGGCACGCCACTCAGCTCGGTCTTCAGCCATTCTCATCCAATTTCTGCCCGCTTTCTTGCGCAAATCATCGCTCCCCCTGGTTTCAGGACGTCCTACACTACGTTTGCCTTGCGGTATCCACTCTAGAACTCGTCTGCTCGAACGGCCGTCAGTTCTACGACAGATGTGACCAGCCCACTGCCACTTCATCCTACTAATTCTCTGAGCTATGTCGGTCACTCTGGTTTTATGTCGGATAACTTCGTTTCGTATCCGATCTCTCAGAGAAAAACCAAGCATAGCTCTCTCCATAGCTCGCTGTGTGACTTTAAATTTGTGGACCAGTCCCACCGTAAGTGGCCACGTCTCAGCTCCGTAAGTAATTACGGGTAGGACGCACTGATTGAAAACTTTTGTTTTCAGGCTTTGAGGTATAGGTGACGAGAACGTACTTGACTATAGGTGACGAGAACGTACTTGACGAAGTTTTCCAAATGCTGCCCAGCCCAGCTTTATACGCCTCTGAATCTCCTTATCCAAGTTTTTCTTCCCTAGTTGGAACTTCTGTCCTAGGTACACATATTCGGAAACAACTTCGAGGGAGACTCCGTCCACGGTGACCGGCCCCGGATCAACGTGCTCGTTGTACATAACCTTGGTTTTATCCAAGATCATCCGGAGGCCGATACGCTGATACGCATCTGCTAGACTGTCCAGCATCTGTTGAAGATCCTGCAACGTTTCTGCCATAATGACAATATCGTCTGCAAATCGTAGGTGAGAGATGTGTTCGCCGTTTATATTGATGCCGCAGTCTTTCCAGTCCAGAGTCTTGAACTTATCCTCCAGAGCGTTAGTAAACAGTTTCGGCGATATGACATCGCCCTGTCTTACTCTTCGACGCAAGTGGATATGTTCAGTTTCCTCGTTCTGTACTTGAACGGTCATCGTTGCGGCTTCATATAGACATCTCATCACCTCGATGTATGATGCCAGACGACTTGGCATCGCTGCAAGGATTCCAGAACAGACCAGATTTCGACGGAGTCGAAGGCCTTCTCATAGTCCACAAAGGCTAGACACAAAGGCCGATTGTACTCCTTAGTTTTCTGTACAATCAGCCGTACTGTGTGGATGTGGTCTATGGTGCCGTAACCACTTCGAAATCCGGCCTGTTCCGGAGGTTGAAATTCGTCAAGACGTTTCGTAATGACCCTTGAAAACAACTTATATACGTGACTCAGAAGCGATAAAGGTCGATAGTTTTTCAGAAGAGTTTTATCACCTTTCTTGTAAAACAGGACGACGACGCTTCTGTGCCACGCATGTGGAGTTCTCCCAGAGAAGAGGACAGTATTGAACAACTCCTGGAGCTCCCTCAGTACAGGAGTTCCACCTGCTTTAAGTAGCTCAGTCGTTATTCCGTCTTCACCTGGGGCTTTTCCATTTTTGAGTTGTTTAAGGGCCAGCGCTTATGATTAAAAAATATATATTTTGTGAAACCTTGCTGATACACTAGATTCTGTAAAAAAATATATTCGCTGTTGTTGTTTATAGTTAAAATTCCATCTTCTTCTTCGCGAATGGATTCTCAAGTCGAACTACGACCCGAAGAACCCTGGTGTCAAAGTTTTCAAACCGCCTAGAAGCATAGCTATTAGGACTCTGACATGGTTTCAGTAACGACCACTATTAAAGACAGCGACCGATATTCCATGATATCCACTTTATTTTATCGAAGCACTGCATATGAATTCTTTACCTTATTTTATTTTCCTGGGGCTTAGAAAATGCTTTGATAAAAAAAAAACAGTATTATTATTTGAAAGCTTATCCAAAATTCCGGATTATATTCATTACTTCCAGAAAAAATAACAGATGATTTGGTATAAAACGCTCTACGTGGCATGTTCGGAGTAAATACGCCTTCAGTAAAATTTTGAGTTGTCTATGGCGTCATTTACGCTTTAGGATATACGAAATTCTAATTTGGTGTATGCACAACTGATTCGGTAGGTGATTGTTCCTCCCGACCCAAGTGCTGTTAGTCTATTTTTTATACACTCCTTCTTTTTGAAAGTTAGCTTTTACTTTTAGATAGGAAGCCATTCCGAGAACCATTAGTTAGGACACAGGCTGGTTATAGTATTGAAGATTTTCCACCTTTTAATAACTTTTGTTTTACTCGTAAAAATTTGACTACAATACATTTTATAAAAGATAATTTGTAACGACTTTATTTTCATTATTTCTAGATTTAAGCTGGCACGCTTTCATTATTTCATTGAAATTGTGTTTTTATTTTTCCGTTTTAATAAATTCATCTCTTTGTGTCTGAAAACTTTTTACTCGAACAAAGGGTTATTCACTAACAGTATTGGTAAAGTTTAGTGATGAGTGTCTAAAAAGTTTTACTTTGATGCTCGTCTTTGTCATGTTAATAACCTTCAATACTGCATAACATAAACATAAAGGGGATCTATTTTTCTTCTTTTTCTCACAGCATTAACTTGTAGCGTCCAACTTCATTGGACGAAAACTCTTTTGTAAATATATTTGTCATTACTGACAGATTGTCAAACTGTCATTCTTGTACAGACGCCACAGCTCTTGTGACTTGCTTACTTTTTTGCGATTTAGTTATAACAATATTTATATGTTTTATTGCATTGAGCAACCTGTACATTCTGTAAATATATACATGTAAATAGCACGCAGCAGTTTTACTTCACCACCATCAACCGCACGCCCTGCTCGCCAAAGTGGTGACTACGACGTGATTTTCCGTTAATATTTCAAGGCCGAGGGGCGTTTTTGATTGTACATTGGTAAGTCCCTTGCTGCCTGTTTCTGTTTACCGAGCATCTGCCCGCTACTTCGCTGCTGTCCTGCTGCTTCTTCTTCTGTCGAGTGGGTATCGAGTCTATCGACCCGATGAACCCTGGTGTCAGAGTTTTTAAACCGCCTAGTATCACAACGATCTGGCCTCGACATGGTTTTTGAGTAACGACCACTATCAAAGACAGCGACCGGGACCGACGGCTTAACGTGCCCTCCGAAGCACGAAATATTTTTCTTTTCGGACAATCAGGCGATTCAGCCTGCAATGTCCTAACCAAACTGGGGAAAAACTCACAAAGTGATAAATTCTCAAATATCAACTTCGTGTTTCCCCCCTGGGAATCGAACCCAGGACCTCCGGATCGGGAGTCCATGGCACTAGCCACTAGTCCACGGAGGCAGTCCTGCTGCTGAGGTGATGCTACGAGAGCACCCTAGAAGGCTGTGATCGTCGCGCACGGCGCAGCAGTCTACTGCACCTCGAGTTTTCCGTGGTGGTAACTGCTACAGCTTCTTTATTTAACTTCGTCGTGAACAATTTGATGTTATTGTATTTTGTACATTTTAAACTGTGATTTTCTTTATTACTTTCTGTATTTTATAGTATATTTTAAATATTATTTTTTGTTTGTACATTTTTGTTTAGAGGAGTCCGTTTCTACTCAGTGAAGTGGTTTCCCTGGGGCGGGACCATGCTAATACGACGTCCTTGTCGCTCCGATGCCCGCCGGTTTAAGCCGCGCGTCTCCAGACCCTCGTGCACATGCTGCGTGAGGCGTCGCCAAGCCACGACTTGTCAGCCATGGTTCGTAGACCTCTGCTAGTGCTCTTGCTTTAACGCCGAGTGCTACGCATATTACCTCTGCGGCCCCCGCCGTGGAGTGAATTCCAAACACGGGTATCTCTTTATTCTGCGACTTGTCGTCTGGCAAACCTCGTCCGTATATTCCTGTTAGTCTCCGTCTGTCGATTTTTCGAAAACTGCACGGTTTGAGACATCCCAGCATTCGGGCAACGGTCCATCTCATAGCCGACCACTTTGTTTGGCCGTCTATGAACAAAGATATTAGGGATTGGGCTCGTACTTGTGAAGCGTGCCAACGCAGCAAAGTTACAAGACACAACACTGCTCCACTTGGCAATTTCGAAACCCCCTCTGGTCGTTTTATGCATGTCCATATCGACATCATTAGGCCTCTGTCTTCTTGCAAAGGATTTTGTTACTGTTTGTCTGCAATTGACAGAGCTACCAGATGGCCGTAAGCTTGGCCTATGCAAGGCATAACGCCAGATGAGGTTGCTGAAACTCTTGTCACTGGATGGATCTCTCGTTTTGGTGTGCCATGAATCATAACGACTGACCAGGGTACTCAGTTTGAGTCTGAGCTGTTTCGTCGCTTGATGCTGACTTTTGCCACCGAACGCATCCGAACTACTGCACATCATCCCAAAGCAAACGATATGATCGAGCGCGTTCACCGGCAGCTTAAATCTTCTTTAATGTGCCACGGTGGCGATTGGCTAAGTGCTTTGCCCCTTGTTATTTTGGGTATGCGTTCCGCTTTCAACGTAGATTTAAAGGCATCGGTTGCTGTACTTCTTTATAGTGAGAGTTTGTGCCTTCCTGGTGAGATCTTGTCCAGCAGTCCTGATCCCAAGACTCTCGAAGACACTACTGACTTTGTCGTTAAGTTACGGGGACACATGTCGAAAATTCTACTGTTCATGCTGTCCGATTATGGAACTCTCTTCCACCGACAGTTCGTGATAGCTCGTCTATCGCCATCTTCAAAAGACGAGTTAAAGAATTATCTTTCCCTGTCAAAGTAATCCGTGTTTAGGGTATATATTTATGTATATATTTGTATATAAATAGCTATAAGTATTTATTTATTTTTGATTATGTATATAATTAGAAGTACGTGGGACACTCAGAAAGTTTTGCGACACTAAAAAAAATTGTTCTACAGGTACATATATTTTTATTAAATCTTTTCAAAGTACTCTCCACCAGCCTCTATACAAAGATTCATGCGTCTGAACTAGTTTTCAAAACATTTTTTCCAGTCCGCCGTAGACACCTCGTTTACAGCCTGCTCAAACGCAACCAGCGCATCTTCCGGCGACGAAAATTGTATCCCCTTGAGCTGATTTTTTATTTTTGGAAATAAAAAGAAGTCACACGGTGCTAGATCAGGGCTGTAAGGAGGGTAACCCAGGAGTTTGACTGGTGTGCTGTCCAGGATATCCCTCGTTTTGAGCGCGGTGTGTGCAGGCGCATTGTCGTGGTGGAGCAGTAGTCCGCGGAGCCCTGTGTTTGGTCGCTTGTTGCTCACAACAGAAAAAACTTCTGATAAACATTTGGTAGTATACCATTCGGCGTTAATGCTTCTTTGATCTCGTAAGGGAATTGAGGCCAAGTGGCCAGTCAAATTAAAAAAGCTGGCGATCAAAATCTTCCCCCCGCTTCGAGATCGCTTCACTTTGGTAGGCGTTGGTTCATTTTGAAACACCCAAACTGTCGACTGGCGCTTGGTTTCTGGATCGTATTGATAAATCCAGGACTCATCACCTGTTATGATGTCGTAAACACGCCGAGACGAGCCTGCTTCAAATTTGTTCAGCATATCACGGCACCATTCCACCCGGGCCTGCTTCTGAGCGTCGGTGAGGTAGTGCGGCACCCAGCGCGATACTATCCTCCTCACGCGAAGATGCCCGTGTAGAATCTCGTAAACGCTTCCCGATCCAATCTTTAATATGTGCTGAATCTCCTGATATGTAATTCGCCTATTATCTTGGATAAAATTTTTCACTGCTAGCACGTTTTCTTCCGTAATAGCCGTCAAAGGGCGACCGCTTCTTTCTTCATCCCCCAAGGTTGGTCGACCGCGCCTAAATTCGTTATACCAACGATACACAGTTGCCTTGGAGGGGCTTTCATCCATAAATGCCGTTTGAAGTCTATCGAACGATTCATCCGGTTTCAGGCGACACTTGAAATCGTAAAAAATCATAGCTCTAAAATGTTCCCGGCGCAGATCCATTTTTCAGTAAGACACGATACTTTGAATTGGCTCGCAAAAAATGTGGAGGGAAATTTTGAAAATGGAACACACATATTTTTACTTGCAAGTAATCATTTTTTTTAAAAAGATTCTAACCGGCCAGTCTGCCATATATAAAAACTATTTATCGCAATACTTTCTGAGTGGCCTGGTATTTATTTATTTCTTGTTTATATTTATGTAAAATATTTACATTATATCAGTATTTTACAGTAGTATTATTTTATTGATAGGTATTAAATTTTGTGCACGTTTTATCCGCGTTTCGTTAAAATTATCACTTCTGTAGGTCTGCTGTAAGAAATTTCTTTTTAGAAATAAGCAGTGCCTGTTGTGTATTTGTTTTTTGATGTCCTGTGTTTATGATGTTTTTTGTGTACACTAAATTGTTAAATAAATAAATTAATTCGACATGTCCCGGCATCTTGACATGATAATTCTTCTTCGTTCGTATTCAAAGATCTTGCCTCATCTTCTCACGTCTTTTTGCGTGAAGATGCCGTTCGCAATTTTTTGCAACCGCCTTATACTGGTCCTCACCAAATTGTTGGTAGGGCCAGTGATGGTAAAACTGTTGCCATTAACTTCAAGGGGAAGAACGTATCGGTGATCATCGATAAGGTCAAGCCCGCTTTCATCGAGCCGCTTTTGACTAATGCTACTGCTCCGCTGATACCTGCACCTGCTGTTGCAGCTCAGCCGGCTTTTACATCACTGTCGTCTCCTGCAGCTCCTGCTTTGCTGACTCCTTTTCCTACTATTTCAATCATCGCTCCTTCTAAGCCGTCTCATACCACTCGCTATGGCAGACGGGTTAGGTTTAGGTTGTAAATATTGTTAATAGTAAATTTTTACTTGTTTATATTCAGAGACTTGTTTGTCTCTCTCCGTGGGGAGGGGTTATGTAGCGTCCAACCTCATTGGACGAAAACTTTTTTGTAAATATATTTTTCATTACTGACAGTATTGTCAAACTGTCATTCTTGTACAGACGACACAGCTCTTGTGACTTGCTTACTTTTTTGCGATTAAGCTATAACAATATTTATATGTTTTATCGCATTGACCAACCTGTAAATTCTGTAAATATATACATATAAATAGCACGCAGCAGTTTTAATTCACCACCATCAACCGCACGCCCTTCTCGCTAAAAACTTATGTAGTCCAAATTAATTTCGAAAGTTTTACAAATACGTGATTTTATTTTTCTTTAATGTGATTTGTAGTCTGTCACGGCTAACCAAACTAATCAATATGTTAGAAAAACAGTAATTATTTTACCACAGATGTTGTCACACTAATTCCAAACACTTGCTCAATTAATTACAACAAAAATAAAAACGACATGGCTTGAAGCTCAGCGTCACTCGTCAATGTCGAATATCTTCACTCACTTTAATTACTAGCTTAAACCAGATTACATTTCATTATCCAAGATATAGGAGCTACAAGCACAGTATGGCTTACAGTAGATTCTATACGTATGATGAAGATTTAGTAAAGACGGGTTTTATCAAATAAATTTAACAAAAGTTGTTAATTTGTTTGCTTGCAATCATAACATAGAATTTAGAAATTTACGTACGGCTAAAACATCTAATATAATATTAATCTTTTCTTATGCTTGTATTACTTTTATAATAGGTCGTTGTTGCTTAATCTGTATCCAAAGATACAGCCCACCATCACTTTATGTAGTCTCAATCCACAAAATAATAACAACGCTGACTTTTTGCCGAATAATCCTTGATAAAATCGTCGCATAAGTATATAATATGTCTCATGTCGCGTGGGAAGAGTCCTCTCAGACGGATAATTTATTTCACATAAACGCGTTCTAGAAATAAACTGTTCAAATAGATATTCGATGTAGATACTCGTACGTAGGCATAAAAACTAGATAGAGAGCTGCGTCAGTAATAGGACCAGGTTGTGTCTGGAGATGTTATTAATGTTATTGTTTTATAACTTCTATTTTCGTCAATCGTTTCTTTATTAGGTTATTATTAATTTATTATTAGGTATAAACACCACTTTCTTCCATGCTGGCTTGGGAGCGAGAGAAAAACAAAGAATATGCCAGCTGCATTTCCTCCCGGGCATGCTGTAAAAACCAGCTAAGGGATCCGAGGGTTTGACGACCTACAAATCTTAAATAACCCTCAAGACTTTGTAAGACGTGGTGAAGCGACCTTTGTTAAGGTCGATTACGATCTGCCTACCCCATTAGGGATAGAGGCGTGATCTTATATGTATGTATGTTTAAACACATAATTCAGATAATATTGTGCTAATATCTCGCAATGACTCTGACAGTTTCAAGAAAGCGTCAACGATATAAAATTCTAGGTATAGGGAACGAACGTAATCACAACACTTCCTTGAAACCTTCGCAATATAATAAAGTTCAAATAAAGCTATAAAGCACAAGTATGGCTTTTATATTGCTTTTGTTGCCATTTCCAAAAATGCGAAGATAAATAGTGTAAGATATAATATTGTTTTAGTTTAAAATAGTTTTCGCTAATGGATTTTTTTATGTTATAACTTTGAACATTATTGAAATCAAAACAAGTATGCTAGCATTTATACTTATAGTAGACGAAACAATGTATAATTTTGGGCTTGATTCATGACTAAAACCATTCAACAAGGCATAGAGCTTAAGATTTGAATACTGAGACTTGATGTCTAGACTCTACTCGACTCTCTACATGAGAAGTGAATTTACCACATGAATAATAGCTCTCATGACATCAGGCTGGACGGAATCCGTTCGCGATCTTATGAACGAATGCCGATAAAAAATATGATTATCACTCTTAGAAAGGTTTACCAAATATGCCGAAATATAAGGAAATTCACCTTTAGTAAAGAAATATGATATTCGATTTAACGACTAACATGGGAAATTCACCATAGCAAATAATCACTCTTTGTGAGCGGAAAAGGAATTTCTTATTTCGTACATACATACCAACATACACAAAATCACACGTTTTCGCTGACGGGGTAGGCAGAGCATAAACGCGTGGGATCAGTATTTACCACGTTGAACTATGTTTGAGGGTTTCAGAGAAAGTATTAATATAGTGATAAGTTGTCAGCCCAACGCCTAAATAACAATAAACTAAAACTTTCGAAACCCTTCACCCTTTGGTTTTTACAGCTTGCCCATGTTGAGAAGCAGTTGGCGCATTCTATGTTTTTCTATCTCAGTGCTTAAAGTCATCCCAGTCTAGTATGGAAGAATTTCTGATATGCTTTTCTTATACCTAGTTACAACTATTGCTTTCCCGCTCACATAGTGAGATTTTTTTTGAAATTTCTAAAAAAAAAATATATTTCTTATGAAAGATTTTCTTACTTCAACAAATTAAAAAAAAAAAATACCACTCTTTGCATTGTTGTTTTGTTATTCGTATACTCTGTTTCGCGTCGAGCTCTTCAGTAATTAATTTAGGTTTAGAATTCCGGTCCTAAATCACTCGAAGTTTCCGCGTTAAAGTTAGGACGAATTTGGGTGAAAGTCTCACAGGAGGAGAGCGTACACCTAAGAGAAAAAATCAGTAAATCGGGAGTTGAACAAGCAAGTGTCTCGTGGGATAGCGGTTCATAGGTAAATTGTCTTTTTATTTGATACATACATAAAGTCACGCTTTTATTTGTTGTGAGTAAGGCAGACGCTCTGCCTCTTAGAATAAATATTGAGGGCAATAAAGAAATACAAACTGTCAAACCATCGCCTAAATTACAATACAATGTAACACTCGAAAACTTTTTGATTGTTTTTACGGTATGGTCGGGAGGAGAAACGGCTGCCATATTCTATACTTTTCTTTCGTGAAAGATATTTGTATTAGTATTTTATAGTCGAGGCAAAGATTTACGTGCTAAATGGCATTATTGGCTAATTTTCCATTTAATTGTATTTGTATTAAGAACACAGGCCACCAGCGCCGATCCTTTGACTAAGCTTTAATAAGATTTTAACGTCTTAAAGTGTAAATCTAATTTTAAAGGTATGCCCTGAATACAATTCTAAAGGGGATAGATAGATAACTCAAATATCTTAAAAAGCTAGGATAACCTAAAAGTTAGGTTAACTTAAAATAAGGGTATTATAGATATAGGGATTTGGGATGGGATCTACCTCCTAGTGGTCCACCCCGGGGAACAGCAACACAGGTCTATGAATAAGTCTGGCTAAACGATCCCACCAAAGCGACGTTAGGCACTGAAAGGTGCCGCCTGGTTCGCGACCACTCTCTTACCGGAGTCCGGCTCCAAACAGCTTGCTATGTTCCGGTGGTGCGTGCGATTGCTAGTGCGATAACTGACATCTTCTGGGCGAGCTCGCTCCATCGTCAACTCTGTCACGGTAATCCAGGCCTTGTGTCTAGAATCAAGAGCAAACCATATCAAGTAAAAAAAATATATTTTTTACTCGTATTTGCTTACCTAAAAGTGCAGAGCAGTGATTTCTTTGTAATTCTTTTTGCTGTATATTTTACACACATTCCTAGCGACAAATAAAATATAATTGAGTGCAAATGTACTGGAAGCCATTTATTGCACCGGGTTACCAATTAATAGCGACATTCAGACCGTTCAGCACGATAACGGTCGTATCGTTCATCGATGTGTATAATACAAGTAAATTTTAAGTATATTTTTTCAGTGCGTTTGTATTCGTTTCATTATAAATTATCCTAATTTTGTTTTAGAAAACTTTTATTTTATTTAGCATAGTTTTCTTGGTCTACGAGCTGCGTAGACAACAGCTACATGCTACGACGTAGCCCTCCAGTTACTCATCAACATGTTGCTATTCCATAACCAATGCACAGGGCGTGCACTCCATACAAGCCGCCGATTTTCGTACTACATGCGCAGTAACGTGTTCGTACAGGTTTGAATGTGGTTTGCGTGCGTGCTGCCACCTAGTCCAAACGGCTCGAGTACCCGTTGGCGCGGGGGAGACAAGGTGAGGTAATATTTCAAATCGGGGGTGGGAGTGTTTATTCCTTAGCGTAAGGTAATTTTATATTTTGTTTACCCAAAATTTATTAACTTTATTATACTGTGCAATGATTAAAGTGATCCGAGTTTAATAATACCCCATTTTATGTTTAACGAAAGGATTGTCCTATTATATTTAAGCGTTGGCCTCTTTTCCTAACTTATTTTGTCTATTTGCCTTTACAGCCTTTATGCGACCCACTCCTTTGTATTCAACTTTATTATATTCCCCGAAAGTCGAAATAAACTTTATATGAAATGATATTATTTGTGTCGCAGTTTTATGGAAGGAAGTTGAATCATGTATGAGTTAGACGAGCTTATCGGCGTTACTATCTTCATTTATCACATATTTCTCCATCATTTACTGTTGAAACCCTTTTATTTAGGTACATTCTATGCACATGTATTATCAAAAAATTAAAAATTACGTCACTTTTCTAGCCGTATCCAGTATCTAACGGACCGGCTACCTAAAAGGGAAAACAAGCCCTATCCTGGATTAGGTCAGAGTTTTCAAGCCGCCAATGATTAGCACTGGCCGATGAAATGTCTTAATGACTAATACAATAAACAATAAACGTAATATCTAGGGCATTATACGATATTAACCGGGACCAACGACTTAAAGTGCCTTCCGAAGCACGGAGAAAGCGCCGAATAAACGTACATATATTTACATATAATCACCCCTTTATCCCTAATGGGGTAGGCATAGCGTAATCGACCTAAACAAAGATTATTTAATACAGATTTGTAGGTATATTGCTGTAGTGACAGGTTGTCAGCCCATCGCCAAAATTACAATATACTGAAACCCTCGGATCTCTTAGCTGGTGTTTACAGCATGCCTTAGAGGAAATGCAGCTGGCACATTCTATGTTTTTCTTTCGTTTCCAGGGCAGCATAAACGTACATATGAAATTCGAAAACCGAAAAACACATTGGATTCAAACCACGACCTCTCGCTCAGAAGGCAGCGGCCTTATCCACTACACCATCGGGCTCTTCTCTTAATAATTATAACGTAAAAATAACCCCGTTTGGTCAGCTTGTATGCTTTTTTTCTTTTTGTCATCATTATAACAAAAAGTTAAATGAGATTTCTTAATAATTAACTAATTTAGAATTTACAATGCAAATAATTAATAAAGAGTACATTATTTCCAATTATCGTGAAAAAAGTTAAACTTTAACTAATAATTATATTTACACCTATAAAAGTCTAGCATCAAACTGCAAAAGAGAAAGCGCTTCCTTTCAGTAGTCAAAGGAAGTATGCTGAAAGAAATAAACTTTGTAATTCTCATCCAAATTAAGGTAGGAAGGCAATATCTTTTGTAGCTGAGAAAGGGAGGGTGTGTATAAACTCGTGTTCCTTCTTGGTGAGGTTAGGTACAGCTATTCAATGCATATTTGGTGGTTCAGTGTCGTTCCAAAAAATACATAAAACTCCTAGTATGTATGAGTTTCAGATACCATACAGCACTTTAGACAGCGACCTCTAGACAAAACAAGTCGCAACTGCCGACCGCGTGTTTCATTATGCATTCCTTCGTCGCTGCAATACCATTTCATTTGCAAACCTGCGCTTACAACAACAACGAACTGTAACTTCCTTTTCTTGAGGTGGTCGTCTGTTATTTTAGTTGCAAATCTTTACCTTTCAAATCTTTTCACTGTTTGTTAGTCTTTGTGGTTGAAAAAGTTTTAGCTTTTTAAAAAACTTTTTGTTCATAAAATAGTCTTGCAAGTTTACTACAGTGTTTTGTCTTAAAATCTGAGTCAACTCGAATTATTATAACAGATTTTTTTAAAAGGGAATAGAATTTCTAAAGAGTTTTACAACTCAAGTTACAGGTAAACACTTTAATGCTATTTTCCAATATTGTTGCGTATTTCCCCACGTGAGCTGAAAAACTGCTCTCTGGCGATATAGCGGCTAATGCATGGCTATGGGGTCAAATTCAGGGGATGAATAAATTACCGCGACCAGAATACTATACATGGAATGGAAGGGCAATAAATGCTCGTTCACGCTGCTGTATCATAAAAAACAAAGCTGAGAAAAAAATAGTATAGAGAATGTGAGAGGACTATTTAAACTAAAGTTAGAAATTTTCCATGCTGGACAGGGAGCTAGAAATCTACCATGCTGGACTGAAAGCGAGAGAAAACACAGAATGTGCCAGCTGCATCTAATCCTGGGCATACTGTAAGAACCAGCTAAGGGATTCGAGGGTATCAGTATGTTGTAATTTAGGCGATAGGCTGACAACCTTTCACTTCAGCAATATACAAATCTATCATATACAACCCTCAAACTTGTCAAACGGGGCAAAACCACTTTTGTTTGGGCCGTTGACGCTCTGCCTACCCCATAAGGGATACAGGCGTGATAATATGTATGTATGTAATAATCCCGTTCAAAATAAAAATGCATATAATTGTAGTGAACAACCACGAATATCTTAAAACATATTTGATTTGATTGAGAGCCTTAACTTTCAAACCAGACAGAGTTGACTGTACTGTGTTATCTCTATAGCCTTATGTCTTGTCTCACGGGGCGGCTACCAAATATAGGGGTTTGAACGAACCCTCGTTGGTTTTAACACAGATCGACTGCCATTTGACCTCCACAACCCAGAAAGGACACCAAACCCAATCCCGGATTAGGTCAGTGTTTTCAAGCCGCAAATAATTAGTACTGGCCTCTGACATGGCTGAACAACTAATATTTACGGTGTTAAACGATATTAACCGGGACCAATGGCTTAAAGTGCCTTCTGAAGCACGGGAAAAGCGCCGAATAAAGGTACGTATGAAATTCGAAAACCGAAAATTACATTGGTATGTGGTGGGATTGGAAACACGACCTCCCGCTCCGGAGGCAGCGGCCCTATCCACTACACCATCGGGTTTTCAGTTGACTGTACTGTGTAAATTATTTAAATTTGCTCTTGTCACATATCTCCATTAGCGTTTCTAAACCGCGCGTTTATTTGCCGACCGCTTCGGAATTCAAATTGCTTTAACGACCACTGAAAGGATTAGTGATATTTATTACCACTCTTTAGCAGTCGTTAAAATACCATTATTTAGCGATAAATAACATCGAGTCTTGCATTTGAAAGAAAAAGTTTATTTTCAGCAAATACTTGTTGTTTAAAAATGGATCTAATAATTAAACATAAAGAAATACTAAGTTCAAGATTCTCTAGTTTCCATTCCCAGTTTAACCTGTGTCATACTAAGAAAGTAATCTGTTACTCAAGGTACCCTTCTGATGAAGGTGTAAGAATTTTAAAAATTAAAAGTATTTATTGATTTTCATAATAACCAAACATGCAGTCATACAGTTTCCTCTCTTTCTCATTAATAAGATCAGTGTTATCGTAGATGGATTTCAAACAAAATATCCTAACATAAATTAGTTTAGCCTGCGGCCGTACGTTAATACCCCTTCTTCTTCTTCTTAGAAACTGGAATTCTCGAGTCGAAAAACGATCCGATGAATCCTGGTGTCAGAGTTTTAACACCGCCTAGTAGCGCAATTGCTAGGCCTTTGACATGGTTTTGAGTAACGACCACTATCAAAGACAGTGACCGGGACCGACGGCTTATCGTGCCCTCCGAAGCACAGAATCCTTTTACTTTTCGGACAATCAAGTGATTCTGCTAGTAATGTCCTAACCAAACTGGGACAAACCTCACAAAAAGATAAATTGAAATTTAGCAACTTTGTGTTCCCCCCCTGAGAATCGAACCCAGGACCTGCGTATCGTAAGCCCATGGCTCTCACCACTAGACTACCGAGGCAGTTCATACCCCTGATCATATACTGTATGTGAGATTAATAAATTATACGTATAGTCTGTAAAGCTTGCGATAACAAGTAACTCTACGCGACATCATAATTAAATCACGGTCATGTGACATAATAATATGATACAATTATACGAATTTTATGCGGTAAACATTAACATATTCAAAATTACTTGACTGGGTCTTGCTGCTGAACTGGACATAGGGTTCTGCAAACAAATAAACATCGTGAGAAAGTGTATATGACCCCGAAAGGATTTGAACCAGCGCAGCCCCTGAAACTGAACAACTTTTCCGAAGGAACAACTTCATTATTTTATGCAGTTCGCTGTACCTACACATACTTATTTATAATTTTATAACACACATACTTATACGTATGTGTTTATGTTCTGGCTTCACGGAAGACCAGCGTCACAAGCAGTTAATTGTGCTGCTTGTAATATAAGCTGAGTGAAGACCATTTTTTTATAAACGTATTTCTATTCTAAATACAAAAAAAGCTACTTACTACACGAGCTGATGCATTTTGTATGGAGGGTCAAAATTTTGTTTTTGTTTGCCGACCTATGTTTCTTTGGGAATGTTGTTCAGTTTCATGGGCTGGTTCTTTTCTGGTGCTTTTCGGGTGCATATATCCATTCTGTTACACGTTGTGTTTTATAATAAAAAAAAAATTACTATTTAATTTGATTTTGATTTTAGATTTTGTACAAATCTATCTTAATTAACCCTCAGAACTTTGTCAGACGTGGCGGAACGACCTTTGTTTGGGTGGTTTGCGCTCTGCCTACCCCATTAGAGATGGAGGCGTGACAATTTTGACTATACAACATATGACAATAAAAAAATATATACAACTTTACATACTATTTTCTATTTATATTTTTTACAAACATAATCACACCTTTACCCCTTATAGGGAAAGCACAGTGTCAACAACCTAAACAAAAATAGAACTGCATATAATTGCTGTTGACATAAAACAAAAACAAATTGTCATTGCTGTAGTGACAGGTTGTCATTGAAACCCTCGAATCCCTGGATTTAATAGAATGTTCGGCAAAAGAAACTTCTGGCCCATTCAATGTGTTTCTATCACTCCCAGTCCAGCATTAGCTTATATTTTTTTACGTGCAGAGTTTTTACTTCTGCTGGTCAGGGAGCGATAGAAAAACATAGAATGTGCTAGCTGCATCTCCTAACGGGCATGCTGTAAAACCAGCTAAGGTATTCGAGGGTTTCAGCATAATGTAGGTTAGGCAATGGGCTGAGTCGGATTTTTCAACACCTCTGATGTGATTAAGAAGAACAAGAGGTTAGCTTGGATTAGAGTTTTTTTTATCTACACCTCAATACTCAGGACAATGCAGGATAGGAAGGTAGGTAGTTCACCAATTTTTAAATACTTACTCGTACAAAGGACATTTTTAAGCGTTTGTTTTTTAAGTAGGTTGTTTATAATATCTGACACTAGTGTTATCAGATTTCTCCTCGATCCAACACAACCAACATTAAAGATAAAGAAGATTTCTCAACAAAATCAGAACAGATAAAATTCATGCATTATTTGTAATTCCTTCGTGCTTGGTGGCTTGTAGTTAATATCGCTTAGTCAGCGTGCGTCGGGCGACGTCGTTAGGCGCTACGGGGATGCTGACTACAGATACTTATCTCACATTTATCGAGAAAGAAACAATGATATTGTAAGTAAATGACGAAGGAACAAGTCAGCTTATTCTTAAAGCCGTTACAGTTCTTTCTTATGCCCATGAAGTAGGTACTATTGAATACTCGTCAATCAAAACTGGACTTGGTAATAACCGTACCTCTATAATGATATTTGTTTAGATGCAATTTCAATATTGTGCTGTATGGTCTTCAAAAAACCTTGCAAGTATTCGCGTCTGTTTTTATGTACATGCAATTTTAATATTGCAATGGTCTTAAAAAAACCTTCCTAAAATATAAACATGCGCATCATACCGGGTGTAAAGGACAGCGTCCCGAAAACTGATAGGGGTTCCTCAGTCAACGAAACTGAACAACTATCATCAGGAATTTCTTTCAGGGGATAAAAAAAAACTTCCTATACAAAATGACCATCTCGATCCGACAATTTGTATGGAAAACCAATTATTCTTTTCACTTCTTGAAAAATATCCTGCTGATAGTTGTTCAGTTCCGTTGACTGAGCAATCCCTGTCAGTTTGCCGGGCGCTGTCCCTTACACCCCGTATACCTAGTATAGGTTAAGTTCGTAACCGCTTATGAACCGTTGTAAACGGTTTTAGTAGTAAACTTGGCGACTACATTGTGTATTCGGAATTGCGGCTTCACTGTACCAGGGACAGTTATAAGACTTCCGGGTAAGATATTGGAAACAGATTAATAAACTTTGTATAAGTAAATAACCAAGTTCTGTCGATATCAGTGTTTAGTTCAACAGTTGTAAACAATAGGGTCAAATAGGGCTGATAGTAAACATACCCTTGAATTGGTGTTAGGTGAGTAACATTTTGCAATTTCTGTATTTGGAGAAACATCCCCATTCATGGCGCTTACAGGAAAATTAGACGCAAGAGAAAAATATCTTACGGGGAGTGAGAGCGAATTGTCGATGAAGTTCTGATCTTTATTAGTGGGAAAACAAAGAAAATATTGTATGTAAATCACATATAGTCTTGGTTTAAAATATGTTAAAAAATGTAAACACGTCAAACATGAAAAATGCTTCAAAATTGTTTGATCCAAGCTTTGACAGTTTTATTAAAATTCAGTTCCCAAAATAACACGATTAAAAGATTAAGTAAATTTTATAATTATTTTCGAGAGGTTTTCAATTTCGCTAAAAACTATCGTTTATTATACCTAGTCTATGTTGGCCCACAAGTTTACTTTATATAAAGCTTAATATAGAAAACTATATAAATATTTATAATGTCGTTACATTGCAAATTAGGGCTCGTATTTGTTAAGCTATCTCAAGATTGAGCAATATGAAGTATGGATTTGACAAGCCATTTTGTACTACAATGAAATTTCTGATACGAACTCAAACTAACTGTCAATCTCAAGTGCGGATTATAATTAAGGGCATAAGTGACGGGCGGGAAATATGTCATTTCTCGACGTGTGTGGATAAAATTCTCTGTATGAGAAGTGAAGTAATTTTCGAAAAATAAAACATAAGGAACTACTAGTGAACCTTGTTTTTAATATAATATCGGTAAGCTCTAATAATGCAAGTGAAGCTAACACAAAGGGCTCAATTCTAGATTTGCCAGTTGAAACAAAAAAATTAAATTTATTTGCCACTTTCATACTTAAAACATTGGAAAAGGACAGGAGATATATTCTCTCCGTTTTTTGATTTAAAGTCGCCATTATGACAATTATAATTTAATTTATATTTTTATATTTAAATTTCAACATATTCATTGTAATATGTTTGTTCACTTTGTTTGTTTGTCTTCTTTTTAATTTATATATTTAATTGCAATGTGTTTGTTATATGGGTGAATGCCTGAAATAAAGAATTTTGAATTTGAATGGCGGATAATATTGAAAGAAATACTGGGGAAACGTGAAAAAGCGCGCCAAAATCTAGCGGACAAAGTGTAAAACCATAGAGTATAAATCACCCGTACTTTTTAAATTTTATTATTTTTAACGTGACATATAGATGTCAATTATTGTTTTTGCCGGTGGTATCTAGAATTGAGTCCATTGTGAACTAGCTAGACTTCCAGTACAATGACGGTCCTAGACTTGGCTCTTGTCTCGAAACCTGCTGAGTCACTGAGCTGCTATTTCCTAACGCTTGCACAAATATTTTCAATTCGTCTTTCTTGAAATGTTTATTTGCAAAACCATGAGCAAAAGCAATCGTGTTGTGTTACTCGACTTGCCAGTGCATTGAAAACGGAAATATGATGCTAGCGCAAGTAATATAATGATTCGTAAGATATAAAAATAGCTTACCTGGTGAAAAGGCCGTCTATATTGCATGTTTCACATTTTTTTTATCTCTGATAATAGTATATTACTAACCAAGGGTTGCTATACATCAATTACATACGAGGTATTTAGCGCCCGAGCGTAGCGATGGCGCTAATAGTACAAGTATGCAATTCATAAGTTCAAATAAAGAAATATTTTACTAAAATTGTAGTATGAAAATAGGTTGAACAAGTAAGCAAAATTTTTCTCACTGTGAAGGATTTCTTCCATTACAAAACATCTCCATTCGAGTAAGAAACTTTATCTAATTCGCAGTAGGCATTTTGTACATCATATTGATTGTTTAAATATGTGATGTTTTATAATAAAATACTGATTAATAAATCGATAATCTCTAATTTTGTGGTTATGAAAAGCACGGATTACAAACATATTTCATTTGCCATGTTTTGTTGCCATGCGACAAACAATACTAGCCGGTTCGATATTGAAATTTAATTTTTCGTAAATATCTATACAGATGCGGTTTCGAATTTTAATTTCAATTCGAGTAAATATACGATCCCGAGAATAGAAGAAAAATAGAATAGGACATTTAACTTTTTTAAATATAGTTTGTTAATTTTGACTTGCAGCGAAATGACAGGTTTTTTTTTCGAATTTTTCCCTAAGGACATACATACATGCAATCACGCCTTTATCCTTGATGGGTTGAGCAGAGCGTACCGACCTAAACAAAGATGGTTTCGCCACATGACTAAATTTTTAGGGTTATTTAAGAGGGAGGCCTTTGCCCAGCAGTGGGATGATTCAGGCTAAATAAGATAAGATAAGATTTAAGATAGATTTGTACATATATTGCTGTAGTAACAGGTTGTCAGCCCATCGCCTAAATTACAATGTACTGAAAGTCTTAGATTTTTAGCTGGTTTTTACAGCATGCCCGGGAGGAAATGCAGCTGGCACATTCTATGTTTTTCTCTCACTCCTAGTCCAGCATACAAAAAATAATAGGGAAATTATGGCTTATGAAAACCCAGTTTTTAAGAAAATAATGACCATTTATAGAGCAAGAGATATGTAAAATATTGTATAAGTATTGTATTGTAAGTAACAGAAGCTTAATTTTACATTTGATTGTCACATTTAAACATTCAATAATTTCTAACATCGATAAATTCCCTTCAATTCAGACTCCACTCCAGATCGCGAGTGGTTTGACAAATAACCACATAAATCTTTGAAACGAATGTGCTGCAATCTGTAACGACCATTTATAGACTATTTCACTAATGTAGGACAAAATATTAATGGGACTTCCGTTCTCTTCAAAAGGTTGTTACAGTTTTTTCGGGAACAACGGGAGCCACATATTCCGTTTCTTTTTTATCTAGCATGAAAGTAGACAAAGTTGTATTACTTTACTAAAAAAGTTGAAGGATTTCCATGTATCGCAATTATTAATAAATGGTTAACGACCTAGCTAAAGCTCTATCGACCCTGTAATTGGTTACGGCGTGACCTTATTATGTATTGTATGTTTACAAAAGTAAAAAAAAGACTGTATGTAAGTACTATGAAGAGTCTCCTGTTTCATTACTAATACAAACAAATCTAGTTGTGTTAATATAATAATATTAGAACTTTTCGCTCCGATGCGGAAAATATTCTCCACATCCCACTTCCCCTTTTGGGGAATGGGGGATGGGGGATGTCTCGTGGATAATCATCTCCGCCAACATTATTACCCATAAGCGGTTAGCATACAAGCGGGCGGCGGCGTATTGATGTGATTTACGATCATGTGCTCATATAATCATGTAACAATTACCAACATACCCATACCCCCCCGTTCCGCAAACTGATAGATAGGGGTTGTTTAGTCAACGAACCTGAACAAATTCCACCAATAAATTACTTCAGGAGAGGAAAAACACCGGACCTTCACATACAAATGACCACCTCGATCAGACAATTTGTAATTGAAAAGCTTATTTTTATGCTGATAGTTGTTCAGTGTCGTTGACTGAGCAGCCCCTGTCAGTTTGTAGGACGGTGTCTCTTACACCCCATATATATGGTAACAACTGGACCGTACTAATACTGTTAAAATTTAAGAGTGCTAAGTTATGCAGTTCAGTTTCAGAACATGTTTTTTAAAATACTTATACCTCGATCATAAGTTTAAAATAATTATGTATTGCAACTGAAAACTTAAATTTTAAGTAAAATAAAATTCACCCCAACGAGTTACATAATCAATGTTAAATGAAAATTATAAGCTTTGTCAGCAATAACCCTATTCAAATTGTAGATAATGTCTCATGATAGAAGCAGCCATATAACTGCAAAATTTATTTGGAAATTCCACAATAGGTTTATCTATGAAAGAATATTTTGTTTCAGACTTTTTGGTCCTTTAGAACAGCCTAGGTCGGCTCATATTCCGAACTAGAAAACAATATCCTAACTAGATATTATTTATTGCAATAGTTACGATAAAGGTCACGTTTATATATTTTATAATCTTTTCAGTGTTCACTTATTAGTACTGGAAAATAATTCATTGACAGCCGGATTCAGCACAACACAGTTTTTACCTTTAAGAAAGAGCCTTCAACACTTCATATATATGAAAAGCAGCAGCGCATTTCCCCTTGATTTTGAAAAAGTCCATGGGAAGCAGTGATTGCTGTCAATTAGGTAGGCGACGCATCAGCCTCTTAAAAAAAATCTACCAAAACTTGAACTTGAATGAATAATATACTTTTCACGATTGTCCCGTAAATACTCTGTACAATATTGCGTTCCATAAAAAAAACTCCAAAAGCCACATTGTAATCTCCATCACGTTGTATCCAGAATAATCCTCTCCCTGATGAAGCCCAGAGTCTAAAACGACCGGTTTTCCCCGACAGCCAATCACGCGTGCCCGGGAATTTATGACCCGGTATTGAGGAGGGAATAGATTGGTCAGGTATTAGGAGTCATGTGTATGTAAAGCAGGCTTTTTATACCACATTAGACTCATGGCATGCTGGAAGAGTCGAGGCGCCGTCACTTTTGACAGATTTTCTATTATAATTTACGTAACCTCGACAAATGCAGATATGAAGCTGCGTGCGTTGCGCTGTCATAAGTTTGTACAGATTATGCTTTTATTCAAGCCTTTATCGGATAGATAGAGCGTAAACGACGAGCGTAAATAAAGTTTGTTCCGCCACGTCTGACAAAGTTTTGAGGGTTATTGAAGATAAATTTGTAGGTAAGGTCCATCGCCTTAATTACAATATACTGTAACCCTTGGATCCCTTAGCTGGTTTATTGGTATATTGCAATTCAGGCGATGAGCTAACAACCTGTCACTACAGCAATATACCTACAAATCTATCTTAAAACCTTCAAAATTTTAACAGACGAAAAACAAAATTTAGTGTAACGACCTTGGTTTAGGTAGCTTACGCACTGCATACCCCATTAGGGATAAAGGCGTGGTTATATGTTTGTATGTAATATTTTATATATTCTTGTTATCTTTTAGTAAGTAACTCTGCTTGTTGTGTAAAATACTGTTTGGTTCTTTCCATAGCACAAGGAACCGACAAGTCTTGAATCTTTCTCAATCCAAAGCCAATAGATTATGGTGACGGCTGCAGGCGGCGCGCTGAGCTCCTATCAGTACCAGGATTCAGAAGTAAGCTCAATGTTATCTACTATACTATATATATATATATATATATAGTCATATTTTTCATATTGGCATCAAACTACATAATTGGAAAATATTTTTAAATATTCAATACAAAAATAGTACTTTTAAAACTTTTTAATGAAATGCAATCTTTTCGCAAGAAAATATATCAGGAAATGGTGATCAGTGTACAAAACAAATTAACTATTATAGAAAACAAATTCAATTCTAATAATCATCTTCATCATAGCAGTAGGTAGCAAGCTCCTCGTAAGTGCAAGGTTTATCACAGCATTCGTTCACTATGCCTCGTCTTCCACGCACTGTCTCCAAGGCTCTGATTTTCCTGGGAGATGACCAAGCCCAAGTCACGCCCATAAGTCCCGAATTCCCGGCACTTAGAACATATCTTTGAATATCAACATCACTTGAAAATTGTTCCTTAGAAACTTGAGAATTGCTTCCAAAACCAAGCGGATTTAAGTCGACTTTAGAAGTGGCTGATTTCTTTTCTCCATGGCTATACCATTGGCACACCATATACGCCATTTCTGCCAGTCGTCTTCCACAATATGTATGAGCTTCCTGGTTCTTTACGAAGGAGATGGAAATTACTAGAAGCATGAATACAGCGGCAGTCTTCATATTGGAGGTTAAAGATAAGAATTGGATGAAAAGTTTTAGAAGCAAAGCGATATCGCGTTTTAAAACTTAGTTTTTTTTTTTAAATGACTTGCTTTGCCTTGTGTATTAGCTGTATGTAAAGTTACAACCTGAATGTGATGCTGCAGGCAAGTATTCAGTTTTTATATTGTTTAATTATGAATATTTAATAGTTATGTAGGTTAAGAATAGGACGTAGGTTTATGAAGTAGGATGATAGAATTTCTGACGTCATATTACGAAAACTATGACGTGTTTTTTGTCGTTAATTTGTGATAATATAATGCTTTTATAATGCTTAATTTATGACACAGTGCCAGTTTAACTGCCTCCGTGGTCTAGTGGCTAGTACCATGGACTCCCGATCCGGAGGTCCTGGGTTCGATTCCCAGGGGGGAAACACAAAGTTGATATTTGAGAATTTATTACTTTGTGAATTTTTCCCCAGATTGGTTAGGACATTGCAGGCTGAATCACCTGATCGTCCGAAAAAAAAAGATTACGTGCTTCGGAGGGCACGTTAAGCTGTCGGTCCCGGTCGCTGTCTTTGATAGTGATCGTTACTCAAACCATGTCAGAGGCCTGATAGTTGTGCTACTAGGCGGTTTAAAAACTCTGACACCAGGGTTCATCGGGTCGATACACTTTTTATATAACTTTTTGTCCTAAAGCATGTCTTACAGTTTAGGATATGTAGTTGTACTAACCTCACGAAATAGTTCATCATCATCATGGGGTGCCATCTTCAAATTGAAGTTTGGAGTCAGCATGTGGAAACCAGCGCAGCGCGGTCTTGAGCTGCTGTTTTTAGCTGGTCATAATAAAATAGCAAGTTCCGTCACGATTATAGAGATAGAGATAAATTTATTAATAATTGTAAATTACAAGTCAAGAAATTATAAGCACTTAAGTACGAGTATATCACATTAATAATCATTATATTTACTTTGTTTATTTCTCGCATCTATAAAAAGTTATGCTGCGAAAAAAGTACGAGGAAATAAATCCTGTGAACGGTTTGCTTGGCGAAAAATATATGTTTCCGATCAGCAGGGTTTATTGAATCTGTGTAATCGTGGCCTTCAATCTTGGACATACGGCATCCGGCGCGACCCGCGAGCCAGGCAAGATTATATCTAGAAAAAGTAGAAACACAAAATGGTTTTATAAAATGTAAAGGAACGTTCAATAACAAATACTCTTCTTCTTCCTAGCCTTATCCCGTATCTTCTAGATTAGGTCAGAGTTTTCAAGCCGCCAATGCTTACCACTGGCCTCTGATATGGATTAACGACTAATATCTACGGTATTAAACGATATTAACAGGAACCAACGGTTTAACGTGCCTTCCGAAGCACGGAAAAAGCGCCGCATAAACGTACATATGAAATTCGAAAACCGAAAAACACATTGGTACGTGGTGGGATTCGAACCACGACCTCCTGCTCAGGAAGCAGCGGCCCTATCCACTACACCATCGGGCTCTCCCACTGCACCATCGGATTCGATAACAAATACTGTTTTGAAGAATAAATAATGTAGCAGGGGTAAAAAATACTTTCAAGACCAATTTTTGTTACACCAGTATAAGCAGTAAGTTGATCTTTAATTTTGTGGTTATAGTAAACATGAGCCGTCGATTCCGGTCAAATTATGCCAACAAGAGTGATTTTTCATTCGTTTGATACAAACTCTTGTAGATATGAAATGAACTAGTTTTTTTTTTCTATAGGTAGTGCTTTAATTTCGAAAACAACTTTTCATGTTAAACTTTACGAAGGGCCTTTTCCGGGTACATTTAATAAATATGTGCCTCGACATCCCCTCTAACCCTCAATAATTTAAAACTAATATTTTATGTGCAGTATGTCCTTTATTTTATTTTGTTGAAAGGACGGGAAAATAAACATTTTCTAACTTTCTGGCCAATAATTATAATACAGGACGCTATAAGACTACATTATTGACGTGTTGCCAACTTTACAAGAGTTTATTTAAGTCCGCATTCAATTTGTTTCAAAAATGTTAACATTTCAACTTAACGGCTTATTTGACATTCCAATGAACGGGGTTCAATGATCCGTAAAATTGACTTTCGGTTCTCGAGATGGTGAATGGTAAATGTTAAATTTAGAGTTTATTTGAGAAAAGACGTAAACGAGTATTTCAATTTATTGCCCAAGAGTTGTATATTATGTGCAAAGCGAGTATTTTATGAAAAACATACCTACATAACTACAGTTTTTCTCCGTATGAAATGTAGATTTACACCTATTTAATTATTGATGGATTAATTAATGTTATTATCAGATTGTAATATTAAAAATAAAAATATCTAATTTGCATTGGCTGTTTATTCAGTATGGTATTACCCAAAAATAAACTTGTTAATTGATTTTCATCGGTTTAATCTGAAATCCGCTTTGTAGCATACTAAATATTCAATATACAGTTTAATAATTATTCAAAACGGGGTGATTGAGTTGAAATCCCAGGTCTCGAGTCAGAACTATACCAGCCCCTCTTTACCCGAGGAGCGTTTCCTAGGGATACATAGATTTTCGAGTCAAAAGACCCGATGAACCATGGTGTCAGAGTTTTCAAACATCTTGCTACTTCACTCGTCGGTCCGCCTACCGAGCTTGGTGTGTATGTCCCAAGTCCTGTCCTGTAGGTGTTATATTGGGTATTGTTATTGGCGAACCGCAGGACAGAGTTAAATGAGCGGCTGGGTTAGTAGTAGAGTAATTAAGCGTCTGATTAAACCCGGCGTTGTCGCGGGCACATCGCAGACACAATGGCGTCGATTCTCGCGACATAATCCTAATTCTTATTCTTAGGTAGCGCGTGACAGCTTATTTGACGTAAAATAAGGGAGCATGCTCTATGCTTAGTTCTTATTTAAGGCGTCTTACGTCAGATTAGGAATTTTAAAGTCGTGTATTTATTGGTACCCTTGTCTTATGTCAAAGTTAAGAAAGTGACAAAGAAAAGGGGCTGACTCAGCATATTGTTGTACCTAAGCGATGTAATGCCTTTGTAATGTAATCAAAACCGCGTAGCCGATTTCCCCGAAAAATTCAATTTATATACCATTTTCTTCGAACGGATTTATGTTAAACATTCCCTTTATACCTATTATCTACAAATTTTGCCTCAACGTAAAGCTGTTTCAATATGTACACAGGAGCCGACAGAGGTGCGTAAAGGTCGCGACCCTAAACACCTTCACTGTTCGATCATCTTTAATGTAAGATGCCATCTATACCAGGTGTAAGGGACAGCGCCCCGCAAACTGATAGGGGTTCATCAGTCAAGGACTGAACTACTATCAGCAAGTTTTTATATCAGGAAGTGAAAAAAAATATTATATGCTTTTTCTTACAAATTGTTAGATCGAGGTGGTGATTTTGTATGGTAAAGTAATTTTTTTTGTCTCCTGAAAGAATTTCCTGGTGATAGTTGTTCAGTTTCGTTGACTGAGCATCCCCTATCAGTTTGCGAGAGGCTGTTCCTTACTCCCAGTATATTTTACTATGAAACTGTAGACTCTGGTAGATAGTTAAATAAATAAACTTCAACAAATGATCTTCTGTCGTGAACAATAAACAAATCTAAGATTTGTAAAACAAACGTAGATAGTACTCGTGTCCACGTGCCGGAGTAATGTAACCCCGGTTGTAGGTAGTTGTTTACTTTGTCCAGCGCACCACTATCACTCTACCTGTAGTTTACGACCACACTACAGAAAGTCACCGTGGTCGCAATCGCAATGAAGGTACTAAAGTTGAAAGAACGGAAAGTTGTAAATGTATAATGTCAACACAAAGCTAGTTTTAAACATTGGCTACGAAAAAACAAAAAACACATCCAATATAATAAAAAAAAATATATCGTATCAGTATCGAAGTAGGTAGGTAATGCATCAGAAAATTGGGCTATCTATCAGTTTGATCGATAGAGGTTTACTTGAGCTTCTGTGGAGGCACCAAATAAACTCTCAAAATTGTGGACCTTTGCTAAAATAATCTCAAACAACTCTTGAAAGCCTGTTGAGCCAGCGGTACAACTAGCTGTCCCTGATACAAACAATGTCAGAGGTCAAATGAACCTGTAATGTAATGGAAGGGTTCATCGATCGATCATCATCTCTCTAGTCTTACCACGTATCTCACGGGGTTGGCTACCTAATCTAGGGGATTGAACGAGGTTACTGGTTTTTACACAGAGCGACTGCCATCTGACCTCCGCAACCTAGAAACCAGACCCAATCCTAGAGTAGGTCAGAGATTTCAAGCTGCCAATGCTTAGCACTGGCCTGACATGGCTTAACGACAAATATCTACGGTTTAAAACGATATTAACCGGGAACAACGGCCGAAAAGGCACCTTATACAATACAATACATTTTTTTTTTTTTTTTTATATATATATATGGGCGAGCATTTGTCCGCCATCTCACCTGGTGGAAAGTGACGATGCGGACTATGTTGAAGCATACTCACCTATGTAGTGCCTATTCACTCTCGCCTTGAAAAGGCCCAGGTTATATTGTTCAGGAAACAGATCCGCCGGCAGGGAGTTCCACTCCTTAGCTGTTCGCATTAAGAATGTGGAAGCGAACCGTTTGTGCGAATTTGTGGTATATCCACGACATAAGGGTGGAACCCCTGTCCACGCCTCGTGCTCCGGAGATGGAAAGGGGAGGGGGGTATAAGGTCATGAAGTGCTAACGCGCACTCCCCGAAATGTATCCTGTAAAATACCGACATGCACGCCACTCTGCGACGGTGCTCAAGGTTCTGTAGTTTTGCCTCAACCAGTGCTGAGTCTCCAATGAGATTCTTAGCACGTTTCTCGATTGAGTGTAAGGCAGCCAGCTGGTATTTAGCTGAACCGTCCCAAAGGTGGCAGCAGTACTCCATACACGATCGGACTTGAGCTGTGTACAACTACAATAGCTGTCCCGGTGTGAAGTATCGCCTCACCTTCGAGAGGATACCAAGTTTTTTGGCAGCTGTTGTGGCCAGAGACTCAATGTAACGTCCAAAGTTCAAGTCGGACGTAAGGCTCATACCAAGAAGCTCAAGATGGTCAGAAATCGGTACGGATACATCCCGGAAAGTTGGAGCCAGGTTAAAAGGACTCCGTTTTGTCGAGAATAGACACGCCTGGGTTTTGGATGCGTTGAACTTGACGAGATTGGCATCGCCCCACTCGGATATCACCCTTAGCGATGAGTTCAGACGATCCACTATGGACTCCCGACAAGACTGGATTGTTTCACTGTTGGCCCTTGCACTGGACAGATATCTGTCAACAACCGTGCTGTCATCAGCGTACCCAAAGGTATCGGGTGTCATCATGTCGTTGATATGCAGCAGGAATAAGGTTGCAGACAGAACAGAACCTTGAGGAACTCCGGCATCAATACCCTGTTGTCCGGAGGAGCAGCCTTCTAAGACCACTTGTATGGATCGTTCACTCAAGAAGTCCGAAATCCAGTTGCAAAGGCCAGCAGGTAACCCGTAGGTGGGAAGCTTGCCAGTAAGGCTAGCGTGCCAGACCCTGTCAAAGGCCTTGGAGATATCCAGAGACACAGCAAGTGCTTCACCATGTCTCTCGATAGCCTCGCTCCATAAGTGAGTGGCATGCACGAGGAGGTCCCCCGTCGATCGCCCTCGGCGGAAGCCGTATTGGCGATCGTTAAGGAGATCATTATCCTCAAGGTATGCCAGGAGCCGATTATTCAGTACACGCTCCATAATCTTGCAGAGTATAGAGGTTACCGATATGGGTCTATAGTTGGCAGGGTCTGCTCGACTACCTTTTTTGGGTACAGGTTGCACATTTGCAAGCTTCCACGATTTGGGAACAACACCAGTCTCAAGTGAGTGGCGGTACAGGCGTGTCAACACCGGAGACAACTCAGGCGCACAGTTACGCAGGACGATTGCAGGGATACCACTTGCTTTATTCACGTCTAGATTTCGCATGGTTTTAAGGACCTCTTTTTGCCGGATGCGTACGGCTGCCATAGAGCAGTCGACACGAGGTAACGGGGGTGGTATTTTACCTGCGGCATCAAGACGCGAACTTTCCGCAAAATAGGAGGCAAAAAGATTGGCTTTCTCCTCCACAGTATGAGCAAGCGACCCATCAGGTCTCTGCAGAGGCGGTAAAGATGGCTGGCAGAAATTGGTTTCCACTGCTTTCGCAAGCGACCAGAATGCTTTACTGCCAGCCGGATAGGAAGCAATATTTATTTATTGCACATAAACAACACATTGTACAGGAACAAACATTACAAAACAAACAGAGTACAATTTATTCGGCCTTATTTCTAGGGTGGCAATTTCTGCCAGGCAACCTTTGGGTAAAGGAGTAGTTTTTAATAAACGTACATATGAAATTCGGAAACCGAAAAACACATTGGTGCGTGGTGGGATTCGAAGCACGACCTCCCTCAGGAGACAGCGACGGTTCATCGATCGATATGTTTATAAAATTGTTAACTCACGATATAATAGGATTGGTCACTCAAATGACCCGCCCCGTGTCGCCCTGGCACAAAGGTGCCCATCACACTCGCCGCTTCCCGCTGTCTCACTCCGTATCTTCCTATATTAGTTTCCCCTGTGTGTAATGTTTGTTTGTTATTCGTATGGAAGCGGAAGAATGGTACTTAAATGGATTCTCGACAACTTTAAAGAGTGTTATCTGGCTAGAATTGTTTAGAGAGGAAGTTTAACCACGATTTGTGTTTGTATTCATTCAAGCTTAGTTTTAGTTCAGAAGAGTAAACGTACGTGTCGGAAATGCTAAGAGATACATACAAAATATAATCACGCCTTTGTCCCAAATGGGGTAGGCAGAGCGTAAACGACCTAAACTAGGGTCGTTTCGCCACGTCTGACTAAGTTTTGAGTATTATTTAAATGTAGATTTGTACGTATATTGATGTAGTGACAAGTTGTCAGCCCGTCGCCTAAATTACAATATAGAGGAAATAGAGCTGGCACATTCTATATTTTTCTCTCGCTCCCAGTCCAGCATGGAAGCATAGCTTGATAACGTACTTTTTCTTATACTAGTACCGATTTGTTTAATCAAGAAATATACCAACTACACTAAATTCTACCCTACGTATATAATAATACTATAATAAGAATACTTTTTCCTTATTTATTCTTGTTTACTAAGTAATAGAATCCGGTGTTCGCAGAAGTCTATCCTTATTTCAGCTTCGAAATATGTTTTATCTCATATTTGAGGCTCACTATTTTAATCTGTTTGGTAATAAATTATGTAAATACTCAGTACATCTCGGTTCCATCTTTCGCTTCTTATTGGCGGCCTTTTAAACCAGAATAGGTAAATAAAATTTGTAAATATTAATTTCATCGCCAACATGATTTTGTCCTCTTTGAAGACGAAAAAATAGCAAGGAATTATGATTTTATTAGTTTCAGTTTGGACCATAATAATATTCACTCGTATCTGTTAAAAGCTCATCGTTATAATATTTTACACAAGACATTTTGTAAAAATTAAATATATTCATCATCATCTCCCTAGCCTTATCCCGTATCTGTCGGGGTAGGCTACCTAATCCAGGTGATTGAACGAGCGTTACTGGTTTTTACACAGAGCGACTGCCATCTGACCTCCGCAACCCAGAAGGGAAACCAGGTCCAATCCTAGATTAGGTCAGAGTTTTCAAGCCGCCAATGCTTAGCACTGGCCTCTGATATGGCTTAACGACTAATATCTACGGTACTTAACGATATTAAACTGGACCAACTGCTTAACGTGCCTTCCGAAGCACGGAAAAAGCGCCGAATAAACGTACATATGCAATTCAAAAACCGAAAAACACATTAGTACGTGGTGGGATTCAAACGACGACCACGACGACCAAGACCTCCCCGCTCAGGAGGCAGTGGCTCTATCCACTACACCATCGGGCTCTCTAAATATATAAAATATATTATGTGGATTAAAAAAAAAACTAAATGTTCCGAATAATAATTAGTTTTGACAAGGTTTAGACTTAATTAATTATTCACCCTGTACAAATCCGTTGTTTATCAAGCTGATCTTTAATAAAATTAATTGTATTCAAGCAATAATATTGAAATCTAATATCTCAGCGTTGGATATTGGAAATCCTGCTGATATGATGAACCTTTAGATTTAGTGCAATTTTGGCGGGAAGCCAACCTGATTTTGTGCAACCGAGCAGAAAAGCTAATGCTTATGAAATTAGGTATTATACTCGTACTTCAACATTAGGTATAGATGGAAGATATTTCAATATCCACCAAGTCAAGCGCCAAAATAGATTGTGTATTGTGGTATTCCGATTGAGTATGGGAATATCTTTGCGATATTCCAGGGCGTCTGGGTCACAGAAGAGTAAAAGCTGCGACTTCTCAAATCAGTGGTCTGAGTAGACAGACACGCTTCTGTCATAGTCACTGTCTTGGTCTCGTGTAATCTATAATTCACTCAGTTTGTTCAAAATAACGAAATATTACGGTATTGGTTAAGAAAAGCAAAAATATAAAACACATTCTTAGGCAGTCGTATAAAAAGGGAAAACCTAAAAAGGAAAGCTTACAATGGCTTGTTGTGTCGTGTTCCAATCTCAGTTAAAGCAAGCCTTTAGTAATTGGCTTGAGACTGTAATCCGAGCGATCCGTTTGCGTCACTCTACGACGTGTATCGTACACAGACACACGTCCACTTCACAGAGATTAGAAACAGTACCTAAGGCCCGTATTTATAAAGCGATCTCAAGATTGAGAGCAGTATTAAGTACGGATTTGACAGGTCATTATAAACTGTAATTAAATTTATCATACGAACTCAAACTCACTATCAGTATCAAGTGCTGATTATTAATACGGGCCTTTAGAGTAACATGCGTAGGTATGATATAATTTTTTTCTAGCATAAACAGCTGTAAGTATACAATAAAAACTAAGAATTCTGTAACAGACTAAAAACTGGTACGAATATTTCAAGTCACGAATACTTTAGCTCAAATCGTAACAAAAAATGCACACATAGTCTGTTTTAAGTGGTGCTTTCTCCTAAAATATAACACAAATTGTACAAATTTTGTTGTGGAATGAATTTGTTGGTGAGGCTTTTTCACAGCATCATAACATGATGTTCTTTTAAAGCCTTATATCTAGGGGAAAAATTCTTGTGTTCGCTTTCATTTGTCTTAGCTTGTGAATGTAAGAAGTGCTTACAGAAATAACTCACAATGGCGTATGTAACCGCGTACTCGCTGATAAGATTACGTAATTTGTCGGCACGTGACCGAGTTCCAAAAACGAATTTGTTTTCCTCTTGATACGCCCACGGTGAGGGCTAACTTGCATGAAACAAAGTTAGCAGGTTTGCCACTTTCAGGGTCTAGCTCTATTTTATTGCTAGGATAGACTTCTGCGAATACTGGATTCTATTACCTTGTAAACAAGAATAAACAAGGAAAACATTTAGTATTTTTATTATACGTAGGGTGGAATTTACTGTAGTCGATTTATTTCTTGATCAAACAAATCGGTATTAGTAAAAGATAAAATACATTGTCAAGCTATGCTTCCATGTTGGACTGGGAGCGAGTGAAAAACATAGAATGTGCCAGCTGCATTTCCTTCCAGGCATGATGTAAAAACCAGCTAAGGGCTCCGAGGGTTTCTGTACTTATATTGCAATTTAGGCGATGGGCTGACAACCTGTCACTACAGCAATATACGTATAAATATATCTTAAATAACCCTCAAAACTTTGTCAGACGTGGCCGAACGACCTTTTTTAGGTAATTTACGCCCTACCCTTTAGGGAAAAAGGCGTGATTATATGTATGCAGATAAGTTACTTACTCTCGTCAAAGATGCTAAAAGTCTATGTTGATTCCTATTTGCAACTATATATAAGCATGGCTTGGACACATTAAGATAATATAAAGCTTGTGATAAAGCTAAACCTTAAATTTCCAATTAGGTATTATTGGAAATGAGTTTTAAGTACAAGTAGTCTAGGTGCAAGAAACAAAGCTGTAAATGGGAGAATTTGCCCTAGAAGAACCCTGATCTTTACCATGTGATACCTGTGTTTATAATATTTCAGTATATTTCAAATATAATAGTTTCATATATTTCAAATTTATGTATTTCGTGACAGCCCGATGGTGTAGTGGATAGGGCCGCTGCCTCCTGAGCGGGAGGTCGTGGTTCGAATCCCACCACGTACCAATGTGTTTTTCGGTTTTCGAATTTCATATGTACGTTTATTCGGCGCTTTTTTCGTGCTTCGGAAGGCGCGTTAAGCCGTTGGTCCCGGTTAATATCGTTTAATACCATAGATATTAGTCGTTAAGCCATGACAGAGGCCAATGCTAAGCATTGGCGGCTTGAAAAACTCTGACCTAATCTAGGATTGGGTCTGGTTTCCCTTCTGGGTTGCGGAGGTCAGATGGCAGTCACTCTGTGTAAAAACCAGTACCCTCGTTCAGTCCCCTAGATCAGGTAGCCGACCCCGTGAGATACGGGATAAGGCTATGGAGATGATGTATTCCGTGACAGCCTAAAATCTTTTAGCTATAACAAATACCTTTATATTCAATTGGTAAACCTCGCATAGTTCGCATGCCCGCATACTTGGCAGCGGTCGTGATGCGGTCGGCGGTGGGAGACGATATTTGGCGTATTCCTCCAATGCTTACAGTTTGTAGTGTGGAATCTTAGGGTGGCTTAGTTTATGGGATAAGATTGGATCTTATGACGTTGGAATGATATTAAAAATTAGTTCATCGGTTAGAGATAGTTTTCACAGTATGGGAAGTAAAAATACTGGATTACTTTTAGGTAGTGTACGCGACATTTGAAACTATGTAGGTTTGTGCTCTTGACAACAATCAATTTCTTTAGATTTACCGCAGTACAGAAACTGCTGTGCTTAAATATAAATTTTGTCAAACAAATAAATGACTCTAAAAATGTAAGTGCTCCATTAAATCAGATGTATGGTAACAGGTGCAAGCATAAGCAAGGTTGAGCTTTAAAATAAAGTAGCATTATGGATATATTTGAATGCATAATATACTGTGCTTAGATTTCATATGAGGTGATTTTTCATATGAGTGGTAGTGGCCATATAATATCAGAGGGTTGAATCCTTGAGCGACCGGTTTATGGTCGCTTACTGACGAAATATGGTCCATATCATTCTTTACTGACTATGAAATATGTCGTCGGCGCCGGCCTTTGATCGCCGCTTAAAGAGTTAGTATTATGTATGTATATATGCATGAAATGTGGTATGTAGAGATGAGATGTAGCTGCATTTCTTTATCATCCATTGGGCTCAATTCTAGATACCACCATCTAACAAAAATGTAAATCTATCTGTCACTTTCAAAATAATAGAATTGAAAAAGGACAGGCGATTTATACTACATGGTTTTACACTTTGTCCGCTAAATTTTGAAGCGCTTTTGCACGTTTCTCTAGTATTTCTGTCAATTTTATCCGCCGTATCATATAACGGAGCATAAAAATTACAGATAACGCATAAAACCACCGAATATTCATCAAAAACCAGACAGAATAGATCTCCTGTCTAAAAGTGACAAATAGATTTTAATTTTAGTTTTAGCCGGCATTTCTAGAATCTAGCCCATTCTCTATCTTATATCTAAGCGCTGGATTGTCTGGAATATCTCCCCAGAATTCCTCGTCTCTCTATTTGTTCCAATCATTTCAGTAAATCCATTTAAGTGATTTTGACTTGGATATTTTAACTGAAATTTCGACGGTAGAGACACACGCCGACTTTAATAAATTTAGCTTCATCAGCATAGTCTGATACTTATTGAATATCATACCGGGTGTAAGGGACAGCGTCCCGCATACTGATAGGGGCATACGTGCATACTTCTCAGTCAACGAAACTGAACAACTATCACCAGGAAATTCTTTCAGGAGATGAAAAATAAATTTAAGCTTCTTGTACAAAATGACCACCTTGATCAGACAGTTTGTATGGAAAAGCAAAATTTTTTTTTTCTTAAAGATTTTTCTGGTGATAGTTGTTTAGTTTTGTTGACTGAGCAACCCTTATCAGTTTGCGGGACTGTAACTCTATTTTTTTTTAAATATTGGGTGTAAGGGTCATACATTTATTTATATACATGTATTTATATATATTATATAAAATTCTGTTTTTCCTACTTCTCGACCTATTTTTGTATATTTATATATATATTATATATTTTTATATATATTTATAAAAAAAGTAGAGGTAAAATTTTATCACGAGATGCAAATAATTGTGCTAAGCAGCAGAGATAGGTAAAGTGGTTGAAACTTCTCCAGGCTTAACACAAAACCCCCCATTCACAACGCTCGAGCGTTGCATTGATATGTACTTCCCCTCAGTTCTAACATTGAGATTAAGTACTGAAACTCATCTTTATGTAATAAACAGGAGTTATTCTGACAAGCAAGGTAGGGGAAAGCAGAAACTTATAACTAAATGAAAAACATATCAAAATCAGACTTAAATCTAAAAAAAGTGACTAGACTCAAATCGAAATGACTTTGTTTCACCAATCACACCAATACAATAATTATGCCTTTCAGTAAAATGAATACAAGTATAATTTATTTCTCTCACATACATCAAATGCAATATTTTGCAAAATGTTGAAAAGAACTTAGTCTTATTACATTTCTTTATGCTGCTACTAAAGCAAACAGTTTAAGTGGAAGGAGAACATAGTTTTCCGATCGGCGGAAATATTGAATCTCAGTAATCTTGTAAACTCGATCTTGTACGTACGGCGAGCTCAGAGATTGCCCGCAGCCTTGTACAAAACTGAAAGATTTTCCGTTTTTTCCGGGTAGGTGAAATCACAGCTTAAAAAAAATAAAATCTGTCACTGGTAAATTGGAGTGATTAGATTAGATTAGATTTATTTATTTCATACTATGAATTTCATAAAAACATTACATTACAATAATAATAAAAATATACGAGGATAATATAATCGTCAAAAAATAATTATACAAGTATGTCAAACAAAAGTAAAATAAATAAAATTCATCAAAATGTCTAAAAGAAAATAAATATCAAATGGCAATTTGTAAATCAAAAGCTAATTTACACAATGTCAAACAAAATGAATATGAACGTCAAAATTAAAATGCAATATTATTCATATTTCCTGAAAAAACTTCGTGAAATGTCAAACTACGTGAAGTGTGCAGTAGGTTAAAGATGATGTATATATAGGGAACGGTGTTACATCTAGGGTAGTTTTGCTCCGTATTCGGTTCGTATCCGAAATGTGACCGTGAAATTTCCATATAAAACGGATATGGATGAGTGCGCAAGCTGTCATACATTTCCTAGGAAGGTTAATCGGATCAGAAAATATTTGGTTCAGGATTTGGATCAGTGCAAAAGCGATTTTAGTCTAAAGATCCCTTAGGCATAGTTTATAAAACCTTAGAAAAGATATGGCTGCATGTGGCTATTCTGACTCACCATCACACAGCATCTAGAAGCACTACATACATAGACATTAGACAGAGAATTCAATTCAATGTTTTTTTTAAATATAATTGTTAAAGTCTACATACATACATATAATCACGCCTCATCGACTATTTTGCAATATACTGAAACCGTCGGTTCCCATAGCTGGTTTTTACAGCATGCCCGGGAGAAAATGCAGCTGACATATTCAATGTTTTTCTCTCGCTCCCAGGCCAGCATGGAAGTAAAATCTACGAATTAACTTTTTCGAGTGTGTACAAATGGAAGCTATTTCCTGCATCAGGTTAACAATGTGAAAGGTCATCCAAAGTCATCAGGGGTCATTTAAAAGATACAATACGATAAATAAAAAACAGATTGTTAAAAACTCTATTCAGTTGGTTAGATACCGCTGCCACCTGACAGAACTTTTGCCACATATTCAGAACTAGTAAAACCTGTCAAATTCTGACTTCTGTTATGCTTTTGTTTCTATTTTAGCCATTAAACAGAACTTTCCGAACTTTTAGCTCCTCAAAAAACTTCTCACATGACAGAACTTTTGCCACCTTTTCTGAAATACAGAAACCTGTAATTTTCTTACTTTTGATAAACTACTGTTGCTATTATAGCCATTAAACAGAACTTTTGGCTCCGCACAGCACTTCAGCCACCTGAAAGAACTTTTGCTACATTTTCGGAACTACTAAAAACTGTCATTTCTGACTTCTGACATGCTACAATGCTTTTGTAACTATAAAAAAGAAATTTTTAGAAATTTTGGCTCCGCATAGAAGAAATGCCATTTTAGATAACTTTTGCCATCTTTTCAGAAGTACTGAAACCTGTCAATTTCTTACTTTCGTCATAAAACAAGACTTTTAAAACTTTTGGCTCCGCACAGAACTCCTGCCATTTGATAGAACTTTTGCCACCTTTTTAGATCTTTAAGTTTAAGTCAAACTTCTATTTTTTTTACATTTGACATGCTACTTTTGCTATTACAGCCATCTGAAATTTGTAGGTGTATTTTTGGGATCAAATATTTATCGTAATCGTTCGAGCCGGAAATCAGCAAAAACTTTGACATATTCTGTGTCTGAACAACCAACATGTGAAAAGAAACATTTAAATAAAATGAAATAAAAATGTGTTTAAAGTAAATACGCACACAGAACACAATGCGTCGTAATATACCCGTATCGGTGTCTACGAGCCACAGCTAAGCGCTACGTTGTAGCCCTTCGCTACGAAATATGATTGCTCTGATCCGGTTACGTGACATCCGCATCCGCCTGATCCTGTGTTTGATCTGCGCCGACAGTCATGGATCAGCTGAAACCATATACCATCACGTGATTGATCCCCTTTTTTTCTTTTTTATGATGTAAAAAATTGTTTTGTATTATGTCAGTAGATTTGTGTAAGTACAATTTTCTTCCAGGTAAGTACTCGTAAGGAACTTTCGTTATTCAGTTATTGACTTGAATTTTTCCCGTAAATTATTATCAATTTAAAATTTGTTATTATTATATTGGCCAAGTTGTCCTAAATCGAATTGTATGTCTAAAGGACTTGGCGCTAAGTTAGCGGTCCCGAGTAATCGCTAAACTTAATCAAACTCGATACAGAAGTGACCACTAGTTGTGTCTTCATTAGACATATAGTAGGAATTAAGATTTATTGTCAGACTAGCTTTCCGCCCCGTGATTACACTCGTGGCTTAATGAGTTTTCCCGTGAGAATGGGATATTTTCCCGTAGTAAAAAGTATCCTAAGTCCGTCGCCAGGTTAATATCTATTACTATGACATATTTTCAGACCGTTAGGCGTGAAAGAGCTACAAACAGACAGATAGAGTTACTTTCGCATTTATAATATCTGTAATTAGTATGTATTAGTATAAGTAAGGATGGAGTAATTATTTTATTAATAAACTAAATAAAAATAGAACGTCTATTAGAGAATGACAGACGTATTCTTTTAGTTACAAAGTAAATCAGTTTAGAGTAAAGATAGATTAAATAGAGTTTTGAGTTAAGTACTTTCATAAGATTGGACAACCGATCAGGCGTTTTAATCTTTATTAGTCTAGCGTGTAACTAAAAGAGTTCTTATGTAGTATAAGGTGATTATGATAAAAATAAGCATTCTTAATTTTCTCCACAAACAATAAGTACAACATATTTATTGATAACAACATAAATAGGAACATAACATGCTGTTTGACTTCAACAATCAGACCTTTACGCAGTTATCTTGGTAAACAATTATAATAAAAACAAATATTATTAAAATTTGGCTACAGTTATTCAAAGGCTTTCAATAAAATGGTAATATAATGTTAGTTATACAAGAGAAGGGTCGGCTCGAGCGCAATGAGTAGGAAAGATTAACTAAATTGAGTGTGAGCTGGGTAGCTCAGATAATGTTCGCATATTAAACCATCAACGTACAATTTCGTAACACTTAATATCCTTTTTATCACCGTTATATTTATTTATTCTGTATAAAATTTACTTTCTTTGTTAACACTAAACGATAAACAAGTGATGAAATTTTCATCATGAATAACACTTGTTAATCGCCTTACTTGTTTGTATTCAAAGGAGGGTTAGCCCTCAACGTTTTCTATACGAGGATCTTCATCAGTCGCACTCCGCCGCCCGCTAAGTGCAACCTTCGACGATGAGGGCTAATCCTTCTTTCGATATAAACAAGTAAGCCGATTAGTTATCATTATAAATTTTCTTGCGTTGATTAAATGACTCAATCCTAAGAGCCTTAGAGCGCACTTGATGAAATATAAGTTCCGTTTCGGTAAAAAAAAAGTTGTGACAAGTTGTCAGCCTTTCGCCTATACACACGGCATGCCATGCCATAAAAAAGTCGTATAACAGCGTGAATATGTTGTGCTTCAACACGCTCTTTCTGCCTTATGTTAGAAAGGGGCAACCAAGCAGAGCTGGTTCTTTAAGCCAGGGTCATTTGATGATTTTTTTTTTTTACAAAGTCCGATTATATTATTGTTCTATCGGGCAGTAATGGGATGCATACTAAAAGCAATATGGCTGATTTAAACTACTATTTAGGTTTACTATCTCATACGAATGTATTACTATTAATGAATGAATTTGACTGCCAAATTAATAGAAATAGTGTAAATTTTAAATTTGTGTTTCCTACAAACTTACATTACTTCCAAGATGGCAATTTTGACAAATTAAATACTTGCAGAGCGATTGTTTCAAACATGTCACGTATAAATTATCTTTTGACATATACTTATGCGCAAAAAAAGGGACATTTATCGACTAGTGCATCTCTTGAACTTCACACTGGGAATGACTCTAACTCACAATCACAACCATCACTCATGGAAATACCTTTACAGGAAAAATTGCATTCACCTCATGAACTCTATGCTGGAAATAACTCTACCTTAGCCCCAGTCATTGAAATACCTGCAATAGATACAGTAAAAAATAATGCTCCTATCCAGTTTTTTCGCTAATTCACTTACATTACTACATCAAAATATTGCAGGCATCCTAAATAAAATTGATGAATTTCAGTGTACAGTAGAATGTATAGCGAAAAAAATTCAAGACCAAATTGATATTATTTGCCTGACCGAAACTAACTTAAAACAAGGAACAGAAAGTAATCTTAAGCTAAACCGGTTTAAAATTGCTGCATTTTACTCTAGGCTTAAAAAAGGGGGGGTGTAATTATCCTGGTCAGAAATGGTATAAACTTTACAACTCTTAAAAAAATTGAGCACATTTCAGTGAACTTTGTATTCGAATGCTGCGGTATACACTTAGTTGATTATAATACAACCATTTTGTGTATTTATACGAATAAAACTCCATCCTCTCCAAACTCTACTTTTTTCCAAAAGTTGGATGAATTGCTTCATATTGTTTGTAGAAATAAGCGTAAAAAATTCGTACTATGTGGAGACCTGAACATAAACACGTTAATTGAGTCTAGCATTTCGATGGAATTCAAGAGACTGTTAGAAAGTTATAATTTGGAAACCAAAATATTTGAGCCAACAAGAATTACAGAAACAACTGGGACTTGTATAGATCACGTTATCTCAAATATAACGGGTGGCAAAGTTGAAATCCATCACATGGAATTATCTGACCACACCGCACAGACTTATCAAATTCCTACAGAGACTCCGCGTAAACCATCGGTCTCTTGGTGATACGAATATAAACGCGATTACAGTTGCGACAATAAGATGAAATTTATGAAATATCTTTCTTGTTTATCTTTTAGCGAAGTTTACAACGATAATATATCGGCAGAAGCATCGTTTAATATATTTTATGATCTATATTTGCTGTTTTATAATTTGTGCTTTCCTATAATCAAAGTGCGAAGAAGGGCAAATAAATCTAAAACGAAATGGTTGACGAAAGGCATAAAGACTAGCTGTAAGGTAAAGCGTGGACTATATGCAGAAATCCGTTGTAGAAGGGGAAATAAGACACTCTACAAAAAATATTCACACATCTTACGTCAGTGTATGACTGCATCGCAAAGAAAAATAAACACATCATATATAAATAAGGATAAGAACAAATGTAAAGCCGTTTGGAACATAATTCAACAACACACAACTATTGAGACTCACAATACAATTTCAAAATTAAATATAGAAAATGAAGAAATACATGATCCTCAATTAATTTCTCAATCATTTAATAATTATTTTATTAAATCTGTTTCAGATAACTGTAAAACTGATCTAAATAATCTAAATACCATATCCCATATAGTGAAGCCTAATGAAAAAAGTATATTTCTATGCCCAGTCATGTATTCTGAATTAATAAAAATTATAAAAGAATTGAATAACTCCAGAGCGGTTGGCTATGATGACATATTAACAGAAATTATAAAAATGAGTATTGATTTAATTATTTACCCTCTTACACATGCAATAAATAGATGTCTTTTTGATAGGGTATTTCCGGCAGTCTTAAAAATATCGGTTGTGAAACCACTTTACAAAAAAGGAGCACATGACTCTATTGAGAATTATCGGCCTATAACCTTAGTGCCAATATTTTCAAAAATTTTAGAAAGATGCATGTACAATAGGCTTATTAATTTTTTAGAATCCCAGAATATTTTACGAGAAGAGCAACATGGATTCCGCAAAGCGAAGAGTACAGCTTTGGCAACCTATAAATTGGTCAAACTTATTATGAACGGATTGCATGATGATGTGCCAATTACGGTTTTATTTATGGATATGAGCAAAGCTTTCGATTTCGTTCCGCATGATCGATTGCTTTTAAAGCTATACCTATACGGAATAAGAGGGCCGGCTCACGATTGGTTAAAACAATATTTAAGTAATAGAGAGCAGTGCGTTGAGGTGAAAAGTTATTGTGAGAAAAGTAAAACTTTGGAAGCGTTTAGATCTCCTTTGTTATGTAACAACTATGGCGTTCCACAAGGTAGCATTCTGGGCCCATTGCTTTTCTTAACATACATAAATGATTTGCCTAACGTATTGTCAGATGAGTGTATTTTGTTTGCAGACGACACTACGATTGTTGTCAAGAGTAGTAATTCTGATTCCCATGAACTTTCTGTCAATAATGCGTTACATGAGGCTATCGATTGGATGACAATGAATAACCTTAAGGTTAATGTAAGTAAAACTAAATATGTACAATTTTCCACATATCAGAGTACCCCTCTACCGCTAAATGTAGAATTTGAAAACCACATCGTAAGCGGCATTTCAAGCATAAAGTTTTTGGGAATCACTATGGATAGTCACTGCAATTGGAAGAAACATATTGATTATCTCTATTCTAGGCTAAATAGTTTTGTGTTCCCATTAAGACGTGTAAGTCAAGTAGTGTCAAGGGCCGCTGCAATTACAGCATACCATGGATACATTGACTCTACTTTACGTTTTGGAATAATAATTTGGGGGAACTCTTGTGACATTGAAAGACTTTTTATAGCGCAAAAGAAATGTATAAGGGCTATTTTTGCACTAAACCAATTAGACTCTTGCCGTCCATTTTTTACCAAACATAAGATTTTAACTGTGACTTGTTTGTATGTTCTCGAAGTTTGTCTCTTTGTCTACAGGAATAAATATTTGTTTCCAGATAATTATATGGTCAGCAATCGTGAGTTGCGTCCCAAATATAAATATAAATTGCATAAACCGCCTAGTCTTCTTCTTTGCGTGTCGCGACGAATCAAATTCTCTCAGCCCAAAAAGTTGCCACACAAATAGCGTTTGGACTTACACTAATTGAAAAAAATACCAATATTATGTGTATTGAAATTTTTAATAAGTTACCAGATAAATACAAAGAGTATAATTTCGTAAAGTTTAAGAGAGCACTTAAATCTTGGCTAGCGGAAAAATGTTTCTATAACTTACGCGAATACATGGAATTGGAATAGTTGCTCTGTTTGTGGTTTGAACATAAATATTATTATTTTCTAGTACCTATTTTACTGTTTTGATTATTTTGACTGTATTTTATGACCAATTATTATTATTATTTAATTTTTCTTTATTACTATTATTTTGATATTGTACTTATGTGCGCTTCTCATAATTTTGTTTATTTTTTGACATTGATTTAATTATTAGTATATTTTCTCTCTCTCTTCCAATATCTGACATAATTAATTAATTTTATATTTTGTTTGTGAATTGTAATGTTTAACACATGTACATGCCTGCAAAGGCAGCATTTAGTGGAACTATATTTTAGCTATTATAACTGCTTACCACTGTACCTGATTGCTTTACATGAATAAATGAATTTGAATTTGAATTTGATGAGTAAAGCGGCGTCAGCAGATCTGAAATGTAATTGCAGCTGTTAACAGTCAATCGCGGCTTTCTTTATATCCTCGAGATTACAGCATCTACCCTCTTTTTCTTATTACGCTTATCTGTGTTTAGTGCCCTTATCCAGCATTTGACCCGCGTCTTGATTCAACCGTGTAAGTTGAGAAGGCAGTATTTGGAGTTGTTTTGAGACGATGTGGAAAAGTCATCGAAAAGAAAACAATTGAGCGAAAATATTTTTTTAATAAAATGTTTCTTTTTTAAACTGAACTTTTTTTTTATTTGGGTCGTTCGACGTTCAGGTCTGATCTTTCTCCATTCTCATACTCAATAATTTTGGTCTGAATTTGAATCAAATGTTCAGTAAAATTAAATAAAGTTATAGTAATCGTAAAATTCAAATCTTATTCGATTTAATAATATTTACTGTTATATCAGCGATCATGGTGGGCGGTGAATTGCTCTTCACTTTAGCTTTATTTGATTTGAGAAGTTTTCCGGCTCTCTTACTTTGATTACATCTCTGAAAGTTTATCCGCTTGTATTTTGGTTTTAGATATTTTAAATGTTAAATAAAACAAATTCATGGCTAAGAACTTCGGAATCTTTTTTCAAATATAACATTAAAGGAAGAAATACCATTGGGTTTCGATAGGTTGTTCATAATTTCATAACATAGCATCACTTTGATAGAATGATAAATAAATAAACACAATTCATGACATTCACAATTTTTAACTGTTACAAAGTGAATGAAGTGAGTAAATGTGATTCATTCTGTTACAAAGTGAGAACGCATGTAAGTTTTGTCTTTGCCCAGAACAAAAAAAATGTGATCACAGATTATACAGTATACATCAAGTAGAGGCATATCTGTATATTAGGCAAGCAATAGTTTGAGATAAATCCGAGAACGCGAGCCCAAAACCATTTTTTTTTAAATAAATCAAAACATATTATACTAATAAAATCCAAAAAATAGGTACCATGCCACGCATCACAAAATCTTCGAAACTGTATATTTATTTCAGTACCTAGTGAAAATTGAAAACACGTGAATTTACGACGAAAGGAATCTCCTCTAATAATTTATAATTGTGTCACGATCACGGCTTTCTATATTTCCCGTCTGTGATGACGTCATCAATCATATTTCCATTTACGAATGATACTCTCAGGTCAATATATCTACAAAGAAACGTCACATTATCGACATTACTGATATTAATCTGTTGTGATGTTAACTTTACTGTCCTAATAAAAATATAAGTATGTAAAAATATAACTCATTCGATATTAATAGTCGTAATTAATTAATGACAATGACATGATGATTCCCTGTAAAGCACATAATGTCATGTTGACTATAATCTCATAATAACTTCTTACAAGAAAAATGATTAACTTATTTAAAGTTAAGTGATACATCTATCTATCTATCTTTATCAGCCTATATCTACCTACTACCTACGTTGTATGAGTATGGTCAAACACTGTATGTGTAATATACATACATATAATCACGCCTTTATCCCTAAAAAGGTAGGCAGAGCGTGAACGAGCTAAACCAAGGTCGGTCCGCCGCGTCTCACAAAGTTTTGATGGTTATTTAAGAAAGATCTGTAGGTGTATTTCTATACCCAAAGGTTGCCTGGTAGAAATTGCTGCTTTAGCAATAAGGCCGCCTATATTGTACGGTCACGTTTGTTCCTTTTTATTTCTGTTGTATGTGTTTCTTTGTGCAATAAAGAATTTTGTATTGTAATGTATTGTATATTGCTGTAGTGACAGGTGGTCAGCCCTTCGCCTAAACTGCAATATGCTGTTACCTTAGGATCCTTTAGCTGGTTTTTACAGCATGGCCGGGAGGAATTTCAGCAGGCACATTCTATGTTCTTCTTTCGCTCCTAGGCCAGCATGGAACACACAGAATCCGAAAATTTACGTCAATTCAACATTTTAAAGAAATATTCTTTTTTTTTTCCGTTACTGAGTACTGTGGGTACGCCATAATTCATTGTATGTTTTGGTGTATAAAATGTGGTGATATGTATAGTAGCGTTTGGTCATTGTGTTCGCGGCTATTGTGTACACGCGGGCGTGAAGTGAACAGGAATGGCCGCGAAATTGCCTCTGTTGTGTGAACTGGTTCGCATACAAGCTTTTAGAATATATTAGGTTCCATATTGGTGTAGATAGGAAAATTCTATACCATTTTTTCAGTTTAACTACAGAATGAAGGTACGTCCATGTTGGACTGGGAGCGATAGAAAAACATAACATAAACTAAGGGATTCGGGGGTTTCAGTGCATTGTAATTTAAGAGATGGGCTGACAACCTGTCACTACAGCGATATACTAATCTATCTGAAATAACCGTCAAAACTTGCTAGACATAGCAAAATGACCTTTGTTTAGGTCGTTGTCGCTCCGTCTACCCCATTAGGGAAAAAGGCGTTATTTATGTATGTATGAATGAAACTAATCACTAACTATTCTATAATCACGCAATTTTATAGTATTTTGAACTGCAGCTTGATAAGTTTTCTTCATGTAGCAAAAAGGTATTTAAAAATAAATACAATGTTGGTTTTAGATAATGTGGCGAGTATTTCTAAATTTTCTCTTTTACAGTGCCTATATAAGTTCTTCAAAATGTGGTAAATACATACATACATATAATTACGCTTTTACCCCTACTGCGGTAGAGGCAGAGGCAGAGCGTAAATGACTTAAACAAAGGTCGTTGTTCCTCGTCTGACAAAGTTTTGAAGGTTTTTTAAGATAGATTTGAAGGTATGTTGCTGAAGTCACAGGTTGTCAGCCCATCGCCTATATTGCAATATACTGAAACCCTCAGATCCCTTAGCTGATTTTTACAGCATGCCCGGCAGGAAATGCAGCTGGCACATTCTACGTTTTTCTCTTGCGTCCATGATGGACTGGGAAGTCCATCATGGAACAAAAACTAGAAAAAAAAATATGGTAAATAATAAAACCAAATTCCAGCAAATGCTTGTATGTTGTCGTCGTGAGCGATTTCTTTGGACGCGCGACAAGTTTCACTATTTCCGTATCGAAAACCGGCTTTTTTCGCTATCTGTCTCTTACGCACTGTTGCGCACTATATAAAATTACGGTTAGGTATATTTCAGAAACACTATACGGTATATTTGCAATTTTTATACCATTAAATAGAATAGAATCACTACATAGTATAAAACAAAGTCGCTTTTTCTGTCCCTATATCCCTATGTATGCATAAATCTTTAAAACTACGCAACAGATTTTGATACAGTTTCTTTAAATGGATAGAGTGATTCAAGAGGAAGGTTTTTATGTATAATACATGCATAATATAGTAGAGAAACACTGATAATTGCCGTGCGAAGCCGGGGTGGGTCGCTAGTTTATTAATAAAAAAAACTCCATTACAGCTTGACCGATAACAATTAAAGAAAAATAACAGGTTTGATAAATAAACCGAAGTTTTATCATTTAACATAACGGTCTGCGATATTGATGTCTGATGAGCCAGGGGTTATTCTTTTTTTGAAGAAGCAACCACTAATCAAAGAACAATAAGAATGGGCAATAAATTATTTTCGCTGTTAATCTTTGCAAAAACTCAACAAAAGTTTGTGACCGGTAAAACTTTTGTAGACGTGACAAAATACCAATGAAATGTAACTAAAATACCCCATGGTGTGATAGAAGAACATTAACCAGTACACCACCGTAGGAAAAATGATTACTTCCATACAGACTTACATACAGACATACATATAATCACACCTTTTTCCCGGAGGGGTAGACAGATACCACATCTTTTCACTTGCTACGATTGTTACATAGTTCGTTCGCTTCATCCACATACATTAATCTTTTCATACATGCTCGTCGGTTAAGGGTACTCTTGACCTGACCTTTCTTTATTACTTCCACATTTAACAAAATAAACGGAAATAACTCTTGTAAATTCAAGTGACATGTTCCTCGTTTCATTAAAAAGTCAAGTGAAGATTAGATAAGAGCAAAAAAATGATAATTAAACATCAAGATAGACTAGGGCCGTTAGAAAATATTCGCGCGAAATGGGCTGCATAAAAGAAAATTGTTCGGGTGGTATGGGACTGACTAGGGAACTAAACGAAAGACTTCAGCAGCAAATGCTCTGAACTTTTGTTAGAGTCTGGTACGAATAAGCTTGCTTGCTTGCCAAGAAGTGAAGAAACCTATCACATAAAACATTCAGCAATTAACTGTAAACATAAAAAAAACTTTCGTATTTCGGATTGATATTTTAAATGCTAATATGCATAAAAATAAGGAAAAAGGTATTCACAAAAATGTATCAACACAACACATCGAATAATGAGCTCGATTCTAGATTTGCCGGCTAAAACTAAAATTTAAATCTATTCGTCTGCACTAACATCATTTTATAGTTTGGCATAGTCTCAAAGTTGTTGCTATAATCATGATCTTTTGCAATATTTTATTAGTTTCAAACAAATGTGCATTAAATCATGCCTGCTTAGCTAATATTAATAGCATGCAAAATTACAAAATGTCAAAAAAAAGGAAATAATTATACAATTGAATTTTAAATAATACGAAAATTCTAATCATAACAATAAATCAAAATGTCAGTTTTTTAAAAATATTTATGTCAGACTCGTATATGCATTGTTGATTTCTGCTTTAAAATTTAGAAATTTGTCCAGGGAGTAAAAAGTATTTCCTATCAACCATTTACGTAGTTTATTTTTAAACTGATTAAAAGTGCATTGTTTTATATCCTCTATTATTAAATATATTTATACACATAGCATAACAGTTGTTTTGGAAACGATCTGATTTTGGCACTGCATCAATAAACTAGTCTATGATGATTTCTGAGGTTTCTTTGTGTAACATCCTGCACTTTCTTAAACATGTCACTATATTTTTTATTTATTTCACATATAAAAGATTCTACAGACATCAAATTCTTAGTACCAATAAACCTTAAAAAGGTTTGTCTTGGCACTGCACATTCCTCCTTAATCTAAAAAACAAAACAAAACAAAAAACTTAATTAACTTAAAAACAACATAAGATGTTCATATTTTCTAAAAACAGCACACTTTTTTTAAAATTACGACACATACTTAAAATACTAAATAATATTAAAATAATTTTGCGTAAGAACAATAAAATATAATTTGAGTGGGAGAATGGTTCGCAAACGCAAGTCAATCTAATTGATGAACAACAACTTGCTTACTCCAAATTCCTGCGCTGGTTAATCCCTTAACAAAGGAAACCGTGCGTCTCTCTTGCACTTGCACCCCATGCGCCCAGCCCACGCCGATAGATAACACAGAAAGAATTTGTATATACAGGATGGTATTTTTACAATAAGATTTGAAAATTATTTGTTTTGAAAAATTATTTTAAATTATGTTTAATATTTATATGTGTTAAATTTTGTCTGAATTCTAGTGGAAGAGATTTATTAAACGAGGCACAACGTAATCCGTGGTACGTTTTCCATAGAAATTACGTGCACCGATTGTGTTTTCATTTTTTTGTGTGATTTGCCGAGTCACTTTTATGCTGGTTTTGATATTGCATTTGACAAATTTACCGATTTCCAATATATAGAGACATGGCAATGGAAGAATGTTCAAAAATTTAAAATAAAGTCGTCAGGAAACATCTGGTACAATGCCGCATATTGCACGTACACATCGTTTTTTGTGCTCGGAAAACTGAGATAACATCAGTACCGTTTCCCCATATTAGTAGACCATACTTCAATGCTGTTTCTACAAATGCATAATACGCAGTTAGAGCAGTTTTCTGATCAGCTATTTCTGTCAATTTATACAATGCAAATGAGAAGCTGTTTACTTTCTTGTATACATAATTAATATGTTCTTTCCAATTCAGTTTACTATTTAAAGTTATTCCCAAAAAAGTGATTTTATTCAGATGTTTTAAACTTTGTCCTTGGTAATTTATAGAATATAATGGATTTGTCAGATTATTAAAATTGATGAAATTAGTTTTATTGTAACTAAGTATTTGATTATTATTGTTCAACCAGTTGATTAGTTTATTCAATGTATTTTCTATGTCTGATTTATGTCTTTCGATTGTAGAAAAGAATTGTTTTGTAATTTTTAGCATCAGGAAGGTTATTTATATAAATTAAAAATAATAGTGGGCCAAGGATACTTCCTTGCGGTACACCAACGTCGTTATTTATTAAATTAGATCTAATAGGTATAACATTATGTTTTGAGTCAACTTGTGAAATTTCGACGAATTGTTGTCTACCTTTAAGATAGGACAGTAACCAATCAAGTGCAGGCCCCCTTATACCATAAATCTCTAACTTTTTCAATAAATGATCATGGGACACAAAATCGAATGCTTTCTTCATGTCAACGAATATTACACTTGTATACAGTTCATCGTTTACGAAATGCAGTATGTTGTTTATTAAATTAAATGCTGCAACTGCAGTTGATTTATGTTTTTGAAAGCCATATTGATTAGGCTTTATGATTTTGTATTTATTTATAAATGACGTAAGTCGGTTGTACATGGCTTTTTCAAAAAACTTTAGACAACACGGGAAGCAACGCAATAGCACGATAATTTTTCATGTCTGTTTTATCACCTTTTTTGTGTAATGACTTCACTATTGCTAATTTCAGTTTTTCTGGAAACAATCCAAACTCAAATGAGAGATTTATAAGGTACATTAGAATAGGGCTTCGTTCAATTTTGCATGCTTTAATTATTTTAGTATTAATGCAGTCATAACCTTCAGAGTTAGTGTTATTTAATGATGATATTATTTTAATGATTGAATTAGTGTCTACAGGAGTCAGGAAAATTGAGTTTGTAATGTTATTATTAATAAGTGTGTTTGTTGAATTGTGATTACATGATTTAGTCAAATTTATAAAATATTTATTGAATTCAGATGCAATAGAAGATGGCTCTGTGATCCTAGTATTGTCTTTTTGTACTTTGTCTATGTAGTTATTTATTTGTGTTTGTTTTACTTCGTTATTTATGACAGACCATGTTGCTTTTCCTTATTTTTACTGTTTATGACGAACCCCTTATTTTTTATTTTCTTAGCATGAAATATACATTATTTTAAAAGCTTTTTGTATTGTGTATATTTAGTTTTATCATAGCCTTTTTTTGTAGTATAGTATTTAAACCGTAGTTCTCGAGCGATATACCTATATACATTTAATCCGCGTTTATCGCGTATGGGGACCTAAAAAAGGTCGTTCCGCTATGACTGGCAAACTTTTAAGGGTTATTTAAGATAGATTTGTAGGTATGCTGTAGTGACAGGTTGTCAACCTATCGCCTAAATAACAATATACAGAAACCCTCGGATCCCTTAGCTGGATTTTACAGGATGCTCGGAAGGAAATGCAGCTGACACATTCTATGTTTTTCTGTCGCTCCCATTCCAGCATGGAAGAAATACTATTTCATATTATTTATACTTTTAATAACATCTACTTTTGTTGCAAAACATCCTACTACCCTGTGAAAAATCTACTCTAAAACAGGAAGAAAAACTTTGGACTTTTTAAAAGGGTGCTTTGAAGATAGTTTAAACGTACTTTTCACTCGGGAAATCAAAAGGTCAATATATCCACGTCCGGGAAGTGAGTTTATTTTAGCCTGGTTCCGGGGAAGTCCCGGGCCGTGTAATGGACTTAGCTTCTGCTATTCAAAACTAAATCATTGTTTTAAAATACCTACAAGTAACGCCATCTATCAGATTGGTAGGAAAATCACTATAAACTAGAAACTAATGCCAATCTAGTGTTGATTGAGTAGATAACTAATATTGTAGCCAGATCAAACTGAAATTTGAACTAAATTGTAGGTGTTATGCCAGATTGAAAAATATAAAGATTATATTTTATGAGGTAAGTTAATTGTTTTATTGTGTGGTATTGGGTTATATACACATATTATATACGATAAGCATTCTATAATTACTTAATAGAAATAAAATGTCGAGTATTTGGATTGTGTGCAGATATTGTGAAGAAAGGTTTCGACAACACAGAGAACCAGAAGGACACGCGGTGCCATCTGGAGGAGGAGGGGTGAACTATCAAGAGAGGTAGGAAGGAAGGCTCTCGAAAACTCGAAAATGGTCTAGAAGAGGGAAGATAAAACAGTCGGGGGGCTCGAGAGGGGGGATTCTGCGGGAACTTGAGGAAGACGAGGGGGACGGGAGATCGAGAAGAACGCGGGGGAAGAAAAATGGCGTCTGGGACCGAGCAGGGAGAAGTTTAGTTGACCTGGAGTTTTAGTTTGAGTGGAATTCTAGTTTTACTTGAAGTTTTGTTGACTTTTTACCAGTGAAAGTGTACACATCAAAGAGGAGAGGAGAGTATGCAGCCGGGAGGCAACCAAGAGACCCACTTTGGTGGGATGTTGGTGCCATCAGTTGTTCCTGTTGTGGACGGAGGGCGGTGACCTGACGATCAGCTGTTCTTTTACATGGTGGAGTGGAGGATGCTGACAGTGGAGTCTTGCAGAGCTGGTGGAGTGCCAACTACAAGGATTCTAAAGGATGGGTAAACCCACACACAAGGTATTCCTGCATCAAATTATGATGCCCGTTTTTATTTACCTACTTATTATTGAATAAATTAACATCGTGTTTTATTTACTTTACCATTTCTACATATATTTAATTATCTTGTCCACTTCAGACTTTGCTTATTGACAAGGTTTTTCCCTGTTCAATTAACAATCCTTTTTTATGATATTTCATACTTGCCAAAGGCCGTTCTATTCATTTTTATATATATAATTTCCAATATATCTTATATGATAGGTACGGTTAATGAGATATACTCGTATGTAGGATTGTAGGTCGGTTTAGCATGCAATTACATAATTTATACACAGCTTTGCGGTTAGGTAAATAGGCAGTTTAGGTACATTGTAGGAGTAGGTTAGGTAGGGGTAGGTTTAGATGGATAGGTTAACCTAGGTAATAATAAATAAGAATTAGGACAATATCTAGGAAAGTAGGTGGGGGTAGCTATTTGGGATCCTAGTTTGTGTTTAGGTAGGTAGTTCTCTCCCTTCCCTTAACCAAAATTCCTGCCTTACCTTTCCTTTAAGAAGAGAAGCATCATCCTAATGTTTCATGATCTGCCCAGCAGTGGAATGTATAAATTATTTTAATACATTCTATGTTTTTATAACTACATCTATGTATGAATTGTTCATACCTACCTATCCTGGCAGAGGAGACAAAGGCAAAATACTTACCTATTCTTCTCAAATAAACTACTGAACTGATTTATATTCACTTAACTGTGGATTCAATACCTATGTATGAGTAATTCATACTTATATTATATGCTTATTCTGGCAGTGGATACTGAATTGATTTTATATTCACTTTATTGTGAAATATGTTCAACGGACAATGTTTTGAAACATTTATCGGATTCATGATCCTATATGTATGTATGTTCTATACTCTAGAACACCAGCTACAAACTTGGTGGGAACGTTCACCTCTGATACCTACTATGTAGGTTTTATACAATTGATGATCCTGTTCTACAGACTGAAAAAGTTTATCTCTGATAATATACCTACTGATGTGTGGGTTTTATACTTACAACTGATTGGGACTATGGTCCAATTACCTAATGGGAGTATTCATTATACTAACCAAACCAATACAGCATGGAATGTGGGATGATGTTATCTGTATCCTACCTACAACCTCAAATTACCCTGGAACGGGTCTGGAATGAAAATTATATATTCATTCACTTTATGTGGATTTTATATGACTGATTTATGGTCAGTTGGCTTTGATAAGCCATTATACTACTGAAATACTACTTGACTTGATGTCAATTGAGCGACATGGTATCAGCCATGGTCAAACCTCCATCACATACTACATCTTAGCATTCCATATGTCTGTAACAGCATTTAGATCACAGAAGCTTATTTTGCACTAAAGAAGTCTAACAATCAGTCACTACTTGCTCTTGCCTATCACTCCTATATCTACAACGAACCTGTGGCTTGCGGTGTGAATGATTGTTATATTATCTGGGACTAGCTTCGGCATCCCTATCTATTCTACTGACTCCTGGATGTGCATATCATAAGTGGAGATCGATGACTGGTGCAGTTTCATAGTCGGTGCTTCCAGCATAGCTGGACAACAATTTATAAAACCTTTGTTGAGACAATGTTTCTCAATTGGACATCACAACTTACTACAAATTACATCAGACATGACTTGCTCTGTCTTGGTTGGCTGACCAATAAATCAGCTCAAATTAATTATATTTTACATGATGCTGTTCATCAATCTGGACTCGTTCCAAAACTCCTAAGTGCGCTGTCACTTATCTCTGGCCTGAGGCTTGGCCAAAACAAAAACCAATTGGAGCGCACAGAAGTGCCTCCTCTTTCCTTTTCTGGGGCTTGGATGATGGGTTTTGCATCAAGTACAAGTTACTAGGCTATTTACTGTTTTTATTAGTGTCTGGGAATTGGTAATTGAAGTAAATCTCATTCGTTGATGGTTGGCGAGCACATAAATCCTCTACCAGCGAATGGTTGGAGCTGGAATCGGAGGTTCCGTTATCCCGCTGCGCACTGTCCCCATGTTGTCCCAAGAACCTAAAGAGAGCTAAGTTATGACATCCCACTACCACTTTAAAGGATTTGGGTTACTTTTATAAATTTCATTACACAACGTACGGTCCTAACTATAATACTAGACGATCACGAGCCAATATGTTAATTTTATTGTTAGACATTCATGTGCCACTCTATCCAATCACTATTTCTATTCCTATCCTACATCCTCTCCACATTCTTTCCTCTCCTCCACACCTTTCTCACACTTCCTTTCACATATCATTTTTATATTAGGGTTATTTTTGTTAGAAGGGGGGGGGGGGGGTTGTTACAGCCGTCACCGTGGGCGCGGAAAGGGATCACCTGTTGCCTTATGTGCACTTTATAAGCACTCTCACTTTTGCTTTTACTACGCCTGTTATGATTCTTTCAAAAATAACTGGTGGTATAAGAACCTACTCAACAAGATTTGGAAGGTATGACTATTTTTATTTTTATTGTCGATTGTGTCGATGACTATTCGCTAATACCTGATGTCAGATTAGAACATCGTAACAGTATAACCCAGCATTTGATGGATATCAACCCCATTCTAACTTTTCTGTTGTGCACAATATTTATATATAAAAAAAATACTGCATGCAATTTATGTAAGTGTGAGTTATATGTTAGTATGCCAGGTGTAAGGGATAGCTTCTCGTAAACTGATAGAGGTGGCTCAGTCAATAATACTTAACAACTTCCACCAGGATTTGTTTTTCAGGAAGTGTAATAAATATGGCTTTTCCAAACAAAATCTTTAACTAGATCGGACAATTTGAATTAAAAATCCTTTTTTTTTTCATCTCCTGAAAAATAATCCGGGTGGAAGTTGATCAGTGTCATTTACTGATCAACCCCTACCTAGGTGTTATATTACACCATGGTGTTAGTAAATGAATAATAAGGAAATAAATAAAATCTTTATTTAGCAATCAATGAATTTAGATAGGTTAACAAAAAAATAGAATTAGCATGTTAAGACAATAAATAACCATGCTTCTTAAACTAAGATATAAATCTTAGGAAACAGTGTTTCGCCGAGGTCGTCCTTGACTAATGCAACTTTAAAAAAATATGTCTTAGCATTTCAACAGCTGTTTATAAATACTTCCATGCTGGTCTGGGAGCGAGAGAAAAACATAGAATGTGCCAACTGCATTTCCTCCCGGGCATGTTGTAAAATCCAGCTAAGGGATCCGAGGGTTTCAGTATGTTGTAATATAGGCGATAGGCTGACAACCTATCACTACAGCAATATACCTAGAATTCTATCTTAAATAACCCTCAAAAATTTGACAGACGTGGCGGGACGAACTTTGTTTGGGTCGTTTGCGCTCTGCCTACCCCATTAGGGACAAAGGCGTGATAATATGTATGTATGTATGTATGTTTACAAATATAACAATAAAAATATTTAATAGATATATATATTATTAACGAAATACAAACAATACAAGTAAGCTTTGTTGGAACTGAAACTTTTTCAAGCTCAAGAGTGAAACTACAAGAACAAATTAAGAAGTTACGGCACTCATTAAGTACCAGTTAAACTTAATTAACAGTATTAAACGGTTGAACGTGATTCAAGACAGTTTTCTTACTAGTTGAGAGTCTCTTAAGAAACTTACCGTCGGAATAAAAAGCCAAAAATCACAATGAGTTTTGTTTAGAACTCACCCCTGACAAAAAACTTGGTTAAATTGATCAAGGAACTTGTTTACATACTACTAGCACAGCAAGTAATATAATTGAGACAACAAAGTTAATGTTTAAATCAATTATTCTGTTCATTGAAATTATTAGGAACTTGGTAGGGGTTATCAAGTTATTTGATTCATTTAATTTTTAACATGATTGTCATAAACACATTACTTTATGTGCTTGTATTTAAACAAATAGCCTACGTTAGCTTGCTGAACCACCAACGTTAAGGTGACGATTCTAGCCAAGTGGAGCCCTCTTCAGTAAAAAAATATTAATTCACTAAAAACACTGTAAATCGAAAAACTGGTTCAACAGAATAAAATTTTAGTTTATAACCTTATAAATTAACGCTTTATAGCTTTTTGTTCGTTCGAGTTAGCAGGGCTGTTCGGATCGGTGTTTGACTCGAGAACAAGAAAGGCCATGTACTGAAATGACACTTCTGATACGCTCGCTGTCAGTCTCAAGTGTAGATTATAATTACGGTCCTTAGAAGCCCATGATGAAAAATTGACACTACACTCAAATTTAGCAGCTGAAAAAACACTTATATATGGGCAGGCGTCCGAAAAACTTTTTTTTCTTTATTATTATTTTAAATTGTTGCATTTTAGTAACATCTTGTTCAAAGTTGTGTACCGAGACCGTAGCATAGGTGCTTTTACTTTTATTTCATAGCGCTACGACGAATCAGATATCATGTATCTGCAAGAAGTTTAGATTGTAAACATGTCTTTTGTTCTTGTCTTTGTAAAGTTGTGTACAATTGCAATAAATGTAATAAGAGCTATTATATATTTTATGAAAGCGCTCGAGCACTCATATTTCAATAAAATGTTGTTGTCAACTTTGAAATTGTATTTTAACAAAAAGCAAAATGTGATATACTCAAAAGGCAAGAGTGTGATATTCGCTATAGATAAAGTTTATGATATAAATAACTTAGAGTACCTGCTCGTAAATTTACGACAACACATATTTTACAATACATACATACATATAATCACACCTTTATCCCTAATGGGGAAGGCAGAGTGTTAACGACCCAAACAAAAGGTCGTTCCGCCGCGACTGACAAAGTTTTGAGGTTTATTTGCGATAGATGTGTAGTTATATTGCTGTAGTGACAGGTTGTCAGCCCATTGCCTAAATTACAATAAACTGAAACCCTTTGATTCCTAGGCCAGTTTTTACAGCATGCCCGGGAGAAAATGCAGCAGGCACATTTTATGGTTTTTTTTCGCTCCCAGGTCAGCAAGGAAGTAAAAAATCCTAACTTTCCTCATGAATAATACAGCAGCGGTCGGTAGACGGTCAGCTGTACACTACAACATATGGGGGAGTCAGAAATAAAACATTTGCACAGGATAAGGTACAAGTATGCTATTATGAAACTCACTACGACATGTGAATATTGAACCCTCTATGATTATTGTGTGATATATTGGATGTTTGATTTGATGTCAACAACGATACTCGTAAGTATCTATTGGATATATCGCAGGATTATGATAAAATCGGTTGTTTGATCAAAATACTAGGATTATAATCAAAACCCGGACTTTGATAAAATACTAGCCCTAATCCAGGGAATAGTTCAGTAAAAATCAAGTTTTTTGATTAAAAAAACCGGATTTGTACATGATTTTGACAAATTGCTAGATATTCCCCTGGATTATGACCAGTATTTTGTCAAAGTCCAGGTTATGACAAAATTCGAGTTCGGTTTTAATTTTATGATTCTCAGTATTAGCACGATCCAGAGAAAAAAGAAAAAAGCGGTGTTTTGATCAGAAAACTAGATTTTCTAAGAACTTTGACGAAATACTGGATTATTCTTTGGATTATGGCCAGTATTTAGTCATACTCCGGATTTTGATCAAAAAACTGATTTAATCATAATCCTGCGACATATACAAGTTTTAGTAATCGGGTTTTTATACGGTTGTTAATGATGTTATTTTACAAAGGCTAGTTTTTGCCAAATTCATATCCAACAGAATTAATACATACGAGTAGTTCTGTGTTTCTTAACGTATTTCGTATAAGTTTATTTATTATATTAATGTGTACAAAAAAGCAAGGCGAGATTCTAGCGAACATCACCAACTACGAACTCATCCCTTGGGGCCACAAGGAATTTTTTCTAACTCTCAACTCAAAGTGTTGACTCGAGTCGAGGTCGTAATACCACGACGACACTGCATACACAAAAGTCACCAAAGTCAGATTGAAGCTAAGTTATACTGTATTTAGGTTGCAGATACTATTGGGCAGTATTTGAGTTTTTGTATTGCATGTACATACACACATACATACATACATATAATCACGTAAACCTTTATCTCTGATGGGGTAAACAGAGCGCATACGACCTAAACAAAAGTCGTTCTGCCACGTCTGACAAAGTTTTGACGGTTATTTAAGATAGATTTGTAGGTATATTGCTGTAGTGGCAGGTTGTCAGTAAATCGCTTAAATTACAATATATTAAAATCCTCGGATCCCTTAGCTGGTTTTTACAGCATGCCCGGAAGGAAATGGAGCTGGCACATTCTATGTTTTTCTTTCACTCCCAGTCCAGCATTGAAGAAAAGTGTAGGGACCTACCTAAGTGTTTTCAAATAAAATTAAAAAGTTTTATTTATTTTTGTCTGCTTGGTTTATAGTTAGAAATGCCTTATGTTTCAAGAAGTTTAAAATCGTCTTCAAGGTAAGTACAAACGTTAATTTTAATGAATAAAACGAATACTTTGAAGCTTTAATAATATAAATAAAGATCGTTATTTCAGGCAAGTACTTTTTACAATATAATTATACAAATAAATGAAATAAAAAAATAACCAATTGGTATTGTTTATACTAAAATTAAAGTACAGCCAATAAGATATCTTTAGTCACTTGCGATTTGCCTTCCGATGTAAGGTTAGCCAGTGCTTGAAAATATATCCTTGAAGGTCGTCACTAATTGCAGCTAGAATTGAGTTTCTCGTGCTACGTAGCCTTTCCTAAAGGATTTGATTACCGCGAAGAAATCTGGTACTCGAGCTTCGGCGAACATGCTCGACGCGCTACACCATCTGGGCAACTTCATCAGAATAATAAATAAAATAAAAAAGTTTTATTAATTAAAAAGCAAACATATTTGATACTTGAGATTGGAAACTCCTTTTAAGCTTAGCCTGTGTCAGGAGTTTCCGCTCTTCCATAAAAGCAATAACTTATTTATATATAGCAGTTAACTATACCTTACTTACAACAAAGTACAATCTAGCAAATTAAACAAGGATTTGTTAGTTTTATTAAAAAATTTGCTAAAATAATAAAAAAAAAAGTAATTAAAATTACTTAAGTGTGTGTGTGTAATGCATGTGTGTAATGCCACATGCATTACACACACACACATGCATTACTGAATGCGAAAAGCGTCATTGTATTATACTCAAAAAGTGAACCAAACTGTGCGTCGTCAATATTAATTCCCTATTGTATCGCAGATTGCAGCAATCTCTCAAATATCTTCCCTATCACTGATCCCAGAGATACCAGACGATAGTTGCTCGCAGATCCAAGATCTCCAGTCTTGTTTTTGTCGATCGGTACCACAACCGTCTTTTATAAGTGCAGCCGGAATATAACTATACCGAATACACATATTAAACAGATTGCACAGCCTGGTAACTATCGAAGGCCCCGCGAAGAGAATGTGCTCAATACCCAGTTCATCTTTACCAGAAGACTTGCCAGGTCTCATATTTTCCAAAACTTTACAGTTATCTTCCCCATTAAATGTAAGCAAATTGTCTATATTTACAAACGTGTCGAGCTTGGGCACACTCCGCGATCTGCCCATGTTTCTCCAACCCTTCCACCGCTTTAAACTTTACGTAGATACTATTATGTTTCTTACTATATTATGCAAGCACGTTTGTTCATTCATATTGCAATACGAATAGTAACTGGATATACCACTCTTGAAAAAAGGGAAGAAACAAGTATTTAAAAAATAATTCACACAGCTCGACTGTAGTACTTACCTATAAAACATGTTTTAATGCATTAATTGTTCTAAAAATTACCGTTAACATATAAATCAGATATATTGTAATATCTTTTTTTTTATTACTTTTATTTTAATACCCCTCTCGATAGGTTCAGACAAAAAAATATATTTGACGACTTACAATTTCGCGCATAAGTACGGTATTTAAAAAAAATATATATATCTAAAAACACTCGGGTGATTGAGACTAATCAAAGGATACCCTATATGTCGAATTCCATCCAGCCGTTTCGGAGATACGATGTATTGAAGAAATACATACGTAACTACATTAGCGTGGTTCAAGCTAGTATGTAAAAAAAAACAAACTCATGCTAGAGATCTGGCACACCTCTTATATTGTTACACGTATTTAAACAGTGTGGTGGGCAAAATTTCTAAAAGATATCTTTAATCCTTAATTAAGGTTGTTCCGCCACGTCTGTTATTGTAGCTGTCCCTATGTGAATAATATATGAATATGTAGGGTGGTTCTATTCCGAACTAGCGACAATAAAGGAATTATTATTAACAGCCATCAACAATTAACTCAATCAACTGATAACTCGTTGTTTCGCCACAAATTGGAAACAAACAGACAATGATATTAGTAGTAGAAAGCTTTTACCATTGGATCCAACCACTTATGTAGTTAGCGAAAGCTAGTTAGTAAAATTGCCCGTAGTTACATATTGGCATTTAGGCACTGTACGGTATTCAAATTCAAATAATTTATTGCTTAGCCATAAGTTTCACAAGGTGGAGTAATTAAATAATAGGTACATTACAGCTACCTGGTTAGGTGTACAATATGATTATGATAATGTAGTATTGGTTACAATAATTGCAATTTATTTCATTTTAAATGTAATTAATTTTAGCCAAATACAAGCAGCAAGTCATAATTATTATAAATTCATGAAGATTAATAAATAACATAATTGTCCATTGTTGAAAAATAATAATACTTAGTAGCTTACCGCTACGCATTTTTCTTTGACCCAAAGGTTGCCTGGAAGAAATTGCTACCTTAGCAATAAGGCCGCCTATGTTGTACTTGTTTTTTGTTGTTATCTGTTGTGTTGTATCATTTGTGTTCTTACGTGCAATAAAGTATTTTTATGTTATGTTATGTTAATAATACATTTTACACCAAAAGGCTTGTTTATAAAAAAAAAAACTTAAAAATACCTATAAAATGTCAGTTATATAAATTATTAATTATAAATACAGTGTCATTTAATGGTTAAAAATGTCTATTACATAACAAAATAAAATACTCTATACTAATCTACCACGGTTCTCCAAAAAATCAGTCACACTATAAAATAATCTAGTATGTAACCAGGCAGTTAATTTCTGTTTGAGTTTATTTTCATCTAGATCTTTAAATTCGTCTGGAATAGAATTATAAATTATTACAGCCATGTAAAATATACTTCTATGATAAAAATCTGATAAATTTGTACCAGAATAAGGAGGTTGTTATTTCCTCTCAAGTTACGGTTAAGTTTCCGTTTAGAATCATATAGTGCGATATTTTTCTTTACAAACATTACAACTTCCTTAACATGGAGACACGGAAGTGGTAGTATCTTATATTTTCCAAACAATGGTTTGCATGAATCAATCTGTGCCAGTCCTTCCAGGGCCCTCACACAGCGCTTTTGTGCAATAAATGCCTGCGAGGCATCGGTAGAGTTACCCCAAAAAATTAGGCCAAAAACCAGCACTGATTGGACATAGCCAAAGTAGGCCATCAAGGCTGCTTGCTATAGGCAATACGCCTTAGAGGGTACACAAATTTTGATATCCTATTGCACACACTCTCAACATGAAATTTCCAGTTACAGTGGGAGTCTAATATAAGGCCAAGGAATTTTGCCGTGGAGACCTGATCCAACAAGCAGCCTTCACAGTTTACATTTAATTCAAGAGGTTGTCTAAAATAAGAATGGAATTGCATAATGTTTGTCTTAGCTGTATTCATACTCAATCCATTAGATTTCATTCATATCGTTATATCGTCTAGAGTACTAACAATTTTGCTTTCATAACCTTCCAAGGAGCAGGACTCTATAACCGCAGTGCTGTCATCAGCAAATAAGACCATTTTGGTTTGGGTGGCTCTAGGGAGGTCATTAATATAAAATAAAAATAGTAGAGGCCCTAAAATAGTTCCCTGGGGAACACCTCTACAATTTACTCTATAATCTGATTTGTTTGACAAATAGGCTTGATTTATACTACGTATACGTGGCCTTTCAAAAGACAGAAAATCGGCAAATAATTACTTTTGTTTCTGTCTAAAAATTAAACATGTTGTCATTCCTTGTATTGTAATGGACTTAGCTTCTGCTATTCAAAACTAAATCATTGTTTTAAAATACAAGTAGGTAACGCCATCTATCAGATTGGTAGGAAAATCACTATAAACTAGAAACTAATGCCAATCTAGTGTTGATTGAGTAGAGAACTAATATTGTAGCCAGATCGAACTGAAATTACTTCAATTTGAAGTAAATTATAGGTGTTATGCCAGATTGAAAAATATAAAGATTATATTTTATGAGGTAAGTTAATTGTTTTATTGTGAGGTATTGGTATATCTACACATACTATATACGATAAGCATTTTATAATTACTTAATAAAAATAAAATGTCGAGTATTTGGATTGTGTGCAGATATTGTGAAGAAAGGTTTCGACAACACAGATAACGAGAAGGACACGCGGTGCCATCTGGAGGAGGAGGGGAGAACTATCAAGAGAAGTACGAATGAAGGCTCTCGAAAACTCGAAAAATGGTCTAGAAGAGGGAAGATAAAACAGTCGGGGGGCTCGAGAAGGGGGAATGGGGCTGGAATTTGGGAGACGGGGGCGACGAGAGATGGAGAAGGACGCCGGGGAAGAAAAATAGCGTCGGGGACCGAGCAGGGAGAAGTTTAGTTGACCTGGAGTTTTAGTTTGAGTGGAAGTTTAGTTTTACTTGAAGTTTAGTTGACTTTTACCAGTGAAAGTGTACACATCAAAGAGGAGAGGAGAGTATGCAGCCGGGAGGCAACCAAAAGACCTACTTTGGTGGGATGTTGGTGCCATCACTTGTTCCTGTTGTGGACGGAGGGTGGTGACCTGACGATCACCTGTTCTTTTACATGGTGGAGTGGAGGATGCTGACAGTGGAGTCTTGCAGAGCTGGTGGAGTGCCACCTACAAGGATTCTAAAGGATGGGTAAACCCACACACAAGGTATTCTTGCATCAAATCATGATGCATTCATTTATTTACTTATTCTTGAATAAATTTACATCGTGTTTTATTTACTTTACCATTTCTACATTTATATAATTATCTTGTCCACTTCAGACTTTGTTTATTGTCAAGGTTTTTCCCTGTTCAATTAACAATCCTTTTTTATGATATTTCATACTTGCCAAAGGCCGTTCTATTCATTTATATATATATAATTTCCAATATTTCTTATATGATAGGTCCGGTTAATGAGATATATGTAGGATTGAAGGTCGGTTTAGCATGCAACTACATAATTTATACACAGCTAAGCGGTTAGGTAAATAGGCAGTTTAGGTACATTGTAGGAGTAGGTTAGGTAGGGGTAGGTTTAGATGGATAGGTTAACCTAGGTAATAATAAATAAGAATTAGGACAATATCTAGGAAAGTAGGTGGGGGTTGCTATTTGGGATCCTAGTTTGTGTTTAGTTAGGTAGTTCTCTCACCGTTCCCTATACCAAAATTCCTATATTACCTTTCCTTGAAGCAGAGAAGCATCATCCTAATGTTTAATAATGTGCCCAGCAGTGGAATGTATAAATTATTTTAATACATTCTATTTTTTATAACTATATCTATGTATAAATTCTTCATACCTACCTATCCTGGCAGAGGAGACAAAATACTTACCTATTCTTCTCAAATAAACTACTGAACTGATTTATATTTACTTAACTGTGGATTTAATACCTATGTATGAGTCATTCATACCTACATGCTTATTCTGGCAGTGGATACTGAATTGATTAATATTATATTCACTTTATTGTGAAATATGTTCAACTGACAATGTTTTGAAACATTTATTGGATTCATGATCCTATATGTGTGTATGTTCTATACTCTAGAACACCAGCTACAAACTTGGTGGGAACGTTCACCTCTGATACCTACTATGTAGGTTTTATACAATTGATGATCCTGTTCTACAGACTGACAAAGTTTATCTTTGATAATATACCTACTAATGTGTGGGTTTTATACTTACAACTGATTGGGACTATGGTCCAACTACCTAATGGGAGTATTCATTATACTTACCAAACCAATGCAGCATGGAATGTGGGATGATGTTATCTGAATCCTACCTACAACCTCAAATTACCCTGGAACGGGTCTGGAATTAAAATTATATATTTATTCACTTTATGTGAATTTTATATGACTGATTTATCGTTAGTTGGCTTTGACAAGCCATTATATTACTGAAATACTACTTGACTTGATGTCAATTGAGCGACATGGTATCAGCCATGGTCAATCCTCCATCACATACTACATCTTAGCATTCGATATGATTGTAACAGCATTTAGATCACAGAAGCTTATTTTGCACTAAAGAAGTCTGACAATCAGTCACTACTTGCTCTTGCCTATCACTCCTATATCTACAACGAATCTATGGCTTGCGGTGTGAATGATTGTTATATTATATGGGACTAGCTTCGGCATCCCTGTCTATTCTACTGACTCCTGGATGTGCATATCATAAGTGGAGATCGATGACTGATGCAGTTTCATAGTCGGTGCTTCCAGCATAGCTGGACAACAATTTATAAAACCTTTGTTGGAACAATGTTTCTCAATTGGACATCACAACTTACTACAAATTACATCAGACATGACTTGCTCTGTCTTGGTTGGCTGACCGATAAATCAGATCAAATTAATTATAATTTATATGATGTTGTTCATCAATCTGGACTCGTTCCAAAATTCCTAAGTGCGCTGTCACTTATCTCTGGCCTGAGGCTTGCCAAAACAAACACCAATTGGAGGGCACAGAAGTGCCACCTCTTTCCTTTTCTGGGGCTCGCATGATGGGTTTTGCATCAAGGACAAGTTCCTAGGCTATTTACTGTCTTTATTAGTGTCTGGGAATTGGTAATTGAAGTAAATCTCATTCGTTGATGGTTGGCGAGCACATAAATCCTCTACCAGCGAATTTGGTTGGAGCTGGAATCGGAGGTTCCGTTATCCCGCTGCGCACTGTCCCCATGTTGTCCCAAGAACCTAAAGAGAGCTAAGTTATGACATCCCCCTACTACTTTAAAGGATTTGGGTTACTTTTATGAATTTTATTACACAACGTACGGTCCTAACTATAATACTAGACGATCACGATCACGAGCCATATTTGTAACGTTATTAGTAGACATTCAGCCACTCTTCCCATCCGCTATTCCTCTTTCCTATTCCCTTCCTCTCCTCTAATCCTCTCCACATTCCTACCTCTCCTCAACACATTCCTCTCACACTTCTTTTCACAAATTACTTAGGGTTGATAGGGTTGTTAGTAGGGGGGGGGGGTTGTTACAGTATAACTAATAATTTTCATAATATTTCTGGTCGTGTATTCACAGAATAGGGAAGATTGAACAAAGAAAAAGATTGATCTATTACTGTTACTAATTATTGAATTTTACCAGCTACTCAAAACTATTAATTTATAAAAGTTGAATCAAATAATTATAATGAAAGAGCCGTGGACACTATGAATAAAAGTGGATGAAAAATTATAAAAATTCGTGAAATGTTTTCATAAATTAAAACTCTGTTAAAAAATTGTTCGCGGCGCTGAGTTTATTGATACAATATCGGACAGAATTGAATTACAGCAACCATATTCAAACTTTTTATTGAGTTAACCGTATTTTGTTTTTGTTGTAAGTGCTTTGTCAAAGCTTCTAAAGCTTATAATAGCTGTAAATAGTTTGTTACTAGTTTAACATAAACGCGCTCAGAGAGATGTAATATCCATCAAGCTAGATAAAGTGGCTGTAAAATTCGTGAACTACAATTAATTGTAGTACATTGTGTCACCATCCGTATTCCGTACTCTGTAGATACATCTTACGTTATGCGCATTGCTAGAAAGTAGAATTCTCTACCAGCGTACATATTGCATTTTCTTGGACGAAACTCATTATAAAAACTTAATCACTAGTACCTTTCTAAAGTAGGATGGCACTTGTGTGGATACTTTAGCACCTTCCCATGTACGACTTCTATCCGAGCCGGGGCGGCCGCGTGTTCAGCAGAAGTTTTAAAGAATCGCAAATACTTGGGATTGAGCAACTTCTACATATTTTTGCATTTCGCAGTAGAGACTATTTAGGGCCCTGGGACGAAGAAGCTCAACTGTTTTTAAAAGACATTTCTGCGCGTCTCAGCGAGGCAACGGGAGATCCAAGAGCTGGCAGCTATTTCGCTCAAAGGATTAGTTTAGCAATTCAAAGAGGTAATGCTGCCAGCATCTTGGGTACTTTGCCTCGGTGCGGCGCGCTGGATAAACTATTTTATTTGTAATATTTTTTGTTCATTAGATTAATTATTTTAATAACATGGCTACTTGAGTACACAATTGAATGTTGCTCTAAAATTATGCGTAATATTTAATTATAATGATTTTATAGCAATATGAGGTAATCGGCTTGGACGAGAATTGAAAACAAGCCCCCTAGCAAATAAAAATATTGTAAACATTTGAATACACAATTTTTCTTGTGTGCACAAATGTTATTTATATGCATTACCGGTCATTGTTAAGAGAATAAAAACAGATTGGATTTCCATAACTATTATTTTCGAGGTTACGAACCGAAACTTAAGGTGGAAACTGGCAACAGAGCAAAGGTATAGAAACATTTTCATTAATATTTAGGTATCATTGCAGTTTTATTATTTGTCAATAAGCACAATTTCAGAATCATCTAATCCAGTTTCTTAGTAACATTTACAGAAAAACTTGTGAAAACTCTATAAAATATTCTTAATATACTTAAAAATAAAATAATGACGACTAATAGAACAATAAATACAACACATACTAATTCTAGTTCAAGATACTGCGCCCAGGAGATGTTGGCGGCGGGCGCCCGTAGATGGCGCGCTCCGCCGTGACGCAGCACGTGCTCCGTCCACCACACCGCGCGCTCAAGACCTGACATGGGCTGGTCGGCCATCAGGGCGCCTAACTTTTTTATATTATTATGGTAACTGAAAAAAAAAAACTCGCTTATAACATTTTATATTTTTCAAAATGTATCACAGTTCTCTAAAGCTGCCTACTCATAATAGTGCCGCTGGGCGAGCCAGAGCGGCAAGCCGCAAGACGCTGCCACGTCATAATATTATGGTCATTTAGTGCTTCGAGTTAAGGTTGAGTTTTATGCGGACTGCTAACTTCTGTGGCTTGTGCCACCGGCATGTGGCCTTTATCAATTTCGATACAAAAATGGTTTGATTCCTAAATTATTAACGATTATACATATGTAAGTTATCATTATCAGACAGTGCTAGATCTATATGAAAGGCAAACTTTTATTATTATATTCATTAAGATCCCAAAAAAATATGATCACGAATAATTATTTTGAAAGCATACTAAAAGTATTCAAAATAAACAATTCAATACCGTTTGTTTTCAATAACTTCATTAACAGCTCTGGTTAGTTCCTCTTCCGTGATTGTTTCAATATCAAGCTTTACTCCTATACCATGGTGGACATATTTCTCTGCATTATACCACTGGTCTCCCAGCATCGGTATACCAATCAGTGGTACACCAGCTACAATAGCTTCATCCGTTGACTGTAGCCCTCCTTGTGTTATGAAAAGTTTCACTTTTGGGTGCCCTGTAAATACATACATACATAAAATCACGCCTTTATGCCTTACGGAGTAGGCAAGGCGTAAAACGCCTAGTAACAGGCGCTTTCGCCACGTCTGACAAAATTGAGGGCAAATATTGATAAATATTTAAAGAAAATGTTATATTTTCGTGGTGCAGTGGTGGTGACTGCCTCCCTTTTACCATTGGACATCCAGACGCACCGAACCACCATCTAACCTGGTTTATATTCCTCCAATTCAAATTAAGTTGTTCGAAAAATATTTTATATTGCACACCGCAAAAGAGTGGAACTTATTACATGCGTCTGTGTTGTCGAAAGCATACAACCCCAACACTTCAAAGATAAGGTTAGACCGCACTAGATCGTCACTGCAGCGGCATTGCAAATTCAAATTCAAATATAATTTATTCACTAGTCAATGTATGTACTGACACAGCTCCGCTGCAGCTACGTTCTAGTGCGGTCTAACCTGATTGAACACGAACAGGCATCTTCTGAGTAAGCTCGCTCCATCGGAGTCATCCCGACTCTGACACTCTGTCGCCCACGACCTACACTCGTAGACTAGAGTCAACATCAAACTCATTTTGCGTTTTTCCACTAGACGGCACGCTGACGGTGCCGTCACGTTGCCGTGGCTCTGTTTTTCCACTACGGCATGGCAACGACACTGAACCGTCCCGATAACATCCACATAGTTCCAAACTCGTACGATTTCACAACAAAACAAAGCAATAGTATACTTTTAATTGGGTCTAAAACAAATAATACTCACTTAAAAGATCTGACTGTGGCAACCATTTACTTATTTTTATATTATCAGTCTTTCCTGGTAGAACATCATGATTCCACTTCCAAATGATATCGTACGGTAACTTGGCGAATACTTTAATGAACATCTGTATTCTTTCCGGAGGCAAGTTCGCTGGATCAACATTTGTGCCGAAACTCATGTAAATGATACCATATTCCGAGGAGTCGAGATAAGATTGGAGTTCCTTGAAACAATCATTTTTTTTTACAAAAACATCGTGAAATCTAGTCAGGTTTTACATATTTTTTTTCGGTTAAGCCAAGTTCTTCTTCTTCTGTCGAGTGGGTATCGAGTCTATCGACCCGAAGCCAAGTATAAAGTACATATTTTGTGAACACCAAAAAAATATAAAGAGATCATAGCTGCTTTACGGTTTTAATGTATAATGAAATGACGATATAATTATGTAACTGCAATATTGTAAATTAAATAAATAATATGGCAAACTCTATCATAATGATAGTAAAGACAACACAAAATAATTGTTGAACAAATGTTTTACCTGTGGTAAAGGTTTCTCTGCTTTATGATGTATACCCCAAGTGCTAATTACTGATGGAGGCCAAGGCGTGTTTCCTCCAAAGATTGGATGTATATTCAGGAACAACATATCAACATTGTTAGTCAAATCGAGTAAACTAGGGAAGTTCGACCCATATACCTCTTTAATAAGATCATTCTGTTCTTTATCAATATCTTTGAATAACATTTGAAACCGCAAATGGCCATAAAGTTCGCTTATTTTTTCCATGATTGTGAGATTATTCAATCTTTGACGAGTAATTCCAGGGTATAAAAACGGATGCACAGGAACGCCCAAATTTTCATAGTTATGCCAAACTCCTGCCATAGAACTTACTTGTATCACTGGAGCTTTGAAAATATGTGATAATAACATCGCCGATTTATGACAAGTTTCAATCAATAATAAATCAAAATGTTGCCCCTCATCAATTATCTTCTTAAACTTATTTGATTCCAACTGTTTATAGAATATTTTCAGTCCTACGTCGATCATAACTTTCATTTGAGTATATAAATCATCGGCTTTTCCAGTTGCATGTGCTAAGATATGTTTATTCCAATGATCGTACGACATATCGTGTACGTCAATCTCCGTGAGGTTTGCTGGAGCTTCACCTTTCGGGAAGACAGGATCTGTAGTGAGAACGATGACGTCATGTCCGCGTCTGGCCAGTTCTTGCGTCAACGGACGAAACACTACTTGGTGGCTGATCGACGGAGTTGGAAACACTGCTAAAATCCGTGCCGATTCACTTATTATCACATTGCATATCACACTTATACAAAATGTTTATAGTCTAAACTTTGACATAGTTCTAAAATATTACGATTATTTTAATTTAAAAGTCTGAGCGATTATTTATTAAATAAATGTATGCTTCTTACAATGTACATTAGTTAAATACTACATGCAACCGTGTTATCAGGGGCGCGAACGTCTTTGTTTACAATATCACAATTTATGTACATAGTAAGTAATTTGACCGGTTTTTAGGCAGATAAAGAAACCCAACTAAATTAAATAATTAAAAAAGATTTAGCTTCTGCTTTTGATATTATGATACAGAGTAATTTTTATTTTAATGCACTTTTAACGGGTCTCCCCGTTAAAAGTACATATATACACACATATAATCACGCCTTTATCCCTAATAGGGTAGGTAGAACGTAAACGACTTAAACACACTGCGGACCCACGATACCCTTGGCGATACCCCTCCCCTGGTGGTATCGTGGGTCTTTTAAAATCAAATGATACCCCCAACAAATAGTGTTGCAAATTAATAAGACCTTTGTCATCTCTTAAATTTTATATTTAAAGAAACAAAAACGTTTTTTTTTTATATAAATTTTTTTTTTTTTATATAAATATTAAAAAATAAAAAACAAAACAAATAAATAGTCTGTCTTCTTCCATTTGAATTTCCTTTATACAATATTTAAACATTGCCGACCATCATGTTGAATTTAAAGTACTTGCCGTCTCATTAGACAAATTTCGTAACTTATGTACGCAATTTGACTAATGCGTGACCAATTGAAATTTCTTTATTTACAAGTTCTAATTGGACGCTGGTTATGAAATCGTCATTAATAATTTGGTCTTCTTTTTTGGAACCATCTCCATCGTATGAATGTTTTCCAGAACATTGAGTAATCTCATAATTGTCACAGTATTTTTGTTGATGCGCTTATTCATTTTGGAGTGAAACGTCTCGAGAACGTTGGTGGTTCTGTGGCGTTTTTCAAATATGCTTATTACAGTACACGAATGCATCTTAAACATAAAAAAATCTAAGTATTTAATAAACCTTTCCATTTGCACTAATTCATTGGATTCAGATTTTACATACTGCAAGCCATTTTGAATTTCGTTGTCAGGGAGAAGTGGCAATGCACTCACCAGTGCTACTATTCTACGTCCTGGTTTATTTCTTGTGCATTCAAAACTTTCTTTTCCTTTCCTTCAAATATTTTTTGTCCAATGATAGCACCCCCGCAATTTAGTTGTTAGAAATACTTTCAAAATAGCATTCATAGCTGCTTTTTCGTAATCTGTGTGAACCGTACATGGGTTCCACTCTGGTATTTGGGATTTTATGATGCTAAACAAAATATTGTAACTTTCCTCTTTACGGTCCGACATTAGGGCGAATATTAAAGGCTTCTTTTTTGTAGTTTCTACACCCCTCCTTCGTGTCGCCGTGGATATTGTTTACTTGAGAAATTGGTTCAGGGCAACTATAAAAAGTTCCGTCTATAAAATGTTCTTCAATCATTTGGAATAAGCTGTCGCAATTCTTCCGAGCAAAAAAACTATAATGCAATTTTGCTTATCTGAATTGTAATAATAATCTGCCAAAACGAAACCGTGATACTGGGCTGGAACTTCTATTTCACTCAAATCACGGAATACAGTTTTTGAAATTTGTGCACTTTTGTTCCTTGCGTCCTGAAGAAAGTGCTTTACACTTTCGTAGCGAGGATATTTACCTGTTGCAAAATTAAAAGAAGCATAACATGCTCATTAGAAGATGAAACAACTATTTCTCTCAAATTACACTTCTCAATATTTCATTATTTTCTGGATCTCTTTTACTTTTAATAAATTTCATATCCTATAATGAAATAAAAGAAGTTTAACTAAAATGACATCAATCAGGCTTCGCTACGCTGTCCGCGCAGGTAACTGTTAACGTTCAACAACAAGAAAAAGTGAATTCAGAACCAAAAAACTACATACCTACCTTTCCAATTGTTATATTTCCAAAACATTTGTTTTTCTTATATGAAGAACACCGCCTTAAGGGGATCCCCGGCACACCCCAGCGCCCTCATCAGTAAAAAAATCATCGCTCACCGAAAACGCAATTAATCGAAAATCCGGTAAATCAGATTAAAGTATGGGTACTGAAGGTTTTTGTAAGCATTATAAATTAATAATTCAGTGTTCACTTCAGTTACAGATAGTAAAAGTGCTAAAAGTGGCCGATTTTCGCAAATTTCCTATCTGTAACTGCAACGATCTATAAGTTGCAACTTTATGAGGTTCCAAATGGCCTTTATTGCTTTAACCTCAATCTGATCTACCGGATTTTCGATTGATTTTGTTTTCAGTTAATTATGATTTTTTGACTGATGAGGGCGCCACTTAGCCCAGGGAAGCCCCTTAAGCGAGAGCCGTCTGTATATGTTTTATGGCGATGATATCTATATTTTCCGTAAAGAAGGGCAGTACCACCATTTATTTTGATAAATTTAAGTTCACTCATTCGGTCATTATGATAATTTTCAAGATTTTCAACAATTCAATTGTGCCAATTCAATAAAAGTTGACATTTCATCATTATTTACAGATTTGTAAAAAAAAACAGAGCAGTGATAATGTTGTTACGATCTCACTAAAGAGTTTATATTGCGCAGTATGCCTGTTCGGAGAATACTTATGTGTTATAGTTATAAATACATTTATTTACATACAAGAGATAAATGCATTTCCGCATTCCACACCGCAACACTACATCATCTCGAACAGGGGTATCGTTTGATTTTAAAAAACCCACGATACCCCCCCTGGTCGTATCGTGGGTCCGCAGTGCTTAACAAACGTCGTTCCGCCGTTTGAAAACTTTTCGAGGGTTATTTAAGATAGATTTGTAGGTATATTGCTGAAGTGATAGGTTGACAACCTATGCCCATCACCTAAATTTCAATATACTGAAACCCTCGGATCCCTTAACTGGTTTTTACAGCAAATGAAGGAAAGGGAGGAAATGCAGCTGGCACATTCTATGTTTTTTCTCGCTCCCAGTCTAGCATGGATGAAAAAAAAAGTTATAAGTGCACTCAAATATTTCATATTTTTTTACTGCACCTTTAATTTTTTTTTGCATTTCGCTCGGTTTCACCCGCATTCAATGTGTTTTCCTACTGTAGCCTTGTATTAAAAATAATATATTTAACAACAACAAAAATGGTTATTTTCAAATTATAGAGAAAAAACAAATTAAAAACACACCCCGCGCTGACGCAGGCAAACATTCATTGAAACAAAACAGAGGTAAAACACAGCTGTGACTACGGACTCGCTGACAAAACAACCCTCAGGATATTGGACAAACCAAACAAAGCTTACCTTTTAAGAACGACGAATCTATACGAAGGATCTTTACAAAATGATACTCATAAATCCGTACAAATAATTCAAATGAAATTATGTTTTATTTGTTTCGAATGTCCCAATCTGTTTCCTTCGATGATATCCCGTTAAGTATAATATTGTTTATGGTGAAGCCCCGATAATTTTTCGTCTTTGAAAATACTTGCGCCAATTGCATTTATGCGTTCGAGTTTTTTTTACGTAATTAATTTAAAAGAGGAGGCCTTTGCCCAGCAGTGGGACACAGTAGGCTAGTAATAATAATAATTAAAATAATTGCTTCGCTTGGGCAATGGGCTGACCACCTTGTACTTTACCTAGCAATATACCTACAAATCTATCTTAAATAATCATCAAAACTTTGTCAAAAGTGGCGGAACGACCCTTGTTTATGTCGTTTATGCTCTGCCTTCCCTATTAGGGATAGAGGCGTGATTATATATATGTAAGTATGTTTTCAATACATAACAAAATTTCTTAATTAAACGCATTCGGAAAATACTTTACCAAACGTACGTATAATTTTTTATTGTCCAAATCTTCTTTACATGAAAAATCAATCCCCATTGCCTGTTCCGCACGTCACTTATATTTGTGATTGACTTTTATTAAGATGGCTTTTTGGGAGTAGAAGCGTTAAAGTATCGTCGAAGCTAAGCAGCAGGAAATCATCATCTCCCATCATCTCCCTAGCCTTATCCCGTATCTTACGGGGTCGGCTACCTAATCTAGGGGATTGAACGAGGGTACTGGTTTTTATACAGAGCGACTGCCATCTGACCTCCGCAACCCAGAAGGGAAACCAGACCCAATCCTAGATTAGGTCAGAGTTTTCAAGCCGCCAATGCTTAGCACTGGCCTCTGAAATGGCTTAACGACTAATATCTACGGTATTGAACGATATTAACCGGGACCAACGGCTTAACGTACCTTCCGAAGCACGGAAAAAGCGCCGAATAAACGTACATATGAAATTTGAAAACCGAAAAACACATTGCTACGTGGTGGGTTTTCGTGGGGAAGTTTCCTGTTAATTTAACTGTGATATTTCCTTCTGCGAGAGCCCGATGGTGTAATGGATAGGGCCGCTGCCTGCTGAGCGAGGAGGTCGTGGTTCGAATCCCACCACGTACCAATGTGTTTTACGGTTTTCGAATTTCATATGTACGTTTACTTGGCGCTTTTTCCGTGCTTCGGTAGGCACGTTAAGCCGTTAGTTCCGGTTAATATAGTTTAATACCGTAGATATTAGTCGTTAAGCCATTGCAGAGGCCAGTGCTAAGCATTGGCGGCTTGAAAACTCTGACCATATCCAGGATTGGGTCTGGTTTCCCTTCTGGGTTGCGGAGGTCCTCTTCCCCCCGGACCGCGCTTGCGAATAGTTGTGCCGAAGTCTGTGTTATATTTTATTTGAAATAATGAATAATATTTAGACAAACTAAATTCAATCAATAAAAATAGGAGTGCAGAAGTGTGAAGGAGATTGCTTGTAGCTACGCTCGAACTAGTCTTGTGCGTGTGTTAGTGTCGCGCACACTAGCTGACACAATCTGCCGCCCGCCGCCGTGCCTGTGAGTGTGTGAGTGGAAACCGGATCGGTGCGTAGGCCTACTGCTACGCTTACCTTACCTGCCCCCTCGCCGCAACGCTTGCTGCGTCATCGCTGCTCGCCACCCGCCAAACCGCCCGCATTCGCCCGCGCTTTCGTTGCTACCGTAACCACAGCCGTGCCATACTACTCTACCAAGCTATGCTTCCCTGGTACCTCGCCTAGACTAGCGCATGCTGTTTTACCGCCCCGCACGCACGGATTGCTCACGCTCCTGTTTGCTGTGTCGTGTTACTCTGCGTATATACGCGACCCTGGTAGTACGTGATCTTCTTCAGCTAAGCCCTCTACTGCCCGACCCGCAGCACCCCACCACTACTGCATCGTAGCCTCCGTCATCGCGGCATTTGTACTAACCGCTAGTGATATATGATATCCCAGTATTTTACTTTGTGTTACGTTTTATAACGGCTACCAAAAAAGATCACGAAAACCATTGCATCTTTCTAAACTCCTAACGAATCTGTTGACCTAATCACACACTACGGACATAAACAGCGACTGCACAATGGAAAGAACTGAGTCGCAACGCAAAATGGAACATGAAGATACTAACGTAACCCCGCCCAACTATATTGCGGCTCGTGCTAAAAGGAAGAAGGATAGTGACAGTATTTCACCTGCAGGACAACCGGATAAGACCGAATTTTCCGCTTTTAAAGAGGAAATATTAAGTATGATAAACTCATTATTCGCAGAACAAAATAGTGAAATTAAGAAGATTCACCCAACTCTTCGACAGATCCAAGAAACAAATAGCAATATTCAAAGCTCGATTGCATTTCTCACTGCACAAAATGAAGATCTTAAGAAAACGGTTGACAAACTAGAGTTACAAGCCAAAGAAGATAAGAAATACATTAATATTTTAGAGGAAAAAATGGAGACTATGCTAAAAGGAGCTAGAAAATCCAGTGTTGAGATAAAAAATGTTCCAAAAAAACAAAATGAAACAAAAGAAGACTTAATTGCGGCCGTGACCCATTTGTCAACCACCGTGGGCTCCATCCTGGTAACATCTGACATAAAAGATGTGTACCGAGTGCGCGCGAAAAAGGAAACAAATACAAATACACCCATAATCGTTGAAACCTCGTCTACAATAGTAAAAACCGATCTAATAAAGAAATGCAAGATATATAATGCCATGAATAAGACAAAACTGCGAGCTAAACACTTAGGATTTGTTACTTCGGAAGAGACCCCCATTTACGTCTCAGAGCAGTTAACCCCGAAAGCAGCCCGATTATTCTTTCTTGCACGAGATTTAGTAAAGTCAACGACCTACAAATACTGTTGGACTGCATATGGAAATGTTTACGTAAGGAAGAATGAAAATGCCCCAATCATTGCAATAAATAATGAAGCCCAGGTCCACCAACTTCTACAAGAAAAATGACTAGTTATTTTTAAAGATTTTGCATGTACAATTTTAATAGCACTCTGTTATATTGAAAAAACAAATATTATTGTAAACACATCGTACTCACACACAATTCTACACACTTATCATAAATCTTTAGATACACTTGCCTTACACATGAATAACATAATTAATACACCATCATATACAACATATACATGGATATATTCCCCTTTCTATCTCAGTTACTTACAAACCCAATTAATTATCACACGAATGTTCAATCAAAGTACGTATACTGAATTTAATAGTACGCAAACTTTACTCAACTATAAACAAAGTAATATGGTTAATCTGCATCCAAATAATTCACCTCTGTCACTCGTCATACATTGTTATTCTTATAAGTATACTCAGCTTACCTTTATTAAATATGAATAGTTCTATTAATAATACTAGAGAAGTAGACGAAATTGAAGCTGCTAACACTTTAAGTTGTGAGGTTCAAAACCTGTGCACACATATTACTGTAAACAAAAATGATTTGACCACAATATCACAGAATATAAGGAGCATATACTGCAATTTTGATGACTTTCAAATAACGCTTTCACAATTGTACTTTAAGGTAGATGTTATTATATTAACTGAATGTCATCTCGATCCAGATAAACCAATCCCTATGTTACCAAGTTATACAGCTTTTTCGTCTACAAATAACCACAACAAATGTGGTGGGGTTGTAGCGTACGCTAAAACAAAACTTAATCCATTATTTGAAGAAATTATTCTAGATCAGGCAACATGCTTACAAATAAATATTCTTAATAACCTGATCTTAGGAATATATCGCTCTCCCTCATTCAAACATGCAACCAATTTCATTAATTCATTAGACAATCATTTGAATACAATAAAAACTCAATCAAATATAATTATTACAGGAGACCTCAATGTTAATCTTATTTTGGAAGAGAAAGAAAAGCCCCATGAACTTAATAATAGAAACACCTATCTTAACATGCTGTCTACTTATGGTATAATGGCAGGCCACTATCAACCGACCAGAAATCATAGATGCCTGGATCACTATATGCTTAAACTAAACAGAACTAAGATTGAAGCACAAATAGCTATATTAAACACCACCACAACTGACCACTCAACAATACTTCTTATAATGTCTAAACTTAAACAGAAGAAAAATGAACCTAGTACACAAACTAATACAGATTTTGAAGAAGCTGTTAAAACCCTACTTCATAAGAACTTGCATAATCTTCTGTTAAGTGATGACCCACATTTTGTAATTAAACACCTAATAAGCAGTATCACTAATAGTCTTGCAGAAAATACTAAAAAAAAATATAGTCCAAGCTCTAAAAGGATAATTAAGCCATGGATCACTCCCGGTATACTGCGCTGCATAAAAAACCGTAATAGAATGCAATACAAATTAAGAGCTGATCCACATAATGATATTCTTAGAACAACCTTTCATAGATATCGCAATTTTTGTAATAAAATTATAAAGAAACTCAAACGACAGTACGATAGAGAACAACTAAAACAAAGCGTTAAAAACCAAAAAAAGCTGTGGCGTACTATAAATAATATTACCTTTTATAAATCAATAAAAAATCGCAGTGAAGAATTACTAACCACAAAACGAAATCCTAATGACTCAGTTAACTTTGTCAATAATTACTTTGCTAGCATAGGCAAACATCTTGCAGAAGAAATAATATATACGAACCCTGAAGCCCAATATTTTAAACCTACCTTTAACCCTATAGCCTTGTCTTTTGTTCTGCTTGAAACGGATGTACAAGAAGTAGATGCAACTCTTATGAGTTTAAAAACAGACAGTGCTGCCGGTTGGGATAGCATCCCAACAAAATTTCTTAAAATGGTTAGACCGATTATTGTTCCCATCATATGCCACCTGACAAACATCTGTTTTCAAAAAGGAGTTTTCCCCACTATATTAAAAAGATCTATCGTTACACCAGTGTACAAGGGAGGGGATAGATGCGATGTCAACAATTATAGGCCAATATCAGTCTTACCAGCAATTTCAAAAATAATGGAAAAATTGATTAACTCTAGATTAATAAACTTCCTCGAAAAATTTAATATTCTCTCGACCTCTCAATATGGTTTTAGGCATGGAAAATCAACAGAAGACGCGGTACTATCGTTAACCTCATTGATCGCTAAGCAAATGGATAAAGGAATGAAAACCATCGCGGTATTCATAGATTTGAAAAAAGCCTTTGACACCGTTTCTCTCCCCAACCTTGTGCAAAAACTAGAAAATATTGGTATTCGTGGCACTCCACTGAAATTACTAACAGATTACCTCTTGGGCCGATCCCAGTTAGTAAAAATAGGTAAATTTATAAGTGATGCCGCAGATATTACATACGGCGTCCCTCAGGGGAGTGTCTTAGGGCCAACGTTGTTTCTTGTGTATCTGAACGAGCTAACAAATCTTAAAATAGAAGGTGGTAAAATTTTTTCATACGCTGACGACACAGCCATTGTGTTTTCTAGCAAATCTTGGGAATCAGTGTATAAAATTGCGGAAAAGGGACTCCATTCAGTTTCCAAGTGGCTTAACCAGAATCTCTTAACATTAAATATTTTAAAAACAAACTATATCTGCTTTTCGATCGACAAAAGGACACAGCCAAATCCAAACCTTAAATTAAGAATGCACACATGTCATAACAATGTTGGTGCTTGTAACTGTTATTGTATAAATAACGTCACATCTGTAAAGTACCTAGGTATAATTGTTGATAATCGACTTTCCTGGCATGAACAAATTGAAACACTAAACACTAGAATTAGAAAACTGATATGGATTTTTAAGAAGTTAAGGCACGTAGCATCGAGACAATTATTAATTCAAATATATTTAGCACTGGCGCAATCAATAATTGAATACTGTATACCTGTTTGGGGGGGTGCAACAAAAACTAAATTTTTAGAAGCCGAAAGAGGACAAAGATATCTGCTCAAAGTAATGTTCTTCAAACCAAGTAGATTTCCTACTGAAGAGTTATATCAGGCGTGTGGACTTCTTTCCCTAAGACAACTGTATATTCGTTCAGCTACTCTCAAACTTCACAAAACACTTCCATATAAACCCACCGTGCCTTCAAGAAGAAGAAAGGTTAAAGCTGCTCCTACACATCGCTGTAAAACTGAATTCGGTAAACGAGAATACACTGCCCATTCTGCATACCTATATAATAAATTAAATGAAAACTTCAACATAAACACACTAAAATATCAGGAATGTAAAAAAACTATAACTAGTTGGCTAAAATCGTTAAATTATGAAGAGACAGAAAACTATCTTAAATGACACACACACCTACACACACCACACACACACACACACACACACGCACATACACACACATACACACCACTTATTTTTCATGTTTTATTATTCTTTTAATTTTTATATAATTTGATTATTATTTATTTTCATTATTAATTAATTTTATATTATTATATTATACTTATTTCTGCATAATTCAATATTAACTAATTGTTATAGAAGAGTGGGGCCTCCTGCTACAGGTATTATTTAATACTTACTAGGAAGGTCCAGCCTCAGATTATAGATTAAGAAAACTTTTGTTAAAGTAAATAAAGATATTTTGATTTTTGATTTGATTTTGATCGTCGAAGCTAAGCAGCAGGAAATCATCATCTCCCATCATCTCCCTAGCCTTATCCCGTATCTTACGGGGTCGGCTACCTAATCTAGGGGATTGAACGAGGGTACTGGTTTTTATACAGAGCGACTGCCATCTGACCTCCGCAACCCAGAAGGGAAACCAGACCCAATCCTAGATTAGGTCAGAGTTTTCAAGCCGCCAATGCTTAGCACTGGCCTCTGAAATGGCTTAACGACTAATATCTACGGTATTGAACGATATTAACCGGGACCAACGGCTTAACGTACCTTCCGAAGCACGGAAAAAGCGCCGAATAAACGTACATATGAAATTTGAAAACCGAAAAACACATTGCTACGTGGTGGGTTTTCGTGGGGAAGTTTCCTGTTAATTTAACTGTGATATTTCCTTCTGCGAGAGCCCGATGGTGTAATGGATAGGGCCGCTGCCTGCTGAGCGAGGAGGTCGTGGTTCGAATCCCACCACGTACCAATGTGTTTTACGGTTTTCGAATTTCATATGTACGTTTACTTGGCGCTTTTTCCGTGCTTCGGTAGGCACGTTAAGCCGTTAGTTCCGGTTAATATAGTTTAATACCGTAGATATTAGTCGTTAAGCCATTGCAGAGGCCAGTGCTAAGCATTGGCGGCTTGAAAACTCTGACCATATCCAGGATTGGGTCTGGTTTCCCTTCTGGGTTGCGGAGGTCCTCTTCCCCCCGGACCGCGCTTGCGAATAGTTGTGCCGAAGTCTGTGTTATATTTTATTTGAAATAATGAATAATATTTAGACAAACTAAATTCAATCAATAAAAATAGGAGTGCAGAAGTGTGAAGGAGATTGCTTGTAGCTACGCTCGAACTAGTCTTGTGCGTGTGTTAGTGTCGCGCACACTAGCTGACACAATCTGCCGCCCGCCGCCGTGCCTGTGAGTGTGTGAGTGGAAACCGGATCGGTGCGTAGGCCTACTGCTACGCTTACCTTACCTGCCCCCTCGCCGCAACGCTTGCTGCGTCATCGCTGCTCGCCACCCGCCAAACCGCCCGCATTCGCCCGCGCTTTCGTTGCTACCGTAACCACAGCCGTGCCATACTACTCTACCAAGCTATGCTTCCCTGGTACCTCGCCTAGACTAGCGCATGCTGTTTTACCGCCCCGCACGCACGGATTGCTCACGCTCCTGTTTGCTGTGTCGTGTTACTCTGCGTATATACGCGACCCTGGTAGTACGTGATCTTCTTCAGCTAAGCCCTCTACTGCCCGACCCGCAGCACCCCACCACTACTGCATCGTAGCCTCCGTCATCGCGGCATTTGTACTAACCGCTAGTGATATATGATATCCCAGTATTTTACTTTGTGTTACGTTTTATAACGGCTACCAAAAAAGATCACGAAAACCATTGCATCTTTCTAAACTCCTAACGAATCTGTTGACCTAATCACACACTACGGACATAAACAGCGACTGCACAATGGAAAGAACTGAGTCGCAACGCAAAATGGAACATGAAGATACTAACGTAACCCCGCCCAACTATATTGCGGCTCGTGCTAAAAGGAAGAAGGATAGTGACAGTATTTCACCTGCAGGACAACCGGATAAGACCGAATTTTCCGCTTTTAAAGAGGAAATATTAAGTATGATAAACTCATTATTCGCAGAACAAAATAGTGAAATTAAGAAGATTCACCCAACTCTTCGACAGATCCAAGAAACAAATAGCAATATTCAAAGCTCGATTGCATTTCTCACTGCACAAAATGAAGATCTTAAGAAAACGGTTGACAAACTAGAGTTACAAGCCAAAGAAGATAAGAAATACATTAATATTTTAGAGGAAAAAATGGAGACTATGCTAAAAGGAGCTAGAAAATCCAGTGTTGAGATAAAAAATGTTCCAAAAAAACAAAATGAAACAAAAGAAGACTTAATTGCGGCCGTGACCCATTTGTCAACCACCGTGGGCTCCATCCTGGTAACATCTGACATAAAAGATGTGTACCGAGTGCGCGCGAAAAAGGAAACAAATACAAATACACCCATAATCGTTGAAACCTCGTCTACAATAGTAAAAACCGATCTAATAAAGAAATGCAAGATATATAATGCCATGAATAAGACAAAACTGCGAGCTAAACACTTAGGATTTGTTACTTCGGAAGAGACCCCCATTTACGTCTCAGAGCAGTTAACCCCGAAAGCAGCCCGATTATTCTTTCTTGCACGAGATTTAGTAAAGTCAACGACCTACAAATACTGTTGGACTGCATATGGAAATGTTTACGTAAGGAAGAATGAAAATGCCCCAATCATTGCAATAAATAATGAAGCCCAGGTCCACCAACTTCTACAAGAAAAATGACTAGTTATTTTTAAAGATTTTGCATGTACAATTTTAATAGCACTCTGTTATATTGAAAAAACAAATATTATTGTAAACACATCGTACTCACACACAATTCTACACACTTATCATAAATCTTTAGATACACTTGCCTTACACATGAATAACATAATTAATACACCATCATATACAACATATACATGGATATATTCCCCTTTCTATCTCAGTTACTTACAAACCCAATTAATTATCACACGAATGTTCAATCAAAGTACGTATACTGAATTTAATAGTACGCAAACTTTACTCAACTATAAACAAAGTAATATGGTTAATCTGCATCCAAATAATTCACCTCTGTCACTCGTCATACATTGTTATTCTTATAAGTATACTCAGCTTACCTTTATTAAATATGAATAGTTCTATTAATAATACTAGAGAAGTAGACGAAATTGAAGCTGCTAACACTTTAAGTTGTGAGGTTCAAAACCTGTGCACACATATTACTGTAAACAAAAATGATTTGACCACAATATCACAGAATATAAGGAGCATATACTGCAATTTTGATGACTTTCAAATAACGCTTTCACAATTGTACTTTAAGGTAGATGTTATTATATTAACTGAATGTCATCTCGATCCAGATAAACCAATCCCTATGTTACCAAGTTATACAGCTTTTTCGTCTACAAATAACCACAACAAATGTGGTGGGGTTGTAGCGTACGCTAAAACAAAACTTAATCCATTATTTGAAGAAATTATTCTAGATCAGGCAACATGCTTACAAATAAATATTCTTAATAACCTGATCTTAGGAATATATCGCTCTCCCTCATTCAAACATGCAACCAATTTCATTAATTCATTAGACAATCATTTGAATACAATAAAAACTCAATCAAATATAATTATTACAGGAGACCTCAATGTTAATCTTATTTTGGAAGAGAAAGAAAAGCCCCATGAACTTAATAATAGAAACACCTATCTTAACATGCTGTCTACTTATGGTATAATGGCAGGCCACTATCAACCGACCAGAAATCATAGATGCCTGGATCACTATATGCTTAAACTAAACAGAACTAAGATTGAAGCACAAATAGCTATATTAAACACCACCACAACTGACCACTCAACAATACTTCTTATAATGTCTAAACTTAAACAGAAGAAAAATGAACCTAGTACACAAACTAATACAGATTTTGAAGAAGCTGTTAAAACCCTACTTCATAAGAACTTGCATAATCTTCTGTTAAGTGATGACCCACATTTTGTAATTAAACACCTAATAAGCAGTATCACTAATAGTCTTGCAGAAAATACTAAAAAAAAATATAGTCCAAGCTCTAAAAGGATAATTAAGCCATGGATCACTCCCGGTATACTGCGCTGCATAAAAAACCGTAATAGAATGCAATACAAATTAAGAGCTGATCCACATAATGATATTCTTAGAACAACCTTTCATAGATATCGCAATTTTTGTAATAAAATTATAAAGAAACTCAAACGACAGTACGATAGAGAACAACTAAAACAAAGCGTTAAAAACCAAAAAAAGCTGTGGCGTACTATAAATAATATTACCTTTTATAAATCAATAAAAAATCGCAGTGAAGAATTACTAACCACAAAACGAAATCCTAATGACTCAGTTAACTTTGTCAATAATTACTTTGCTAGCATAGGCAAACATCTTGCAGAAGAAATAATATATACGAACCCTGAAGCCCAATATTTTAAACCTACCTTTAACCCTATAGCCTTGTCTTTTGTTCTGCTTGAAACGGATGTACAAGAAGTAGATGCAACTCTTATGAGTTTAAAAACAGACAGTGCTGCCGGTTGGGATAGCATCCCAACAAAATTTCTTAAAATGGTTAGACCGATTATTGTTCCCATCATATGCCACCTGACAAACATCTGTTTTCAAAAAGGAGTTTTCCCCACTATATTAAAAAGATCTATCGTTACACCAGTGTACAAGGGAGGGGATAGATGCGATGTCAACAATTATAGGCCAATATCAGTCTTACCAGCAATTTCAAAAATAATGGAAAAATTGATTAACTCTAGATTAATAAACTTCCTCGAAAAATTTAATATTCTCTCGACCTCTCAATATGGTTTTAGGCATGGAAAATCAACAGAAGACGCGGTACTATCGTTAACCTCATTGATCGCTAAGCAAATGGATAAAGGAATGAAAACCATCGCGGTATTCATAGATTTGAAAAAAGCCTTTGACACCGTTTCTCTCCCCAACCTTGTGCAAAAACTAGAAAATATTGGTATTCGTGGCACTCCACTGAAATTACTAACAGATTACCTCTTGGGCCGATCCCAGTTAGTAAAAATAGGTAAATTTATAAGTGATGCCGCAGATATTACATACGGCGTCCCTCAGGGGAGTGTCTTAGGGCCAACGTTGTTTCTTGTGTATCTGAACGAGCTAACAAATCTTAAAATAGAAGGTGGTAAAATTTTTTCATACGCTGACGACACAGCCATTGTGTTTTCTAGCAAATCTTGGGAATCAGTGTATAAAATTGCGGAAAAGGGACTCCATTCAGTTTCCAAGTGGCTTAACCAGAATCTCTTAACATTAAATATTTTAAAAACAAACTATATCTGCTTTTCGATCGACAAAAGGACACAGCCAAATCCAAACCTTAAATTAAGAATGCACACATGTCATAACAATGTTGGTGCTTGTAACTGTTATTGTATAAATAACGTCACATCTGTAAAGTACCTAGGTATAATTGTTGATAATCGACTTTCCTGGCATGAACAAATTGAAACACTAAACACTAGAATTAGAAAACTGATATGGATTTTTAAGAAGTTAAGGCACGTAGCATCGAGACAATTATTAATTCAAATATATTTAGCACTGGCGCAATCAATAATTGAATACTGTATACCTGTTTGGGGGGGTGCAACAAAAACTAAATTTTTAGAAGCCGAAAGAGGACAAAGATATCTGCTCAAAGTAATGTTCTTCAAACCAAGTAGATTTCCTACTGAAGAGTTATATCAGGCGTGTGGACTTCTTTCCCTAAGACAACTGTATATTCGTTCAGCTACTCTCAAACTTCACAAAACACTTCCATATAAACCCACCGTGCCTTCAAGAAGAAGAAAGGTTAAAGCTGCTCCTACACATCGCTGTAAAACTGAATTCGGTAAACGAGAATACACTGCCCATTCTGCATACCTATATAATAAATTAAATGAAAACTTCAACATAAACACACTAAAATATCAGGAATGTAAAAAAACTATAACTAGTTGGCTAAAATCGTTAAATTATGAAGAGACAGAAAACTATCTTAAATGACACACACACCTACACACACCACACACACACACACACACACACGCACATACACACACATACACACCACTTATTTTTCATGTTTTATTATTCTTTTAATTTTTATATAATTTGATTATTATTTATTTTCATTATTAATTAATTTTATATTATTATATTATACTTATTTCTGCATAATTCAATATTAACTAATTGTTATAGAAGAGTGGGGCCTCCTGCTACAGGTATTATTTAATACTTACTAGGAAGGTCCAGCCTCAGATTATAGATTAAGAAAACTTTTGTTAAAGTAAATAAAGATATTTTGATTTTTGATTTGATTTTGATCGTCGAAGCTAAGCAGCAGGAAATCATCATCTCCCATCATCTCCCTAGCCTTATCCCGTATCTTACGGGGTCGGCTACCTAATCTAGGGGATTGAACGAGGGTACTGGTTTTTATACAGAGCGACTGCCATCTGACCTCCGCAACCCAGAAGGGAAACCAGACCCAATCCTAGATTAGGTCAGAGTTTTCAAGCCGCCAATGCTTAGCACTGGCCTCTGAAATGGCTTAACGACTAATATCTACGGTATTGAACGATATTAACCGGGACCAACGGCTTAACGTACCTTCCGAAGCACGGAAAAAGCGCCGAATAAACGTACATATGAAATTTGAAAACCGAAAAACACATTGCTACGTGGTGGGTTTTCGTGGGGAAGTTTCCTGTTAATTTAACTGTGATATTTCCTTCTGCGAGAGCCCGATGGTGTAATGGATAGGGCCGCTGCCTGCTGAGCGAGGAGGTCGTGGTTCGAATCCCACCACGTACCAATGTGTTTTACGGTTTTCGAATTTCATATGTACGTTTACTTGGCGCTTTTTCCGTGCTTCGGTAGGCACGTTAAGCCGTTAGTTCCGGTTAATATAGTTTAATACCGTAGATATTAGTCGTTAAGCCATTGCAGAGGCCAGTGCTAAGCATTGGCGGCTTGAAAACTCTGACCATATCCAGGATTGGGTCTGGTTTCCCTTCTGGGTTGCGGAGGTCAGATGGCAGTAACTCGGTGTATCTCGTTCAATCCCTTAGATTAGGCAGCCGACCCCGTGACATACGGGATAAGGCTAGGGAGATGATGAGGGAGGTGATGAACATTCTGAATGATTTTAAAATTGTAAAAAGCAGGGAAAAGGAATCTTGATTTGGATCCATTCAATCCAGATTTTGTCTCAGCGCACGTGAACAATTAGATGCAACGTAAAGTTTTGCAACATTAAAAACTGCTCGCCTTATGAAGCAAAACATAAACTTATAAACTGGCTGCCTGAAATTTGATATGATGAGACTTAATCCTTGCTCACTATTATATTTAAAAAAATGAATAAATTTTAACGTACGTATGGATCTGTATTTTGTATATTTATTTGTTTAATATCTACTATAATATACATAATATTACATTTTTATGATATAAAATGAGTGCAAATTCATGTAATCATATATTTGTAAAAAAAAATAATGACTATTAATAGGTTAAGTTTTTAGTATTGATTTTATATTTAAGTCAAAAAAAATTCTTTTCGTTTTATTTTGATTGAATTACTGTAGGCTTAAACTAAAATATGGAAGAGAAAGAGGTCTCTTTCTACTATGCCCAGGGTCCCATTTAGACCCTGCGATGCAGGCTTGCCTAGTGCCTATTATTAAACCTTACGTAGTTATCACACCAAAATGTACAAAGTGAAGTGTAATATAAGTGCATTTTTTAATTTTGTGTACTCTGTGCATTAATAAATAAATATATATTTCTATTTGTTAATTTTTCAGATCGAATTGAAGGAATAATTCGCGCGCTGTGGTATGTTTGAGCAAGCTGAGTGCTTCTAGCGTGCGTTTTTCCGGTTGGTGCATAAAAGAGCTTTCGATAGCCTTGGATATCTCTGTTGGAACCTTCCAAGCTTAAAAATCCTGAACCACAATTGAATTATGCAACAGTTCGTGAATTGTTCTTCTTCTTCTTCTGTCGAGTGGGTATCGAGTCTATGGACCCGATGAATTGTAAAATCTATAAATAATTTATGTTTGAATGAAATCATCCATCATTGCTCTTCTTCTTCTTAGCGAGTGGATTCTCGAGTAGCATAATAGCATCATTTAATTTTATTATTTTATTTGCCATCACCAAGATCCCCTATTCAGTTAAAACGGCTAATAACGGGGGTTAATACGGCTTCCGCCGAGGGCGATCGACGGGGGACCTTCTCGTGCATGCCACTCACTTATGGAGCGAGGCTATCGAGAGACATGGTGAAGCACTTGCCGTGTCTCTGGATATCTCCAAGGCCTTTGACAGGGTCTGGCACGCTAGCCTTACTGGCAAGCTTCCCGCCTACGGGTTACCTGTTGGCCTTTGCAACTGGATTTCGGACTTCTTGAGCGAACGATCCATACAAGTGGTCTTAGAAGGCTGCTCCTCCGGACAACAGGCTATTGATGCCGGAGTTCCTCAGGGTTCTGTCCTGTCTGCAACCTTATTCCTGCTGCATATCAACGACATGTTTACACCCGATACCTTTGGGTACGCTGATGACAGCACGGTTGTTGACAGATATCTGTCTAGTGCAAGGGCCAACAGTGAAACAATCCAGTCTTGTCGGGAGTCCATGGTGGATCGTCTGAACTCATCGCTAAGGGTGATATCCGAGTGGGGCGATGCCAATCTCGTCAAGTTCAACGCATCCAAAACCCAGGCGTGTCTATTCTCGACAAAACGGAGTCCTTTTAACCTGGCTCCAACTTTCCGGGATGTATCCGTACCGATTTCTGACCATCTTGAGCTTCTTGGTATGAGCCTTACGTCCGACTTGAACTTTGGACGTTACATTGAGTCTCTGGCCACAACAGCTGCCAAAAAACTTGGTATCCTCTCGAAGGTGAGGCGATACTTCACACCGGGACAGCTATTGCAGTTGTACACAGCTCAAGTCCGATCGTGTATGGAGTACTGCTGCCACCTTTGGGACGGTTCAGCTAAATACCAGCTGGCTGCCTTAGACTCAATCGAGAAACGCGCTAAGAAGCTCATTGGAGACTCAGCATTGGTTGAGGCAAAACTACAGAACCTTGAGCACCGTCGCAGAGTGGCGTGCATGTCGGTATTTTACAGGATACATTTCGGGGAGTGCGCGTTAGCACTTCATGACCTTATACCCCCCTCCCCTTTCCATCTCCGGAGCACGAGGCGTGGACAGGGGTTCCACCCTTATGTCGTGGATATACCACAAATTCGCACGAAGCGGTTCGCTTCCACATTCTTAATGCGAACGGCTAAGGAGTGGAACTCCCTGCCGGCGGATCTGTTTCCGGAACAATATAACCTTGGCCTTTTCAAGGCGAGAGTGAATAGGCACTACATAGGTGAGTATGTTTCAACATAGTCCGCATCGTCACTTTCCACCAGGTGAGATGGCGGACAAATGCTCGCCTATATATATTAAAAAAAAAAAAAAAAAAAAAAAAAACCTTACTACATAAAAGCAAAACAAAAAAATAGCTTTCATTACACTATATATCGCATGAATTCCCTTAAACGTTGTCCTTGACCCCACTACGATACGTGAAAGGAATTTACGTCAAACTGTTTTATTTTTATAGGATAGAGAGCACATTTGGTTTTCTTTGCGAATGTTTCATGTTCTATAGCGTGTAAAAACGTTAGAAGGTGAGTTACGAGGCGGCGCCATTTGTACGTGAAGAGTGAAAAGAGTCGGTTTGTGCTCGTGATGTAAGTCTTTCATGGTATATTAGAGATTCAACCCCTCATTACAGCATTCTTCCATGCTGGCTTGGGAGCGAGACAAAACATATAATGTGCCAGCTGCATCTCCTCTGCGGGCATGCTGTAAAAACCAGTTAAGAGAGCCGAGGGTTTCTAAATATTGCAATTTAGGCGATAGGCTGACAAACTTTCACAACATAAATATGTCTACGAACCTATCTAAAAAAACTCAGAAAACTTTATCAAATGTGACGGAACGACCTTTATTAAGGTCGTTTACGCTCTGCCTACCCCATTTGCGATAAAGGCGTGATTAAATTTATGTGTGTATTACAAACATACACCAAAACATTTTCCGTGTGCGCATTCATATCCTTACTACCTACATAATAAACGCAATGATGTGTTTGATAGTTTCTTTGTTTGTCCTTCTTTCGAGTCACAGTCACTTGAAGGATCGGGGCGAAACTTGGTTTAGGCTCTGGAATAGGACATTACGAGGAAAACCTGTTTAGCTGTGGATGCAACCGTAGGGAAAAATCAATTTTAATTATTTATGTAATTTGACCCTGCAAAACACTTTTTTTTTTTTTTTTTTTTTATATTTGATAGGCAATCATTTGTCCGCCATCTCACGTGATGGTAAGTGATGATGTAGACTATGATGGAGCATGATTGTCTAGAAAATGCCTGTTCACTCTCGCCTTGAAAAGGCCCAGGTTATAACGTTCCGGAAATAGATCCGCAGGCAGGGAGTTCCACACTTTGGCCGTTCGCATTAAAAATGTAGAAGCGTACCGCTTTGTGCGAAAACTTGGAATGTCGACAACATAAGGGTGGAATCCATACCGGCGTCTCGTACCCCGGAGATGGAATGGGGAGGGGGGTATCAGGTCATGAAGCGATGCTGCACATTCTCCGAAATGTATCCTGTAGAACACAGACAAGCAAGCTACTTTGCGACGATGTTCGAGGCTCTGCAGCTTTACCTCGTCTCTGTAAACGAGCTTTCAACTATCCCTCACCTGACCAGGAACTGCAAAGATATTCCAAGTAAGAACTTGACTGACGTGGTATCATAACCTAATAAAATTTATTGTCTTGATTGACGTGCATTCCGTAACACAGACGGCGGCAAAGTGAAGCCCACAGTTCCCCACGTCAAACCATCCATCTATATATTAACCGGTACAAAGGAAACCTTTCAACAGAACATTCTGCAAAGTTTTACAATAACGAAGGTTCATCCCCAAAGATTCCGAAAAATCGTAAGTTTCTTAACTTGTTGGTTACAAAAGCTTCCAATTGTGTACACTTAGTTGAGTTTGCATATAAAAAAAACAGTCTCATGTAGTCAAATAATTCATACATACATATAATCATGCCTTTGTTCCTAATGGGGTAGGCAGAGCGTAAACGACCTTAAAAAGGTCGTTCCTGCCACGTCTGACAAAATGTTGAGGGTAATTTAAGATAGATTTGTAGGTATATTACTATAGTGACAGGTTGTCAGCCCATCGCCTAAATTGCAGGATCCCTTTTCTGTTTTTTACAGCATGCCCGTGAGGAAATGCAGCTGGAAAATTTCATGTTTTTCTCTCGCTTTCAGTCCAACATCGAAGAAATATCAAACTAAAAAAATTCTAGAGCAATAATAGCAGCTTACTTGTTTTATTGATTGGAGGTTTAGACCTCTACGTTCATTCGTTATGAATAACACTGGTTTATCGTTTAATAATGCAATAGTCAAATAATGGAAAATATATAGTTCCTCATTATTTAATCTTCCGTCTCGCCAGTGTCTATGTAACTCGGTTGTTTGACATTTACTTTCCTGCTCTATCTGCGCGGGACGGTACCTCGTTAGTCGCGGGAGAATAAAACTTGTTATTGTTATAAACACAAATAGCAGTCGACGTGGCCTCGGTAAATCGGGAACAACAAAGAAGCTGAGTCAGGTCTCGCAGCGGTGAATGGCGGTTATACTCTTTAGTATGATATTGTAAACACCAAGTCAAGCTGAAGGAGCCAACTCCTTCAGTTTAATTATGTTGTTAAGATAAACTGTATTTGTTGGTTATACGGACCGGAAATGTTAAAGAAAAGTAATGTGGTCCGATTCCGTAGAGCGTTTATTGCACACGGAACTTGGCCCGGTTAAAGTTCTTAAGGAATCACTGTAGTTGTTCCGGATCTGCCTACAAGACTACTACAACATTTCTTCCATAGGAACTGTTTGCTATGCATCTAATCTTAGGCGTTTAGTATAAGATTTTTGTCCCCTTCACCCCCTCGCCCTTCTGCTTGTGAACTACGTACAGTACACACGTACTTTACCTATTTATTGATTTTATTTGAAATCTCCTGAAAACCACAACTCATATTCATGGTCCATGTCGAGCCGGATGTCAAGGATCAGCTGTGATATAAATAAGAAGTCAAGGAAGTGATAAACTGAGGATAATTGCGGTGACCTCTGCCGGTGTCAAGGTTGTGGCAAGGACATCAAGAAATAGTGCCCAAAATCTAAGGACTTAAATTTAAATCCTCTTAAAATACATTTAATTATCACCCAACACTCTTATTCAGGTATTAGTATAGTGTAAAACGGTATATTTATAAGGTTAGTACCAATCAGTGTTTTCTTTGTTCTAAGTACAACTTAAATTCACCCTTAAAGTGGGCTTTAGGTTTTAATTTTTTAAATAAATTGATTAATTTGTACTCACTGCAGTATTACTAGCTATTTGACGCTATTTTTGTTAATCGTTTATTCTTAAAACCTAACTTATATTGTAAAATATACTCTCACTTCTGTCCAAGGTATTTTTCAAGTTATTGTTGTCAATTTAGTAAATTTTATGGTCTAACTTAATATTATTCACTTGCAAAAGCAATATTATTTGTGTAAGATATAAAATCTTAAATAAATCTACAATTTTTTTTAATCAAATAGATTCAAAGCTGTAAGTGCAGTTCAGAGTAGCAGCTATCTTAAAATTGTAAACAGTTGTTTAGGTGGTCTATTTTGGTAAAATTCCAGGTGACTTTTGCCTCCCAGTATGACCAATGAAGGTGAGGTCTCCAAAGTTGAGGAGAAAAGTGTGGAGAAAGATTTAATTCGATCCAGAGGAACGTTAAAATTACGTTTGACAAACTTTTCCAAATATTTAGAAGCTTTGAATCGTAATTCATTGTCCACAGCTGAGGTAAGAGAGTTACAGTTACGATTAGATAAAATTGTACCCCTACTAGATCAATTTGAGGAAGTTCAGTCTAAGTTAGAATGCATGTCTGACAATGAGAGCCACAATGATGAGCGAGTTGATTTCGAAAATAGGTACTATAAGTTGATTTCTTCAGCTAAGGATACTTTATCCTCTTATGAGAATGGTAGCGATTCAGAATCTGCCGCTAGTTTTAGTACTACCAAGTCGAGAAGTACTTATAAACATAAAAGAAGTATCAGAATGCCACCAATTCAATTACCGAAATTCTCAGGATCTTATGAAAATTGGCAAGAATTTAGGGATACTTTTACCAGTGTCATCCACAAAAACAATGATTATGACGTAATTAGCAAATTTCATTATTTACGGGCTTCATTAGAATGTACTGCAGCGGAGGTAATTAAAAAAGTAGATTTTTGTGCATCTAATTACACTATTGCGTGGAAATTACTTTTGGATCGCTACGATAATGTTCGATTATTAACACAAAATCATGTCGCTGCATTATTTAATCTTCAACCTATCTCTAAAGAAAGTTCTTCTTCTCTAAAAAACATGATAGATCAGTTTAATAAAAACTTACGGGCGTTGCAAGCGTTAGGTGAGACGGCAAACTGGGACACATTGCTTATTTACTTAGCCACTCAAAAACTAGATTCGATCACTTTCCAAAAATGGGAAGAACACAAAAGTCAATTAGGTAAGGAAACTGTTATATCTTTGGACATTTTCTTAACTTTTATAAGACAGCGCGCCGACTTTCTCGAAACTTTAGAGTTTTCTCAATTAAAGTCGTTTGATAATCAGACTCAAAAATCACAATCACAGCCGAAAAACAAAACTTTCATGTCTGTACAAAGTAAAATTTCAAATAGTCCGAATTCCACTGCAAAATTATGTGCAAACTGCAATGGTGATCACACTTTAAACAATTGTCCAGCGTTTCTTGCATTAAGTACTGAAGCGAGAATTAAATTAATTCCTAATTTAAAGGTCTGCTATAATTGCTTCCGCACGGGTCACTACGCAAACTGCTGCAATAAAACTGGATGCAGATTATGCAAGCGCCGGCATCACACACTCATACATACTTCCGGGCCTATTGATAACGCATCAGGTACGCACACTAATCAAGGTCGCGCTCCCGCGCAGCCTGGCTCTTCGCATTCCAATCTCGATCAAAACAACATAACTTTAACGGCAAACATTTCGGTGCCTGTCTATTTGCAGAGTGAAAGACTTGTAGCGAGTGCATTGGTCAAAGTATATGATGCGAATAATTGCCAAGTTATTGCACGGGCTTTGCTCGACGCATGCTCAAGTTCATGCCTTTTATCTCAATCGATGTATGATTAATTAAAATTGCCATACACTGCGATCGATTTACCAATAACTGGCATAAATAATATTGAATCTCACGTCGATAAATTATGCTGCGTATCTGTGCAATCTTTAAATGGTAATTATGCCCAGAAAATGCAATGTTTTGTTTTACCTGTTATCACAGATAATGTACCATCTCGTCAAATTGATATATCGAGTTTTAATTTTCCGACTGATATTTGTTTAGCTGACCCCAATTTCCACACACCTGCACCTGTTGATTTAATCATAGGTACAGACTTTTTCTGGGATATTGTAGGAGGGAAACAAATCAGTTTAGGCAAGGGAAAGCCAATTTTGAGGGAAACTCAACTAGGGTGGATCGTGGCAGGTTCAAATTGGGCCCATTTGGCTTCTCCTATAAAGTGTAATTTCGCTAAAGTTGATGATATTCAAAACCAATTAACGCGTTTCTGGCAACTTGAAGAAGTTAGCCCTAATTCATCTAACTACACTAGTGAAGAAAAAATGTGTGAACAACATTTTATCGAAAACACGACTCGACTTGATGATGGTAGTTTCTGTGTGAGAATTCCTTTAAAAAAGGACCCTTCCCTTTTAGGCGATTCTAGTCAGAGAGCCAAGCGCTGTTTTAATGCTACCGAACGTCGTCTTACGGGTACCTTCGGACAATTATATAGAGATTTCATGGCAGAGTATGAACGTTTGGGCCATATGTCGGAACTGACTCAGGAACAAATTGACCTGATTACTTATTTCATACCGCACCTTGGTGTGCTGCGGGAAAGTAGTATCACTACTTTATTACGTGTGGTATTTAATTGCAGTGCCCTCACCACTTCCGGAATATCTCTAAACGATATCCAAATGGTGGGACCGACGGTGCAAGACGACCTTTTATCGATACTTTTGCGTTTTCGATTCTACAAGTACGTTCTCTCTGCAGATGTAGAGAAAATGTACAGGACTATAGTAGTCCATCCCAGTGATCGGCACCTGCAGCAGATATACTGGCGTCGAGACCCATCTGAAGCTGTAAAAGTATTTCAGCTTAATACTGTAACGTACGGTATGGCCAGTTCACCGTACGTCGCGACAAGGGTTCTGAAACAGATTGGTCTTGACAGCGAATACAAAGATATATCCGAAATCATCATACATGATTTTTACGTAGATGATTTGCTGACAGGATATGACGATTTAGACCTTGCTAAAAGTATTCGTGATCGGTTAATAGCAGAGCTAGCTTCAGCTCGCATGAATCTCAGAAAATGGAAATCGAATGAGGCGCAGTTGGTGTCAGATTCCACACAACCTTCCGTCGATTTGAATATTGGTGGCAACGAACCAAGTAAAGTTCTTGGCTTAGGCTGGGTAACTAATACAGACGAACTTTGTTTCCCTATTGGAAGTGAAATCTCCAATAAAAGGACAAAACGAGACATGCTATCTGTCATCTCTCAGATATTTGACCCCTTAGGTCTTCTGTCTCCTTGCGTTATTCGCCTGAAAATCCTTTTACAAAGGCTTTGGTTACTCAAGCTATCATGGGATGATCAGTTGCCTTCAGATATTAAACAGGAATGGTGTGATGTGATATCCAACCTGCCATGTCTAAATGACTTGCGCATCCCTCGTATCGTTGTTTGCAATTCCTATTGCAGTTTAGATTTCCACGTTTTCACTGATGCTGCAGAGCGTGCCTACGGTGCATGCCTATATGTGCTTAGCACGAATGATGAAGGTGAGATTGCTGTACGTTTGCTGACGCCTAAAAGTCGAGTAGCGCCTTTAAAACCTGTTACGTTGCCCAGGCTCGAACTTTGCGCTGCTCTTGCTGGAGCTCGTCTTTATGAGAAAGCGATTAATTCACTTCGGATTCCTGTTAACCGCACGATATTTTGGTCGGATTCTACGATCGTGTTGGGCTGGTTGAAGATGATGCCTAATAGATTGCAAACTTTCGTTCGCAATCGTGTGGGGGAGATAGTAGAAAAAACAGACGAGTGTCAATGGAGACATGTCCCCACTCAGGATAATCCTGCTGACCTTGTGTCCCGTGGTGTGGCAATTGATTCTATTCAATCGCAGGACATATACTGGTTTGGACCACACTTTCTACACCAAGGCGAAGCTTCATGGCCTCCTAACATTGTCGCCGAGACGACACTGCCTGAAGTGCGTAACGAAGTCTCCTTATTAACTAAAATTGAATCAACGGCACCTACTTTTATTGATTTAAACCGGTTTTCTAACCTCATGAGGCTTAACCGTGCCGTTGCGTACATGTTACGTTTTGTAGGTGGTTGTAAGAAACAACCCCATGCATCTTCTTTTTTATCTGAGAGTGAATTGCGTAAAGCTTTAAATTTAATAATTATCACCTCTCAACGCGAATCCTTTCCTGAATACAATTTATTAAAATATAAACAAACCTTGCCCAAAAAGAGTTCATTATTAAAATTCAATGTATTTCTTGATGAGGAAGGTATCATGCGCGTTGGAGGCCGTTTATCTAATTCAGATTTTTCATACGAAAAGAAACACCCTATTTTGATACAGTCCACACATAAATTCACAAAACTGTTGTTTAGCCACGAGCACAAAAAGTTATTCCACGCGGGACCTCAATTGTTATTGTACACAATCCGCGAATCTTACTGGCCTATTGGTGGTCGTAACTTGTCAAAGGCTTGTTTTCGTCAATGCGTCAAATGTACACGCGCTAAGGGCAAAATTACGGCTCCCTTAATGGGGAATTTGCCAAAAGAGCGCCTCGTACCTGGAGGGTTTGTCTTTCAGACTTCTGGAGTTGATTACGCAGGTCCAATGGCTTGTGCCAGTCGTCAAGGCCGTGGATGTAGGATGGTAAAAGTATACATCGCCATATTCATTTGTTTCACCACAAAGGCTATCCATCTTGAATTGGTTGGCGATCTGACAAGTCAATGTTTCTTGCTTGCTCTCCATAGGTTTATCTCTCGTAGAGGAAAACCAACCGATATCTACTCAGACAACGGCACATCATTTGTTGGCGCTTCAAACGAACTGTCCCAATTCTTAAAAGTTAACTGTGACTCTCTAGCTGAGGATGTGGCCAATGAAGGAATAAATTTCCACTTCATTCCGGCATACTCTCCACATTTTGGCGGTCTTTGGGAGGCAGGCGTCAAGTCGACCAAATACCATTTGCAAAGAGTGTTGGGCAATTGTAATCTTACATACGAGGAATTTAATACTACCTTAGTTCAGATTGAGGGCATCCTGAACTCGAGGCCACTTACACCACTGACGTCGAACCCCGAAGATCTGACACCGCTCACACCCGGACACTTCCTTATCGGCCGACCATTTACTGCTCTGCCTACGAAAGATCTTCAGGACCGATCTTTCAACCACTTGACCCGTTTCCAGAGAGTGGAACAGCTCAGACAGCACTTTTGGAAGCGATGGAGCGTTGAATATGTCTCTGAGCTACAACTGAGGACGAAGTGGAGGACCAGTAACGAACCTCTGAAGCTCAACACCCTCGTCCTTCTCAAAGAAGACAATTTGCCTCCATTGAAGTGGAGGATGGGACGCATTGTTGCACTTGTTCCCGGTTCTGATGGTATCAGCAGAGTAGCTGATGTGAAGACTTCGACAGGAGTTGTTCGAAGATCGTTTGCCAAGATCTGCCCTTTGCCTATTGTTGCTGATCCTGGATCTTCATATTGAAACCTGAAGCTTTCAATGTCGGGGGGCATGTTCCGGATCTGCCTACAAGACTACTACAACATTTCTTCCATAGGAACTGTTTGCTATGCATCTAATCTTAGGCGTTTAGTATAAGATTTTTGTCCCCTTCACCCCCTCGCCCTTCTGCTTGTGAACTACGTACAATACACACGTACTTTACCTATTTATTGATTTTATTTGAAATCTCCTGAAAACCACAACTCATATTCAGTAGTCGTCTGTGTAGAGATGCCAAAAAACGCCACATTCAAAAGTCCATCGAAGATTGTAGTCTTACACAAGTGTGGCAGTTCCTAAAAATGCTTGGCATTAGAAAAATCGCAACATCGTCTAATGGTTCCGTAGATATCTCAATGCACTTAACTGTCATTTTTCTTCTCCACCTGCGATCTTAGATGATGTTGTAAAATCTATAACAATATCTTTCTTTGCAGCCATCCGTTGCGAGCGTTCTCTTCCTTTTGTTTCACTGTTGTCTCTGAGGATGATGTTAAAAAGCATGTTGTTCGCGGGGAACATAAATGAAAGATACAGATTTTATGGAAAACAAACTGTAGCGGTTTATTTAAACTGATTTATCGATTTTACAGAATATTGGGGCGTCTAATTGCCGCCATGTCTAAAGAGCGAGCTAGTTGAAGCTATACAATGCTAAAGCGTATAAAAGAACGCCTGAATATTATAGAATAGCAAATTTGCCTATTAACGATATGATATTAAAACTATTTTAGGCGTTTAGCCATTAGAATAATAATTAATAATAAAAATGTATAATAGGTCGCAACACATGTTCTATCTATAACTTCAACCGCTGTGGGCAATGACAACCTGTCATCCCGTATGATCTCTCTCATTCTTCCCGAGCTCTTATCTATCCTTACTCATATATTCAACCATTCCTTGGTAACGAGCTCCTTCCCATCAGCCTGGAAACGAGCTGACGTCATTCCTCTGCCTAAAACGTCCAACCCTTCCCCCTTTTCAGATTTCCGACCTATCTCTATTTTACCGTTCCTTTCCAAAGTTCTCGAACACATTGTCCACAAGCAGCTTGCAACTTTCATTACATCTAATAGTCTACTATCACAATTTCAATCAGGTTTTCTTCCTGGTCACAGTCCTGTTACGGCACTTCTAAAAGTCACTGATGACATCCGTTTTGCAATAGAAAACAAGTTAGTGACAATCCTGATTCTGCTAGATTTTAGCAGTGCCTTCAACTCCGTAGACTTTGATGTACTTCTCACTATTCTTCGCTCCTTTAACATTTCATCATCAGCTGTAGCTTTGTTTGATTCTTACCTTCGTGGCCGCTTACAGCGGATCCGCTCTGATGAGCTTTGCTCGGATTGTGGTGATCTTGCTGCAGGTGTGCCGCAGGGTGGCGTACTCTCTCCTCTTCTTTTTTAAATTTTCATTAGCACTTTTACTTCAGTTATGTCCTCGAACTTCCATCTCTATGCAGACGACCTACAACTTTACCGTCACTTTAACATGATATTCTTCTGATATTGATCGTGCTGTTGAGGAAATCAATGCTGATCCTTATCGTATTGCTGATTCGGCTAAATCCTTTGGAATTTTGGTTAATCCATAAAAAAACGCAGACTATGATTGTTGGTAGTTCATATATGTGTAACCAAATAGATAGGACTAAGACTTCCATTCTTTACAATGGTACACCTATTTCTCTTACAAAAACGGCTAAAAATCTGGACGTTGTATTGGACGCGAACCTTTCATGGACGTCGCACGTTAATGAAGTCAGTAAAAAGATGCATTTCTCTTTCCACTCACTTAAACGCCTTCAAAGTTTCTTACCCCTATCTACTAAAATTTCGCTTTCTCAAACTATACTTCTCCCTATTTTAGATTACGCCGACACTTGCTATCTGGACGCCACAGAGGAGCTATTAAATAAACTTGAGCGACTTCAAAATCTGTGTATACGCTTCATCTATAAACTGAAGAAATATGACCATGTCTCTCAATTTTGTTCCCAACTCAAGTGGCTCCCAAGCCGCTTCCGCAGGAATACTCATATCCTTTGCACCCTTTATAATGTCCTCTACAATCCTTCTTCCCCTCCCTATCTCCGTGAGCGTTTTACATTCTCACGTCCCTTGGATAAGCCCTGTCAATCAAACGTCAGGACTCTTCTTTTCATCCCCCCCCCCCCCCCTATATTTATGCTGTCAGATTATGGAACGCTCTTCCACCGACAGTTCGTGATAGCTCGTCTATCGCTGTCTTCAAAAGACGAGTTAAAGAGCATTATCTTTCCCTGTAACTGCCTCCGTGGTCTAGTGGCTAGTGCCATAGACTCCTGATCCGGAGGTACTGGGTTCGATTCCCAGGGGGGAACACACAAAGTTGATATTTGAGAATTTATCACTTTGTGAATTTTTCCCAGTTTGGTTAGGACATTGCAGGCTGAATCACCTGATTGTCCGAAAAAGAAAAAGATTTCGTGTTTCGGAGGGCACGTTAAGCCGTCGGTCCCGGTCGCTGTCTTTGATAGTGGTCGTTACTCAAACTATGTCAGAGGCCTGATAGTTGTGCTACTAGGCGGTTTAAAAACTGACACCAGGGTTCATCGGGTCGATAGACTCGATACCCACTCGACAGAAGAAGAAGATCTTTCCCTGTCAAAGTAATCCGTGTTTAGGGTATATATTTGTATATAAATAGCTTTAAGTATTTATTTATTTCTTGTTAATATTTATGTAAAAGATTTACATTATATAATTATTTTACAGTAGTATTATTTTATAGATATTTATTAAATTTTGTGCACGTTTTATCCGCGTATCGTTAAAATTATCACTTCTGTAGGTCTGCTGTAAGAAATTTCTTTTTATAAATAAGCAGCAGTGCTTGTTGTCTGTGTTTTTTATGCCCTGTGTCTACGATGTTTTTTGTGTACAATAAATTGTTAAATAATTCGTTTACGCTCTGCCTACCCCATAAAATCGTGATTATATGTATGTATGTATGCTTTATTAAGAGTGGTGAACTGCCGCAATGCTTAATACTCATACATTTATTTATAAATTACAAAACAACTTCTATTAAAGATTTATCTAATGCAACTTGAATACCTCTAGTCTTCTTATATCTTAACCTTTATTATTGAATGCACCGCTGTGTAATACAAATCGACTTCGCCAATATTTTTCAAATGAACATTTCAAGTGAACTGAAACCGAGATGTTTGTGCAAGTATTATGGCAACAGCAGCTCAGTGACTCAGCGGGTTGGAGACAAGAGCCGAGGCTGCGTTTGTTATTGCACCCGGAGCTGTTTGCAGTACACCTTGTAGAGAGAAACTTTTCTGCATCCAGTATTGAATAGATTTTGCTTCTACATAACAAAGGATTTAGTTTTTATTCCTTTGACTATATATTATTAACTATATATAACTTTCTGAATGCTTACTTACTTACTTTACTTACTTCCATGCTGGACTGGGAGAGATAGAAAAACATAGAATGTTCCAGCTGCCCTTCCTCCCGGGCATGCTGTTGAAGTCAGCAAAAGGGACTCGAGGGTTACAGTGTATTGTAATTTAGGCGATGGGCTGACAACCTGTCACTATAGCAATACATATTACAATCTAAAATTGCCCTCAATTTTTGTCAGACGTGGCGAAAGCGCTTTTTACGAGGCGTTAAACGCTCTGCCTACCCCGTAAGGGATAAAGGCGTGATTTATGTATGTATGTGAATGCTTATAATATGACATGTAATTTTGTACTTTTATAATGTAATTTTCACTGTGTGATAAATAAAACTATCTTATCTTATCTTATCTTATGTAGCCGTTATGTGTCCCACTGCTGGGCAAAGGCCTCTCTCCTCTCCCAAATAAAACTAAACTTAAAAAAAACGTTTGATACACTCTTTGGAGTTGAATCTTGCCCGGAAGTAGGCAATCATATTATTAGCAGAACATACCCATTTGAATAGCTCTCCTAAAATATTAAATAGTCAATTCCAGATATTTTTATATCTATAATATTTATTTTGGAAGGCTTAAACAAACCAATCGATAGCTTTTAGCAAATTTGCTGGCAACTATGCACTCGGAAGTAAACCATTCCCATTATTCATAAAACGTAGTTATTTTAAGAAGAGTATTTCAGTTTACCTAAGTCCGGATTCAGCACGATTTTAGTTTGTTACCTACATTTTTTAACAAATACCTGTACCTATTGTTTACTTTGTTTTTAAAACAAATCTAAGTTTCCATTTGCATGCAAAAATTCTCTTGAAAAAAGTTTATTCAGGGTTTTCGCTTAATAATTGACTCTGTCTGTGACACTTCAAACAATATAACAATAAGCACGTAAAAATACGTGTTAGTTGGAATCTTGTTAAATTTACATACATATATATTTATTTATTTAAATATTTATAAGTAGAACATTACGATAGCTTCACCTAATGCATTCTAAATACAAGGATATATAAAAGGCGTAATTATATGTATGTATGTATATATATAAAAAAACTGAATTGCATACAAGTAAAACAAAGCATTTTATAACGTAAATTAACAATTAACCTAAACCCATTCTAAAACTAAGCTTAATTAAAATTAGACAGTTTCACAAAAAATCAACATCCAAATAAAAATAAACTTTACTATCTATTCTATCTATTAGGGTAACGACCCTAATGGGGTAGGCACAGCGTAAACGATTTAAAGAAATGACGTTCCGCCACGACTAACAAGGTTTTGAGGGTAATGTTAAAGTTTTCTCTCATTATGTTATAGGTAGGCCTTGGGTAGAGCGGCCTTTCTGCAGATCCCTTTCCACCAAAGGTAAGTATGCCATCATAAGTTCGTTCATGCGTGACCCCAACACACACACACTTTAACAACCCCCCCTTCCTTCCCCCCTAAACCACCCTAAATAAATGATATGTGAAAGGAAGTTTGAGAGGAAAGTTTGGAGGAAAAGAGGGAATGTGGAGAGGAGGAATAGAGGAGAGGAATGTAGAAAAGGTGTGAAGGAGAGTGGCACATGAATGTCTAGTAATAAGGTTACAAATATGGGCTCGTAATTGTGATCGTCTAGTATTATAATTAGGACCGTACGTTGTGTGATAGTATTTATAAAAGTAACCCAAATCCTTTAAAGTGGTAGTGGGATGTCATAACTTAGCTCTCTTTAGGTTCTTGGGATAACATTGGGACAGTGCGCAGCGGGATAACGGAACCTCCGATTCCAGCTCCAACCATTCGCTGGTAGAGGATTTATGTGCTCGCCAACCATCAACGAATGAGATTTACATCAATTACCATATCCCAGACACTAATAAAGACAGTAAATAGCCTAGTAACTTGTCCTTGATGCAAAACCCATCATGCGAGCCCCAGAAAAGGAAAGAGGAGGCACTTCTGTGCCCTCCAAATGGTTTTTGTTTTGGCCAAGCCTCAGGCCAGAGATAAGTGACAGCGCACTTAGGAATTTTGGAACGAGTCCAGATTGAAGAACAACATCATATAAAATATAATTAATTTGAGCTGATTTATTGGTCAGCCAACCAAGACAGAGCAAGTCATGTCTGATGTAATTTGTAGTAAGTTGTGATGTCCAACTGAGAAACATTGTCTCAACAAAGGTTTTATAAATTGTTGTCCAGCTATGCTGGAAGCACCGACTATGAAACTGCACCAGTCATCGATCTCCACTTATGATATGCACATCCAGGAGTCAGTAGAATAGATAGGGATACCGAAGCTAGTCCCAGATAAAGGTGATAGGCAAGAGCAAGTAGTGACTTATTGTCAGACTTCTTTAGTGCAAAATAAGCTTCTGTGATCTAAATGTTGTTACAATCATATCGAATGCTAAGATGTAGTATGTGATGGAGGTTTGACCATGGCTGATACCATGTCGCTCAATTGACATCAAGTCAAGTAGTATTTCAGTAGTATAATGACTTGTCAAAGCCAACTGACCATAAATCAGTCATATAAAATTCACATAAAGTGAATAAATATAAATTTTAATTCCAGACCCGTTCCAGGGTAATTTGAGGTTGTAGGTAGGATACAGATAACATCATCCCACATTTCATGCTGTATTGGTTTGGTAAGTATAATGAATACTCCCATTAGGTAATTGGACCATAGTCCCAATCAGTTGTAAGTATAAAACCCACACATCAGTAGGTATATTATCAAAGATAAACTTTGTCAGTCTGTAGAACAGGATCATCAATTGTATAAAACCTACATAGTAGGTATCAGAGGTGAACGTTCCCACCAAGTTTGTAGCTGGTGTTCTAGAGTCTAGAACATACATACATATAGGATCATGAATCCAATAAATGTTTCAAAACATTGTCCGTTGAACATATTTCACAATAAAGTGAATATAAAATCAATTGAGTATCCACTGCCAGAATAAGCATGTAGGTATGAATGACTCATACATAGGTATTAAATCCACAGTTAAGTGAATATTAATCAGTTCAGTAGTTTATTTGAGAAGAATAGGTAAGTATTTTGTCTCCTCTGCCAGGATAGGTAAGTATGAACAATTCATACATAGATATACCTAGTTATAAAAACATAGAATGTATTAAAATAATGTATACATTCCACTGCTGGGCATTTTATGAAACATTAGGATGATGCTTCTCTGCTTAAAGGAAAGGTAAGGCAAGAATTTTGGTAAAGGGAAGGGAGAGAACTACCTACCTAAACACAAACTAGGATCCCAAATAGCTACCCCCACCTACTTTCCTAGATATAGTCCTAATTCTTATTTATTATTACCTAGATTAACCTATCCATCTAAACCTACCCCTACCTAACCTACTCCTACAATGTACCTAAACTGCCTATTTACCTAACCGCTTAGCTGTGTATAAATTATGTAATTGCATGCTAAACCGACCTACAATCCTACATATATCTAACCGTACGTATCATATATACCTTGAACTTCTTGGTATGAACCTTACGTCAGACCTGAACTTTGGACGATATATAGAATCCTTGGCTTCGACTGCAGTCAAAAAACTTGGTATTCTCTCAAAGGTTAGGCGATACTTCACACCGGGACAGCTACTACAGCTCTACCAAGCTCAAGTCCGATCGTGTATGGAGTATTGCTGCCACCTTTGGGACGAATCTGCCAAATACCAACTGGCAACCTTGGATTCTATTAAAAAACGCGCCAAAAAGCTCATCGCCGACCCGTCACTGGTAGAAGAAAAGCTGCAGAGCCTCGAACATCGTCGCAAAATAGCTTGCTTATCTGTATTCTACAGGATACATTTCGGAGAATCTGCAGCATCGCTTCATGACCTGATACCCCCCTCCCCATTCCATCTCCGGGGTACGAGACGCCGGTTGGGATTCCACCCTTATGTTGTCGACATTCCAAGTTTTCGCACAAAGCGGTACGCTTCTACATTTTTAATGCGAACGGCCAAAGTGTGGAACACCCTGCCTGCGGATCTATTACCGGAACGTTATAACCTGGGCCTTTTCAAGGCGAGAGTGAACAGGCATTTTCTAGGCAATCATGCTCCATCATAGTCTACATCATCACTTACCATCACATGAGATTGCGGACAAATGATTGCCTATCAAAAATAAGAAAAAAATAATTGGAAATTATATATTTAAAAATGAATAGAACGGCGTTTGGCAAGTATGAAATATCATAAAAAAGGATTGTTAATTGAACAGGGAAAAACCTTGTCAATAAACAAAGTCTGAAGTGGACAAGATAATTAAATATATGTAGAAATGGTAAAGTAAATAAAACACGATGTAAATTTATTCAAGAATAAGTAAATAAATAAATGCATCATAATTTGATGCAGGAATACCTTGTGTGTGGGTTTACCCATCCCTTAGAATCCTTGTAGTTGGCACTCCACCAGCTCTGCAAGACTCCACTGTCAGCATCCTCCACTCCACCATGCAAGAGAACAGCCGATCGTCAGGTCACCGCCCTCCGTCCTCCACAGGAACAACTGATGGCACCAACATCCCACCAAAGTAGGTCTCATGGTTGCCTCCCGGCTGCATACTCTCTTCTCCTCTCCTCTTTGGTGTGTACACTTTCACTGGTAAAAGTCAACTAAACTTCAAGTAAAACTAAATTTCCACTCAAACTAAAACTCCAGGTCCACTAAACTTCTCCCTGCTCGGTCCCAGACGCCATTTTTCTTCCCCGGCATTTTTCTCGATCTCGCGTCCCCCTCGTCTCCCCCAAGTTCCACCAGAATCCCCCCTTCTCGAGCCCCCGACTGTTTTATCTTCCCTCTTCTAGACCATTTTCCGAGTTTTCGAGAGCCTTCATTCGTACTTCTCTTGATAGTTCTCCCATTCTCCTCCAGATGGAACCGCGTGTCCTTCTGGTTCTGTGTTGTCGAAACCTATCTTCACAATTTCTGCACACAATCCAAATACTCGACATTTTATTATTATTAAGTAATTATAAAATGCTTATCGCATACAGCATGTGTAGACAAACCAATACCACACAATAAAACAATTAACTCACCTCATAAAATACAATCTTTATATTTTTCAATCCGGCATAACACCTACAATTTACTTCAAATTGAAGTAATTTCAGTTCGATCTGGCCACAATATCTGTTCTCTACTCAATCAACACTAGATTGGCATTAGTTTCTCGTTTATAGTGATTCTCCTACCAATCTGATAGATGGCGTTACTTGTATTTTAAAACAGTGATTTAGCTTTGAATAGCAGAAGCCAGGTCCATTACAACACACACACACACACATACAAAACTTTATAATGGACTTACGAAGTTTGATATTAACCATTTCCAGTATCGTGACGAGGCGATCTGTATCGTGATCTTTAATCTCCGATATATTGCGGAAAATTGGCTCAACTGTCCCCGGTGTGGTGGAGCGGAGAGACAAGGGTAGTCAAGTGGTTTACGAGAAATATACCGGGTGTAAGGGACAGCGTCCCGCAACTTATAGGGGTTGCTCAATCAACGAAACTAAACAACATTCGCCAGAAAATCCTTTCAGAAGATCATTATCTTTTTATTATTCCATACAAAATTACCACCTGGATCATACAGTTTGTAAGATAAAGGATGTTTTTTTTTTAAATTTCCTGTAAGTATTTCCTGGTGATAGTTGTTCAGTTTCGTTGACTGAGCAACCCGTTATCAGTTTGTGGGACGCTGTTTACACCCCGTATTACTGATACATTTGAATCTGTTAAGCACGTGTAAAGTAGTTTCGAGTAGATACTCATAAGTATAGATATTCTCGTATCTACTGTCTTTGAGGAGTTTTAGCACTCACAATGCTAATAATAAATTCGTTTCTGGCAGGACTGTAACCTGCGTCTCTGGAATGAAGGTAACACTGTGATAAATTCGTCACTCCCTCTACCGTTTCTGTAGCTCAGTTGGAAGAGTACTGAACCAGCATCCCAGAGACACAGGTTCAAATCCAGCCAGAAACGTTTTTATTTTTAATATTATATAGAATAAAAATTGCATTGTGAGTTCTAAAACTCCTCAAAAAGTAGAAAACAATTTTTATTGAAAAACTTTTCTATTGTCGAAAAATTAATAGAATATCTAATGATTTTACTATGTGCCTACTTAAGTACATGGTTGTAAGTGGTTCTAATGTTGAACTATGATATACTTACCACTTGTATTGAAAACAACCAGTACAAACTATAACGTGAGACTGCAAGCTTAGGTAATTAATTATATCGTGGAATGCTGTGTTACAGTTTCTACAATTAGAACACCACTGCGCTGCCGATATTGTATGTTACATACATACATACATAATAATACATATGGTCACGCCTTTATCCCTAATGGGGTAGACAGAGGGTGAACGATCCAAACAAAGGTGGTTCCGCCACGTCTAACAAAATTTTGAGGGTTATTTGATATAGATTTATTAATATATTGCTGTAGTATTGCTGTAGTGACAGGTTGTCAGCCCATCGCCTAAATTTCAATATACTGAAACCCGCGGTTCCGTTAGCTGCTTGGATATTGTACTCGTATGTTATTTAACTTTAATCCTCCGCACGGAACTGTCGGTTTAAAATTGGCTTTTGTAAAACTAATGGTTAGTTAAGCTCCCAACTGAAAATGTAAGCTCATGTTTAGTGGTTTATCGTCATTTTGAATATGATTTATTATGTACGGGATAATCTCGTAGGTTGTTGTGGTAAATTCCTAAATGTGGGATGTCGCTGTTTATATTTGGGTATACTAAATCCGCGTCTCGTTACTTGTTATCGTGAGGTTATGTCAGAATATTATACTTTACGTACCTACCATATGTCATGGAAATTGATGATCATAATATACTGACAGTTTCGGACAAGAATATATTTTTGCTTTGCCGTTGTCATGTTAACTTTTGAACCTTTTGTAACTAGACCCAGGAAACAATAAATCAGAGTTATATTTTTTTTTGCAGATCATCATCATCATAGCAAATAAAAGCTAATAAAACGTTAAAAGACTGAACACACACGATATTGTTGAGGACAAGGTGTGGTTAATACGGTTTGCTGAAGTAGGACTGCATTGACAGGCACATTCATTTATGAAATATGCGGACACCTTCCTCGCTTTTTTCTTGCACGATGTTTGTTTCTTCCATGCTGGGCTGGAAGCGAGAGAAATACATAGAATGTGCCAGCTGAATTTTCAGGCATGCTGTAAAAACCAGCTAAGAGATCCGAGGGTTTAAGTATATTGCAATTTAGGCGATGGGCTGACAACCTGCTACTACAGCAATAAACCTATCCAGCAATAATTTTTCAGACGTGGCAGAACGATCTTTGTTTAGGTTGTTTATGCCTTAGGGATAAAGGCGTGGTTATGTGTATGTATCTACTTTTTTATTATCAATGGTTATTACTTGAAATAATAAAATTATCAGTCAAGAAATTACAATATCTTTACATGTCTTTGTGGCAATATCAAAGGAAATACAAAGTCTATATTCCTTATGCTAAGATTATTCTCACCCGATGCGTCGCCGCTTTTATCAAACCGCGGGGAGATAATGACAGCCACCGAGGAATAAGTATAGCGCGACAAATCTTTGCGGCGGAAAATAGAAGGTGCGGATGATTTTATACTGTTATTCTTTCACTTGCTCGGAAAGAATTTCATCTGCACTTGCACTATCTCACTGGGTCCGCAAAAATATCTGGGCCTTGTATCAGTGGAGCACTTTTTAAAACTGAGGAGACGTTTGTGTTTACACAAATAGAGGTGACTAATTAATGACCATTTGTCATAAGGACAACAATAGTTCATTACTTTAGAAGTCGAAAGAAAGCAATATATTTGGTCGAGTAAATTTGTAAGGCCGTGACGCAGTCGAGGAAACAACAACAATACATTTAAAAAAAAACATCAAACTTGCAATTCGTCCATAAAATTTTGATATTTTAAATTTGCATTGCGCCTTTGTCAGGCGCACATTCCATTCATTAATTCATACAAGGTTTGTATACCAGTTTAGCACCCAAATTGTCGTGGATCCTTCAATAAGGGTATACCCCAGCGATTGCTCACTTACCTGTAAAAACAAAGAGGTAATTTGCCTTGTTGGTTGACCGAGAAAAGGTTCGGGTGGTTCTAACTTAACTTCACCAGATAAATAGCAACTCCTCTACCAAAACACACTTCTGTGTTGAGGCAAATAGGTAGGTACTTACTACAAAGTGAAACAAATTTTCAATGTACAGTAAAATTCAATGGACTCGGGAAATAAATCATCTGCCTGAAATTGCGCCTCCCACGCAACATGTGACGTATTAGCTACTATATACGAAGACTTCATCAAAGATGTTTGAAAAAAAAAACTAGACCGTGTAAGGTATTTTGGAGAAGTTAACATTCATCAAGATATTTTATGACATCTTCTCATAATAATAAATCTTAATACATACATATAATCACGCCTTTATCCCTACTGATCTAAACTAAGGTCGTTCCGCCACAACTGTCAATTTCCTGAGGCTAATAAATCTCTTCTCAAAATAATATTTAGTAAGGCAAAGGCCTAGAAATATAACCTGATATTAGGTATTTTCACACTGTTCAAAAGGAAAAAAATATCGTTTCTAGTAATTAAATTCAAACTTGTGTGTTAACTAGAACCTAGAATATGGAAACTCGTTTTATTCATCATCGTCAGTCTGCTAAATCCAATGCTGTACACAGGCCTCTCCCATGACACAATTCTCAGCTCGGTCTTTAGCCCTTCTCATCCAATCCCTGTTTACTTACTTCCTTTAGAACATCATCGCCCCTCCTAGTTTGAGGAGTTGGCAACTCCTTCTTAGCGAGTGGATTCTTAGATCGAACAACGACCCGATGAACCCTGGTGTTAGAGTTTTCAAACCGCCTATTAGCACAGCTATTAGGCCTCTCACATGGTTTTGAGTAACGACCACTATCAAAAACAGCGACCGGGACCGACAGCTTAACGTGCCTCCGAAACATGTTTTTTTTTTTTTTTGGACAATCAGATGATACTGCCTGCAATGTCCTTACCAAACTGAGGAAATCTTCCTAATTGATAAATTGACCAATTGACAAATAACAAGTTCGTGTTCCCCCTGGTAATCGAATCCAGGACCTCCGGATCGTAAGCCCATGGCTCTAACCACTAGACCACGGAGCAGTTGGCTACAAGTATGTACTTGCAGGTTCTCCTTCTTTGAACAGCGCCAAGTTATTGACGTGTCCGAAACCAAACAAATTCAATGTACAACATACAAGGCAGCTTGTCCAACTTACAAGTTTAATGAATTTGTTTTAGATCTGAGGCCGTGGTCAGCGTAACAAGTTGTTTACTTCTATTCCTGACAGGCGCGTGTGAACCAAACTTTATTAGAAGTTTAATTGATTTGACCTAAAACAGGAAACAAGGAACAGAAGTAACTTATAAAAATCATAACAAAAAAGAAACTTTGCAACTTCTGTCTTTGTTGTGGTTGTCAACTCAATAAAGAATTTTGATAAATCCTTGTGACAGAGTTTATAAAAATAGACAGTTCCTTCAAATTGCTTATTGAAATAAGTTAAATAACAAAGTTTACTAGTAAATTTGCATGCAACTTCAATTATTACTGACTCTAAGAGCAAAACTTCTGTAAGTAGAGTTCAAAAGTCTCACTATAAGTATGACATGTAGGTAATGAAGCGAAGTTCAATCAGAAACTATCCCCACAGCGTCCATTATAAATAGCGTCAATTCAAATGTTTATGAGACATTTAAGATATTATCTTTTGTAATTGTATCAAGCAAGTTAGGTTTCGATAACAGAATTCGTTTCGTATCCCGCCGTTTACAAGAGCGTAATAAAATCGGAACGGAAATAATTGAGTTGCGACTTCTATTCGAAACAGGCAAAGCCAATGCCGAACTGTTTGTACTTTTTGCTTAATTTATTCGGGAACGACGTACGATTGTACGACCCTTTATCTAAATCAGGTTTATGGATTTTCGAAGTTGACTTCGCAATAAATAGCTCAATTTTCCGTTCAATTTCCATTCCTTAAAGTCAAAGGTTTTGTAAGATTGGCCTCCATTGCTCGATTCCGTGTAAAATTACAGCTTCCATTTGTCGCAGTAAAAATGTTAAATTATGTCGTCATCATTTCGTTCATTTCGGCGCCTCGGAATGAATAAAAGTTTATTTTTTCAAAGATGAAAAAATTCCTTTCAATACGTTTATTGTTTTTCATCTCAATAGCAAAACTTACAGTCTTACCATGAAACTTAATTTAAACCTTAGTTCAACCCGTGTTTAGGTAAACACTGTTTAACATTTAAACACTTGTTGGACAACTGTTTAATTTTTGCTACCAAAAATCCGTGTTTAGTGCGTGTCTTGTTAAACAACGTTTTACTGAATCAGTCTTTTTTAAATTTGGCAACACTGTAAAATATTCATTCATCATTCGTTCTCTATCGTTCCGTTTTATGGACAACGTATGATTATGAGCATATTTTTTTGTTAAAAAAATACATCAACACTTGTGATCAGAATTAATATTAGTTTTGATTTTAGAAAAACACAAAGAACTGGGACTTTGTAGACTTTACAGGGTAAAAACTGATACAAACAACATCAGTAAAGTAAATAAGGAACGGAACGTAACTTGATACGTCAAATAGTTGTCAATCAAGTGTCATTCTTGCTGTCTTGCTTACTGTTTATTGTACAACCAAGAAAATCACTTGGCAGGTCGTCTTTTACCATATCCAATATTTTACTAGCAAAACATTTGTTAAACCTATATTTCTTCTTAAATTTAGCATCGTTATTATGTTTAAATGGATTCACTCTCACACGGGTGGTTGTGTTGTCTCGAAATCGAAAGTTTTCTTTGTACACAATGATCTCTTGGTCTTCTTCATCGATAAAATCCAGAAAACCTACTGTATCCATTACTGCATCAAGACACAAATCTTATTTCTGTCAAAATTACTACTGACTGATAGGTTAGACCCTTGTTAAACAACGCGTTTCGGGTGTTTAACTTCAAACTATGTTTAAACATTGTCTATCTTAAGACAAGCGTAAAACACTGTTTTGTGGTATAATTTTTTTAAAATACGTGTTCAACAGGTGTTTAACTTTTTTGTGGTAAGACCGATTATGTCTAAGTCATATTATTTGTTAGTTCTATTCATATTGTGATCAGGAATATACCAAGATTTCTGTCAAAAAGAAGACGTGTGGTAGCGTCTTAAGTATACACAATTAATTTAGTTCTCTTCGGCTCTAATAGTAATTCTCTCAGTCTATCCCAGGCAAAAACATAAAGAAAAATGATGTTCGATAAGTACAGATACAATATTAAGATCTTAAGGGGGCGCATGGTTTGCGACCACCGTAGTTTGAGTGTGGGCATTGCCAGTACGTGGATGAGATAGCTCTATTGTTTACTAAGTCTCAGCTAAATTACCTCTTTCCTGGAGTCAAAATCAAATTCATTGCATAAATACTGATTTTGTCGCTTTTTATCGCTTGTTCTGTGTTTTCCTTACACACCGCTGACTGTATTAGACAAAAGACGAACGCGCCCCTCCGAGGTTATCAAAGCATTAATTATAATTAGCTTTGTGTTCTTTCTCTGCTTTGTCGGTCACTCACTGATTATGAGATTTAAAAAATCACCTACATTCCACTGACTTTAGTTAGGGTGAAATGATTACATATATACATATAATCACGCCTTTAACCCCAATGGCAGAGCGTAAACGACCTAAAAAAATGGTCGTTCGGCCACGTCTGACAAAGTTTGAAGGCTTATTTAAGATAGATTCGTAGGTATATTGCTGTAGGGATAGGTTGTCAGCCCATCACCTAAATTGCAAAATACTGAAACCCTCGGATCCCTTTACTGATTTTTACAGCATGTCTGGGAGGATATGTAGCTGGCACATTCTATGTTTTTCTCTCGCTCCCAGGCCAGCATGGAAGTAATTATTTAAACTCGCATACAAAATAAGCCTAAGTATAAGGGATGTAAAGCCTTGTAAATGTTGCTATATTTAATAACGTAAGTAGGTACCGCACCCAAACTTCGGGCACATACAATTGCATGCCAGCCAGCTCCCAGCTCCCAGATTAGTAAGTAGAGTCAGACCTGTGTAGAACTGTCGCTTCTTGAAATCGTTGTATCATATTTTATACTAATTATTGTGTTTATGTGTATATTTGATAAAGCAACAAAAGTTTTTTATCATACAACTGTATTTATAAGTTGACATTTGATTGTTAAATATAAATACTGGAGTTCACTGCACCTTTTAATACTAATTTCGGTTAAAGGACTTGTTTCCATGCCAATACTCTACATATGTAAAAAAAGAAACATAAAACTGTCAAACTACACAAAAAGTGGGAAGTTGGGAACATTTCCTCAGGCTTAGTGTTGGTTAATATAGGGCTATCGAGATTGTGTGCGGGATGAATAAATTACTGTGAATCGACTACGTTATAAGGATATAGTGGAGAATTCTATCTTTTTTTACTTCCATGCTGGACTGGGAGAGATAGAAAAACATAGAATGTTCCAGCGGCATGCTGTAGAAGACAGCAAAAGGGACTCGAGGGTTACAGTGTATTGTAATTTAGGCGATGGGCTGACAACCTGTCACGATGGCAATACACATTACAATCTAAAATTACCCTCAATTATTGTCAGACGCGGCCTTTTACGAGGCGTTTAACGCTCTGCCTACCCCGTAAGGGATAAAGGCGTGATTTTATGTATGTATGTATCTATCTTTTTTTCGTCACTTGAAGTCACAATTAAAAAACTATAGTGACTGCGGCTTGACCATTGACCTAGCATATACCTACCAAGGTTATTTTGCCTGAAACTTTATATTTCAACCTTTGATATAGACCAACGTTACTTATGATGTGACTAAGTTTAGTTCTGGAACTTTAGGTTTTACTTAGTAGTTTACCCCTTAACTTAATATTTACTCTCTTTAATACTGTACAACTTTCCTCTGTAAGTTATAATATATCAGTGGATTATTTGATGTTCTCTTTCGAGTCTCATCACATCGGCATCGTTACGGAAATGCGCATCACTCTATCTAGACAGTACGATAACTTTATTATAATAATTCTCGAAATCTCTGCAGATTTTTAAAGAATATTACTCTTTGTAAGTTGCGTGTATTTGAAAACAATACTGCAAAGTTCTTACAATCAATATTTTAACTTAGGTAATAATAAATAAAAACATGTTGCAATCAGTAAGATTCTGACAAACCTAGTCAAGATAACATGAAAATCGTTGAGTATTCCAGTGAACAAACTGTTATAATCTTCGCACAACGAGACGTCAGGAAGAAGTGCTCCGTACTTGCAATTACTACAAACATTGTGGCAACAAAAGCTGCAATATCAAATATTACCCTTGCAGTGCAGTAAAAGCACTTTCATAGCGTTTTTACTCCTGCGATTTGTTCACCACCCTTCACACTCGCTTCACTCGCTTTACTCGCCTCGCTCGCTGACGGGCACTTATCACGAACTCGCCGCAAACAAAGGTTTCGTAACTCACCTACGAGCAATCTCACACGTCATAGAATGAAGAGCACTCGCATTAAGAATCCAAACGTTTCTGTGTACTAAGGAATAATACTGAGTGATGTAAAACACTTTTATGCTTTGTAGCGAGGTCAATGATATTCCTTGTAATGTTACTAAATATTACAAAAAGAAAAATTACTGAAGCTGGACGTGAACTAAATATTTGCTAGCATTAAATTATATTAGTATTAAACCATCCCGCTGCTGCATTCAATACACGTACTTTTCTGTGCCCTAAGGTTGCCTGGACGAAATCACATCTTATTTTCAATAAGCCTGTCTTAAGAATTCGTTCTGTGTAACAAAGTATATTTTATTCTATTTAAAATGTGGATAGATGCAATAGATAAAATTTTAATTTAAGTCTACGTAAAATGTTAAAATATAAATAACCTCTTACGTGTATTTTTTGGAAAATGGTATGTTTAAGGATAAGTTTTATATAAAATACTAAGTGTCTACCTACTGACCAAATTTTGGAACGTAAAATGTTGTTTTCTTCCTCATACCCTAAAGCAGCTCTATGTGCCAAGCAAATAGTGTGGAGCTAGGAGCACTCAACCTGCTCAAACTTACTGCACAGAGCAAATCTAAAGATTGAATCTCTGTAAATTGTTGTTGCTAAAAATAAATTTTCCCAATAACCATAAAAGTGCGCATTTATTTTACCAAAATTAACTTCCTGGTAGGAAAATGAGCTATATTTTGTATGTGAAATAAAATTTGGTTTTGCCTAGCGGTTTCCTATAATAGAACGCGTCTGTGTGAAGCGATTCGAGAAAGCCGTTTCCAACGAAATCACATTTTATATGATTTTATGTGGGTTTCATCCAAAAAATTGCTCTACTTTCAGGAAACTTTGTTGTAAGTACGAGTATGTTACAATTTTCCTCATGCGAATGGGCGTTTTTCCACTAGACGGCACGGCAACGTCCCGATAACGTCCACCTAGTTTCACTCTGAGCACACACACACACATGCTTTGTACGAATACAACAAACATGCAGTTTGGCAGGCTTGCGACGGTACCGGTGGGAATCAATGCCGTGCCGGCAAGTGGAAAAGCGTTCTATATAATTTAATTTATAAATTATGTCTTCCACGGTACCGTCGACGGTGCCGTGCCGTCGCCATTGCCGGCGCCTTGCAGTCTAGTCAAAAAACACCCATTTCTTACAATAAACGAAAAATGTCATGCAGATTCTTATAGTGATCGACTGATCGATAGAAAGTTAAATTTTTCGGAATAATACGATGGCGTAGCACTTTGCTACGATCTCGTAGCTCGTAGCAGCAACTACGGGGCGCCATACCGACCGCTACGACGCGCCATTAATTGCCAGAAGGCAATGAAATAATAATAATAAAGATTTTTATTCAAGTAACCAGGACTCATAATATTAGTAAAACTTATAACTATGTTAGAAAAATAAGAGATATTAGATAGGTATATAATAAAATAACAGTATGATAAGTCACCGCTGCCCCATTCCGCTTGAAATAGTGCAACAATGACTCAGATACTGACAGTCGAGCCTACTCCCGATCATGTTCAGGATGCTGTTGGTGCTACCCCGTATTCTGCGCACCAAATGGCAACGTTAGCCTACATACTGCGGTGTGACAGAGATAGCACTGTGTTTCATACAAACGCAATTCATTGAAATTCTTGAGGTAATGTCGCGATTAATTCCAGCCAATTTACAGTCGACTTCCGCTCGAGAGTACTTTGAAAAATATATACATATATTATAATCACGCTTTTATGCCTAATAGGGTAGGCAGAGTGTAAACGACTTGAACAAAGGCCGTTCCTCTACTTCTGACAAAGTGTTGAGGGTTATTCAAGATAGATTTGTATATTGCTGTTGTGACAGATTGTCAGCCTATCGCCTAAATTGGAATATACTGTTAACCTCCGATCCCTTAGCTGGTTTCTACAGCATGCCCGGAAGGAAATGCAGCTGGCCCACTTTATGTTTTTCTCTCGCTCCCAGGCTAGCATGGTAGAAGCAGCAGCATTTGACTAATAACCATATAAATGTCTGCATTCGCTGCATGTGGGTAAACGAGACTTGTTTAACATTTGTTAATATTTTTGCGGCTCCCAACTTTTGAATCACCTTTACTAAATTCTTGAAATTTTTACAAAATATACTGGGATGGTTTTGATCGAAGAAAAATATATGGTTTAAGGACTCAAGTCAATAAAATTATCGGTGTAGTTTGGACCCCGCATTGCAGTCACCATAAAACCTTGAGGCAAAACCATCTTCTGCATATAAAATGTTCACTATGGTTGAAATCAGTGGAAGTTTCTTGTACCAATGTTATTATTTTTGAGAATGTAAAACCATGGAGTAATAAAAAAAAACCTTATAAAACAAATTTTTAAACCGCGACGCATACGACTCTAACCAGTTACATTTTAGCTGTATTTAACTATTTTAAATGGCGATAAATCAACGACTTCACACTTGTTTGTTTATCGGAGGTGTTAGACCTCAGTCGGAGATTACATACAGCGGGCGGTGTTGTGTGATTTTCACTCTCTATGAAGAAGACTCTCGTAAAGATTCGAATTGTTGAGGTTTAACACCTTCGTTAAACAAACAAGTGAGGATTCGTTGATTTATCAGTATAAATAACACGCGTTCGTCATTTAATAATATTTCTTAAATAGCGTTATCTTTTATTATCAAAATTTTCATTTGCCAGTAAATTTGTTACAACATCGTACATAGCACTTAAACATCTCAATCTGAAGTCTGCTAACTCCTCTCAAGAGACTAGCAGGTTGTCATACTCATAGCAGAATTCGCTAACTTCCAAAACTTGTACGACGACATGCTAAGTAGCTTTTAAACTCTGTTAATAGTTAAGCTCCGTCAAATTATATAATTAAAAACCAAGACACGTAACTAGTTTGCTAAGCTTTCAAAAGTGACAGGCTTGGATAATATGCAGAGTAGAAGTTTGAATTCTTGTGTTACCTGATGAGAACATCATTCATTACCTACTCGTTTATTGCTTAACCGACCAAAAAAGAGTTCGAATACAGAAAACGGCGGCTTCCGGAGTTAAATATTATATTTTAATAATACATACATACATACATATAATCACGCCTTTATCCCTAACGGGGTAGGCAGAGCGTAAACGACCCAAACAAAGGTCGTTCCGCCACGTCTGACAAAGTTTTGAGGGTTATTTAAGATAACTTCTAGGTACATTGCTGTAGTGACAGGTTGTCAGTCTATCGCCAAATTACAATATACTTAAACCCTCGGATCTCTTAGCTGGTTTTTACAGCATGCCCGAGAGAAAAGCAGCTGGCAAATTCTATGTTTTTCTCTCGCTCACAGGCCAGCATGGAAGTACATATTGATATAAGACTATTTATTAGCAAATAAAACCAATACTTATGTTGCATTTTTATTACAGCTTATCCAAGTAAACAATAATGTAACTTAGCTTGTGATCAACATAGCTTATTAACTAAAACCTCAACTGAAAATAAATAAACATCATTTAATGTTCAAAGCTTCACTAACCTTATTTATATGTTTGATATTCACAATTTATTAATTATTTCTCTTAAAAATCTCTGAAAACATTTAATTGATTAAACAACATTATGTTGACATCTAAAAGCGCGCGCCATGTGCGGTAAAAACCAGATCTAAAGAAATGCATGCATTTTCTTAACATAGATATAGATAGATCAGTCCACCAAGCATGCGTAGTATGGCAATAGGGACCTACAAAAATTAATAGAATAAATAATTATTGTCCTATTAGTAAATATTAAGAGAAAATAATAATATCTGCGCTAGACTTACAAATTGCAAATTAAAGTTTTAAATTATCTAGTCTCCTTCAACTATCCCAGTCTACGCAATTTTGGCCAACATTTACGAAGTGATCTAAACTCCTATTATTGGTGTTGACGGTTGTCTCGACAGTTCCAAAGAGAGGCTCGAGGAGACAAGACAGTCTCTTCAATCTGCTGCGATACTACTTGATATGACAGTACACTCATGAAAATAAATTTATTAGAAAATACAGAAAATTGCCCACATCATTCATAGTTATCACTTACGTACATAAACTAAATACGGAGTGTAAAGGATAGCGTCTCGCAAACTGATAGGGTTTCCCAGTCAACGAAACTGAACAACTATCACTAGGATTTTTTTCCTGGAAGTGATTTATTTTTATTTGTTTTCAATACAAATTGTCTGATCGAGGTGGACATTTTGTATGGGATGTAAATTTTATTTTTCATCTTCTGAAAGAATTTCTCGGTGAAAGTTGTTCAGTTTCGTTGACTGAGCAACCCCTATCAGTTTGCGGGGCGCTGTCCCTACACCCGGTATAGGGACACGTTTAGCTACAGCAAAAGATAAAATGTCTCTTACCAACTTATTAAATGAATCAATCTGTTGGTACTCACATTGCTACAAGACGTCACTTTAATCAATTACGAAATGGCACTTGCACCTATGAATATGGAAATTTCTACCGTAGCTTTAACCAAATAAGTTTTCTACGCAGATCCATTTAGTAATTCGTTCCTCTTCATTTCCTTCAGGTAAATGTGACGTTGACACTATGTTATAGTTGTTTGAACAATATAATACTGACATCTTTTTACCGTCAATATATCGTAACGTATTTAGGACTCCGGATCAAGGTTAATCTCACAAACAGCAGGAATAAATTACCAGCGTAACGGAATCCATCAGTCAACTAGTGACGGTAAACTCAGATCGATATATTTATAAGTCTGGATCCAGGTTAATCCAGAGGCTGACATGGCACGGAGCGGCTCACAATCAGCAGGCTCACCGCGAACCAACACGCGCGCTTGGAGCTCTGGAATATACCCTTAAGAAAACGGACACTTACATGCTGGACTGGGAGACTTCCATGCTGGACTGGGATACTTCCATGCTGGCCTGGTAGCGAGAGAAAAACATATAATGTGCCAGCTGCATTTCCTCCCGGGTATGCTGTAAAAAGCAGCTAAGGGATCCGAGGGTTTCTGTATATTGCAATTTAGGCGATGGGCTGACAACCTGTCAGCAATGTAACTACAAAACTACCTTAAATAACCCTCAAAACTTTGTCAGACGTGGCGGAACGGCCTTTGTTTATGTCGTTTACGCTCTGCCTACCCCATTTGGGATAAAGGCGTGATTATATGACATGTATGTATGAAGCGGAAGTAATCAGTCAAACTCGTGATGGTAAACTCAGCAGGCCGATAAATTTCTTCCAGTTTCCTTTTACCCGAAATCAAAGTTGTTTTGTAACTATAAATTTAAAATAATTTAGTTGACACAGATGCATGTTTTGTAAAATTGTTTGAACAAGAATTACAATCCATTTACAAATATTGGGATAAATTAAAAGTCATTGTTCTGAAAACTTTATCCAAACTAAGGCAGTAGGGTACCGCCAGCAAAAACCTGTCAAAGTAATATTACGTTACATTTATTAGCAACGCAATACATTCCCAAACCCTTTCTAAAGATGCTGAATCAGTTCCGGTAAGTGAAACGGCAGTTTCGAAGCTTTGTTTCGCCGAAATAGGTTTATATCAAATTCAATCAATCACAGTGTCAACGTACTTGACAGAGGGCGCTGCGGTCGGCGCCATCTTACAACATTCCACTTCACTACCACGGACTAGGTACCACCCACTCACTTGCGGGATGATTGGAGAAATTCAATTGACTAGTCTGGATGTTTGAAAGCTTTTGGAATAACATTTGAATTGAAAGCATTGTAACAAAAAATCTTTGAAAATCACGTTCTGAACTTATGAATATTTAAAAATAAATTATTGTTGGAACTCGGTGCTTATATCATAGTATCGTTAGTTTTACAAAGTTTTGTGAATAGTTTTACCAGTTTTATTTTTAATTTTGTTTTCTTATAATAGCACGCATAAACACCGACAGCGTGGGAAGAAATACATTTTTTAAAAGCAATTTAAAGAATTAAAAAAATCTCACGAAAAAGATATAAACCCCTACTTGATTCCATAAATCGGTATTTGTTATAACTTTTCAGCCTATCCGACCCTAGTGAAGTGAGTGTGCGTCGATGGAGTTTTAATTAAACCATAAAATACGAAGCGATAACCGTCTATTATTTTTATTGCTTCTATTCGCAAACCACTTGAAGAAAACCGATTAGATTTTGAAGATTCAGTGTCTATCCTCGTAAAAGAACTCCTTTATATCATATAAACTACCCATTTTTTGATGCATGTCGAATAAGTTTGTGCAATATAGTGAACTAGCCTTCCGCCCGCAGTATCACCCGCGTTAAATGAGTTTTTCCCTTGAAATTAAGGTTTTCCTTAAGTTCAAAGTATGTCCTATTATACAACCTAACTTATAATATACCGGGTTCTTCTTCTTCTGTCGAGTGTGTATCGAGTCTATCGACCCGATGAACCCTGGTATCAGAGTTTTTAAACCGCCTAGTAGCACAACTATCAAACCTCTGACATGGTTTGAGTAACGACCACAGTTTCACAGACAGCGACCGAGACCGCCGCCTTAACGTGCCCTCCGAAGCAAGAAATCTTTTTCTTTTCGGACAATCAGGTCATTCAGCCTGCAATGTCCTAACCGTACTGTTCGAAAAAATCACAAAGTGATAAATTCTCAATTATCAGCTTTGTGTTTCCCCCTGGGAATCGAACCCAGTACCTCCGGATTGAAAGTCCATAGCACTAGCCACTAGACCACGGAGGCAGTAACACCTGGTATATGTGCACCAAGTTTCATACAGATCCGTCTTGTAGTTGAAGCGTGATTGAGAAACAAACATCCAAACTTACGCATTTATAATATTAAGTAGGATGGAGCAGGTGTGGTGACAGATTGAGGTGAGATTGAGATATGAACTAACTGAGACAGTTGAGGCAGATCGCATTTGAATTGATCATTCTCCACTTACATGGTTTGAATGAATTATAGTTATATTAATAGTTATTCCGATGTGGCGAGGACTTGATAAATTGGAGATATTTTGAAGAACATTTATTGATTATTAAATAAAATATCTAACTTAGTTGAATACTTTGAAAACAATGCCAGAATAATCCAAACTATTTTTTTTGGAAATTGTATGTCCAGCTCTTCTTACTTCAGGCTTCACATATAGTTTGTTCAGTAACAAAACAACACTCAAGTGTTTTGCTGCTGAAGAAAGTTTCGTCCGAAATTACGCTAATAAATTTGAAGCATAAAGTTTGGTACGGTTGCACGTCACGATCCCAATAAAGCAGAGTTTCACTGCAATAAATCCAGAGCTGAAGGAAACCGTCTCACAAGAGAAGACAAATAACTATAGCAAGGACTGTAATTATTTTGAAATATGTTTTCAGTGTAAATAGCAAAAGTAACATAATTTTACAAAAAGATCATTAAATATTTGCTGGCTGGCAACTTATGTATTTCAGGTGATTTAATTTATATTTAAAAAAAAAATATATAATAGTGCATTGATCTGAGACGCCCAGGAACTGGCACATTTCGTTTCACTATGCAAGTCTCATCTTGAAAGATTTACTGCAATGTAATAGACTCAAATGCTCCTAGTCCTAATCTTATTAGAAAAATATAGGAACGCAAGTATAGGTATAATGTACTGTTGTCCATAAAATACTGTACGTTTGATTACGAAGTAAAATGCGAGCCAATAAGTCCTAAATCCTTCTCAAACCAAAGCTAATAGATTATGGTGACAGCAGCAGGCGGCGCGCTGAGCTCCTATCAGTACCAGGATTGAAAGTGAAACTGGTTGTTTTCTAGTTTATAAACTTATATTTATATATACAGTTATAGATTGTAAATATAGATGTACATAGGTGTATATTATACGCAAAATGAAAAGAAGAACTTTTCATAAATAAATGGTAAAATAATGACTGCTCGTATTCAAGTTTTCACAGATTTGTTAAAGCTCGTCTGTGGCCTTGTCGCTGGCTAGACATGTTCATTCTGGGTACCTCAAAGAACAACTGTAGAAATTTTCAAAACTACAGCAATTTTTTATCTTGATGGACTGTTATTGGCTTAATTTTCTCACGCTATCAGTAAAAGATATTTTAAGTACAAGCAGTTGAATTAATTTCGGAAATCACCTGTTTACACTCTCCATAACAAGAACATTAATAACTTCGAGAAAATCCGTGCACTGGATTCCCGTGCCGATCATTTCCCTGCCTCTACACAAAAGAATTTGAGAAATATTTCAGCAAAAATGCGGAAAATGTCGAATAAGGGATTATTCTTGGATTATTCGTTATTCGCCCGAAGAGCCCTATCGCGGAGCTTACCTTCATTTCTGCTTATATTTGTTTAGAAATCAGTTTCCGGAGAAATGGACAATAGCTTATTGTTACACGGCTACGATTTTGACGTATCCAGTACGTATTGAATAAAACCAATTTACTGGTTACTGATTGTCAAATATGTTTTTTTCAGTTTTTGAAATTAAATTGGAAAAATAACATGGTAATACATACATATAATCACGCATTTATACCTTATGTAGTAAGCAGAGCGTTTGAGGTCAAAGATTTGAGGGTTATTTAAGATAGATTTGTAGGTATACTGCTGAAGTGACACGTTGTCAGCCCATCGCCTAAATTGCATATACTGGAACCTTGGAATCCTTAGCTGGTTTTTACAGCCGGAAGGACATGCAACTGGTACATTCTATGTTTTTATCTCGCTCCCAGTCCAGCATGGAAAAAAGAACAGGGTAAGCCGCAAGATAATTAAGATCACATTGATTACGCTGTAGCTCTTACTTTTTCAGAAGGCAATAATTGTTTTAACTTCACATCCTCCTTTGTTTTTGACTCATTATGAAAAAAATACACAATTCAGCAACGAAACGTGAATTGTGCGGCGTTTGTAACAAAGCCTTGTTAATAAAGCTCATGCGTTGCATTCGAATCCAATAAAGGAGGTGTGTGAAGCGAGCGGTAAAATGATACACTGCATGATAGGTACATAGAATATGCCAGCTGCATTTCGTCCTAGGCATGCTTTAAAAACTAGCTTATATAGGGATCCGAGGGTTTCTTTATAATGCAATTTAAGCGATAGGCTGACAACCTGTTACTACAGCTACGTAGCTACAAATCTATTTTAATTAACCCTCAAAACTTTGTCATACGTGGCGAAACGACCTTTGTTTAGGCCGTTTGCGCTCTTCCTACCCAAAGCATAAAGGCGTGATTATATGTATGTATGTATTTTCATATGATGGATAGAGCAGCTTTAATATTACGCAGAAAGATGCATACAAGTTATGAATAAGTAAAATATTATACCTAGTGTAGATGAGGTGAGCTGATGTGGAATGTTTTTTCACAAACCGCTCCCGCTTACATCATATTTTATCTTTGATGTAAAAGTTTTTATAACTTTCGCACGTTAGATGTCTTTGACGTGTCAAACAAAAACGCACGTCATTATTAACAACTTTCTAGCTATCACTTATTCAAATCTTTCTCTCTCACTGACGTTCGAAAATTTATCATAATGTATTAAGTTTTGCGTTTAAATATTAATGAGTCTAGGTGCGTTTACTAACGTTTACTCTAACGAAGGTGCTCATTAATTAGTTCAGAGTATACTTCTTATGTTTTCCACATCTAAGATCAAAATCTAAATTCAAATGAAATTAATTTTAAGTAAATGTTTAAACATTTCACACTTTATTAATTAGTAATACTAAAATTCTTAAAATATTATGTTTTGAGTACTTTTAAATACTAAAATTATTAAATTTTAAATTAAGAAATCTATAAAATTAGGTTTCACAATACAAACAATGTCAATGCCGTCAGGTTATGGAATTCGTTGCCGCACACGGTCCGTGACAGTCCTTCTGTCGCTATCTTTAAAAAGAGAGTAAGAGAGCATTACCTTTCACTTTCCGTATAGTATTAGTATGTATATATATGTATTTATATTATATTCATGTATATATTGTTATTATGATTTTAAGTATATATATATATATAATTAGTTATTTATGTAATTAATAATTTTCTGGTATTATTTTAATATTATGCTTTATTTGTACACGCCTAATTTGCCTCTCATTTTAAGTCTCACTTCCGTAGGTAAGCTGGAAGAAATTTCTTAGTAGAAATAAGCTGTACCTGTTGTGTCATTATTCCTTGTGTATTATATTTCTGATGTTACTTGTGTACAATAAACAGTAAATAAATAAACATTTTCAAATATTTGCACGACGCGGTCAAGAATAGTTTTCCTTTGCAGACTGCATCTAACTTTTGTAGCGTCGTATCGGCGAAGGCCGAACTATTTATTGTCTTGTCTTGTTGCAGTTTCAGTGGCAAGAAATTTCAATACCCCCGCGGCGGTTCCAATACTCGTGTACCAGGCCACTCAGAAAGTATTGCGATAAATAGTTTTTATATATGGCAGACTGGCCGGTTATAATCTTTTTTGAAAATATGATTACTTGTAAGTAAAAATATGTGTGTTCCATTTTCAAAATTTCTCTCGACATTTTTTGCGAGCCAATTCAAAGTATCGTGTCTTACTGAAAAATGTATCTGCGCCGGGAACATTTTAGAGCTATGATTTTTTACGATTTCAAGTGTCGCCTGAAACCGGATGAATCGTTCGATACACTTCAAATGGTATTTATGGATGAAAGCCCCTCCAAGGCAACCGTGTATCGTTGGTATAACGAATTTAGGCGCGGTCGACCAACCTTGGGGGATGAAGAAAGAAGCGGTCGCCCTTTGACGGCTATTACGGAAGAAAACGTGCTAGCAGTGAAAAATTTAATCCAAGATAATAGGCGAATTACATATCAGGAGATTCAGCACATATTAAAGATTGGATCGGGAAGCGTTCACGAGATTCTACAAGGGCATCTTCGCGTGAGGAGGATAGTATCGCGCTGAGTGCCGCACTACCTCACCGACGCTCAGAAGCAGGCCCGGGTGGAATGGTGCCGTGATATGCTAAACAAATTTGAAGCAGGCTCGTCTCGGCGTGTTTACGACATCGTAACAGGTGATGAGTCCTGGATTTATCAATACGATCCAGAAACCAAGCGCCAGTCGACAGTTTGGGTGTTTCAAAATGAACCAACGCCTACCAAAGTGAAGCGATCTCGAAGCGGGGGGAAGATTTTGATCGCCAGCTTTTTTAATTTGACTGGCCACTTGGCCTCAATTCCCTTACGAGATCAAAGAAGCATTAACGCCGAATGGTATACTACCAAATGTTTACCAGAAGTTTTTTTCTGTTGTGAGCAACAAGTGACCAAACACAGGGCTCCGCGGACTACTGCTCCACCACGACAATGCGCCTGCACACACCGCGCTCAAAACGAGGGACTTCCTGGACAGCACACCAGTCAAACTCCTGGGTCACCCTCCTTAGAGCCCTGATCTAGCACCGTGTGACTTCTTTTTATTTCCAAAAATAAAAAATCAGCTCAAGGGTATACAATTTTCGTCGCCGGAAGATGCGCTGGCTGCGTTCGAGCAGGCTGTAAACGAGGTGTCTACGACGGACTGGAAAAAGTGTTTTGAAAACTGGTTCAGACGCATGAATCTTTGTATAGAGGCTGGTGGAGAGTACTTTGAAAAGATTTAATAAAAATATATGTACCTGTAGAACAATTTTTTTTAGTGTCGCAAAACTTTCTGAGTGTCCCACGTATTGCAGAAATGTATCGGTTCAAAGAAGACTGTTAGCAGATACTATTTGAATATTTTTTGCAGCAAGTATTGTGCTGTTTAACATTACAAGCGGAGGCAGCTTCGATGTGTATGTAGATGATTTTCTGCGAAACAACAAGCTAAGCGGTTTACCACGGACAGAGATCGTTGCATCCAAATGCTGACTTTTGAGTTATGAACTGAGAAACCATCTATCTACATTTGCAGCAAAACTTTAGAAGATTGTATTTTTCTTTGAGCGGAATTTTTCGGTACAATTTTCTCGTTTTGTCGTGGTATATTCGAGATATCCATGTACAAATTCAGTGTAGTTGTGTGTGTGAAAAGGATTTTCTGAAATGAAATCTTGGATTGGAATGCATTTGTCATAGTTGACTTTTCCCAAAATTCGTTTAAAACTTACCAACTACAACATGAAATGTTTCCTAAGTAGGAAATTTATGCAATGTTAGTTTTAAGTCATTTACCACGTAACATACTATTTTTGTGCTGTTGGTTATTCAATTGAAAAAAACAACGTTCCTAGCCCAAGAACAGCTTACTGCTACGCCGTAGAACCTTCGTAGCCTCTTTGTAGCAAACGTCTACGCTGCTTATCTGATAAATCCTTTATATTTCCGTGTTTGATCTCGATTGGACAGTAATAGATCCGATTAGTCGGGATCTAAATAGCATCACATGAACCTTCTTTCTGACTGTTATTTTTTACACATTCCATGATTGGGCTAGTTCATTTTATACGCTATTTTTCTACAAGTCAAATCAGCAACTTGTTATTAAATGTCAAAAACGCTTTTTTGTATGAAAATACTTGGTTATGACTCCCCAGTAAATATTGAGTATTCAAATTAATAATTGCTATATTTAAAAAAGAACACTTTTACTCAGTATTTATACGGCAAAATGGATTGTCAATGAAATTCTCCTCCAATTTAGGATTACAATTTCTCCTAACCTTGAAATAAATTTACGATTACGAACCTAACCTCCGTTCAATTTCAATTTTCCCAGAATAGGTTTGAGCAGAAACTCATTTATTGGGAATTAGCAGTTCAGTCCTCATCTGCGCCGTTTCGATATAAAACTTAAAAACGCACAGAAAGCCAGTTTAGTAATTTTAAGTTTTAGTGATCACTTCCGTACAAAGATACTTAAAGTCACGCCTTTTCTGAGTAAGAAGAGTACCAAGAACCTCATAAAAACTGAATATTAATGTTAACAATTCGGTGCCTTGTAGATAGATCACTTTAATCAGTCGGATAGTGGTCATTTGCATTACACAAACTAAGTCAAAAGCTTTTATGTGGTTTTAATTCAAATAAAACTCTGATTAAAGGATTAGCCCGGTCGATAGTTGACTCGAAAAATCCAGAAAATCATTAGTAGGTAACTTACATGTAATGAAACATACTATTTTCACACTAAACGATAAACAAGTGTTATTCATAATGAAAACTTATCGGCTTACTTGTCTGTATTGAAAGGAGTACAGCGTCGACTACAGCGCCACCTGCCGTGCTGCCGGCGCGGGCGCAGCGAGCAGCGAACCGCTGTCGAAGGTTGCACTTGGCGGGCGATGGAGTGTGACTTTCTTCTCTCCTGATGAAGATCCTCGTATAGGATCGAAACGTCGAGGGCTTATCCTCGTTTCAATACAAACAAGTAAGCCGACGTTTTTATGCTGGCCTGGGAGCGAAAGAAAAACATAGAATGTGCCAGCTGCATTTCTTCTGAGTTTCAGTATATTTTAATTTAGGCGTTGGGCTGACAACCTATCACTACAGCAATATTCCTACAAATCTATCTCAACGGGACCTTGTTTAGGTCATTTACACGCTGCATACCCCATTAGGGGTTAAAAGCGTAATTACGAGTATATGCGTGTAAGACGATCAGTTTTCATTATGAAACATACTATATAGTGCTCGTCCTCGTCGTACACGGGGCGTTGCGTCCATTGTGTGGGCGCGTGTGAAGAGATCGGGAACAGGTGAAACATCGCCTGCTGTTGTATGAACACGCCTGCTGTTGTGTTCGCTCACTCGTGCGCGGCTGAGCGCGAACACGGCGGGAGGCGGGTATCGGCTCGCGGTGGCAGCCTGGCGTACAGACAACAAAGTCACTAAGTATTTGTGTAGGCCATCTTCTTATTAAGCGGGTTTTCGTGTCGGTAGAATTAAACCAGTGGTCAGTCTCGAATCGTAACCACCACCTGGATAGTTAATATACCTAGCTAACTGCTTCTGTAGTCTAGCGGTCTGAGCTATGGACTCTCGACCCGGGGGTCCCGGGTTCGATTTCCGGCAGGGGACAATGAATTTGTGTTGTTGTTTCTAGTTTGGTTAGGATATTTTGCTGGCTGATCACCACATTGTCCGCAAAAGAAAGATGATTCATGCTGTCGGATGGGCATGTAAACAGGTCCTGCGTCTGATTTCTTTCTAGTAATGTCAGTCAATCTGTCATCAGAATAAGAAATTAAAGGATTATAGTGTACACCTGTGTTTAGCGAAAACACTTGGGCACTAAAAACTAGTCCTGCGTAGTTAGCAGATCTCTAGGAGATTGACCGCCATCATCGAAAATCGGTAGGTGGACTATTATTATTTTCTTCCTCTCTTTATGACTTCCTTCCTTACTCTATTCCTCGTCCTACTTCCTTTAAGTATCTTCTTTCTCTTGTAAATACTCTTTTTATTTATATTTAGTGTAGATATATTAACCTCAATAATATTAGATTATAATAATTGTGTTTGTTTTTGTAACCTACTAACAACATGTTTGTATATATTGTGTTTGTCTTTTGTTCTAGGTCGTGAGCACACAGTCTGCTCTCGGAATATTCTTAGCCAATTAATAAGAAACTCCTTGTTCTTTAACGAAGCCTTTCGTCTACAAGCAGAGTCAACTTTATAACAACGAAATCATAGTGGAAACGCCATAACCTAAAAGATTCATTGATTGACTATTATTATACCTAGCTTGGTAAGAAGTCAATAAAACAACATGATTTTACTTGTCAACCGTATAGCAAGAAAAGAGTTATTCAAATAGACCACCAGCATACAAAATACTATTCCATTTAGAGAGTATAAGAACGATAATAGTTAGGTACAAAATATCTTAAAGTTCATATCTACAATGGCACCAGAGAAGAAGCGAAGAACTTCCATGCTGGACTGGGAGCGAGACAAAAACATAGAATGCACCAGCTGCATTTCATATATTCTTTATTGTTTTAAAAATTAAAAATACAGTTAAACTTAAAAAAATAACAACAGGCGAGCTTATCTCTATAAGAGATCTCTTCCAGCCAACCTAATGGGGATAAAAGATGGGAAATTCACGGGAACAGATACAGTTAGTATAATTTAATTACAAATTGATGTATAATAATACTAATACACATATTAACATACTATAATAAACTAATACATGTAAATATATTTATATGATATATAAATGATAAAATAAAATATAATTATATACGTCATAGAGAGGTCATAAAATGCTCTTTCAGTATCTTCTTAAAAGTGAAGCTCGAGGGACTGTCTTGTATAGTTTTCGGCAGTTTGTTCCACAGTTGAATGGCTCGAACAGTGAACGAGTTAAAAAAGAATTTGGTGTTCGATCCAGGAACATCCAACACCTTTGTGATGCATGTGCGCCTGGGTCGAGGATCAGGGGGTAAAAAACGAAATCGGGAGCGGAGATATTCAGGAGAGGATGGGTCATTAAGGATTTTGAAGAGGACTGTTAGGATGTGACATCACGACGAAGTCGGATAGGGAGCCATTTTAGTTGAGCGCGAAATTCAGAGATGTGATCAAATTTACGAAGACCGAAAATGAATCTTATAGCTAGGTTTTGTAAGCGCTCAAGTTTGTTTAGCAGCTCCTCAGTCGCATCTAGATAACAGACATCAGCATAATCGAGGATGGGAAGGAGAAGTGCTTGTGCAAGCATGATTTTAGTGTGAAAAGGAAGGAAATTCTGGAGTCGTTTGAGAGAGTGGAATGAATAATGCATACGTCTGCTAACTTCATTCACCTGTGCCGACCATGACAAGTCACAATCCAATATCAATCCAAGATTCTTGGCTTTGTCAGTATAAGCAATACATACGTTATTATAGAATATCTTAGGAAGATCTGCAACTACAATCTTACAACTGAGCCTACTGCTGCCGACAATCATGGCCTGTGATTTGGTAGGATTTACAAGCAGACCAAAACTCCTTGCCCATTCCTGCACAGCAGCAAGATCTGTATTAACGGCAGCAACTGCCTCACTGACGTCCGATAAAGAGAAATGTCTATAAATTTGTAAATCATCTGCATACAGATGGTAGGGAGAAGAAATGACTTTTGAAATGTTGCTTATGAAAATAGAGAATAAAAGAGGAGAAAGAACGCCGCCTTGTGGAACACCAGCAGATAGGTTTCACCAGTCCGATGATGCATCGTCGGTCTTCACACACTGCTGGCGCCCAAGAAGATAAGAATGAAAACAATCGATCACAGCGGGAGCAACGTTAAGAGAACGGAGGGAACCGAGAAGGATATCAAAGTCAACAGAGTTAAATGCGTTGCTGAAGTCCAATAAAACGACAACGGTAAGTTTGGTATTATCCATAGCATAACGGATATCATCAGTAACATTCAGCAACGCACCAACTGTGCCGTGTGAGGGACGGAAACCAGATTGAAAGGGACATAGGAGATGATTGGAAGTGAGGAAGGAATACAACTGATGGTGGGCCACACTTTCAAGAACTTTTTAAAGTATGGGTAGGATGGAAATAGGACGGTACTGAGAAAGGGAAGTAGGATTGGAGGTTTTAGGCAGTGGGATAACGAAAGCTTTTTTCCAAGCTGTTGGAAAGACATTTGCCGCCAATGAAAAATTAACAATGTGTGTGATAACGGGCAAAATGTCAACCAGTATGGGAATAATCATGTTAAGGCTCAAGTCGTCACTTCCCACTGCCTTTGTGGTAATGGAAAGGATGATTTTCTTCACGTTGCTTTCGGTGACCGGTTGAAATGAGAAAGGAATACAGTCAGGCAGGTCAAGGTTAGAGAGATAAGAGAGAGAAGCAGCTTTGGTATAGTAATCAAGAGTTACAGGGGGAGTTGAGAAGTGAGTGTTGAGAGCATTTAAATCCATGGTACCTATAGGAGTATCCGTGGCCTTGCCAATGCCTAGTGACTTTAAAAATTTCCAGGTTAAAGCTTGTGAGAGATTTTCTAAGGAAGAATGAATGTAGCGACGCTTTGCATCCCTACACATTCTGTTGCAGATGTTACGAAGTTTTTTGTATGCAGCTATGTTTAAATCAGAAGGTTCCATCCTCACTCTACTCTTAGCCCTATCCCGTTTACGCATGGTTCTTTTGATAACAGGTGTCAACCAAGGAGCCGGAGCATGTTTGATACGAACACGTCTGACTGGTGCATGAGTGTCAAAAAGCCTCGTTAGAACCTCGGTAAAAGCAGCCACCTTGGCGTCAATACAAGTGGCGGACATCACAGGACTCCAGTGAATATTCATTACATCATCTCTCAAACGATCCATGTCCATATTGCGAAAATTACGCTGAAAAGTTACTTTAGTTTTAACCTTAGCAGGACGTACTTTATACGTGAGAAATAATAAATCGTGGTTAGAAAATGGAGCCGACATTTGCCCATGAGAAATAATAAATTTAGGTTTGGAAACAATAATGACGTCTATTAAAGATGGCCTACGATTCGGTACATGGTGAGTAGTAGAGAGTGGTAAAAATTCTAAATTTAGGGACGATGTAAGAGAATACAGTTTCCCAGACCTAGCCATGGACGTAGCGTCATCCTTCATTAAACATGTGTTTAGGTCACCCATAATAATGATGTGTTCGTAAAGAGAGCAAAAATTTTCAAGGGTCGACTCAAAAGAAGAAAAGTAGTTAATTTGATCATTGGGACAGTAAACAACACCAAGTAAGATTTTGCTGTGGTTTACAGTAACTTCGAGGAAAAGATGTTCAAGTGAAACAGAATATTGTGAAGGAGAAGAGCTGATCAATGTGGCCGGGATATCACTACGCAGGTAGATGCCTACCCCGCCGGCACCCGCGCCCACACGATCATTGCGGAACAGCCGATAACCTGGCAGAGAACAAGATGTGGAAGGGAGAGAAGGCTTGAGCCAAGTCTCTGAAACTAATATTCCATCGACTATGCCGCTGGTGAAAGATGCGAGAAGATCATTATAATGAGCAGAAAGGCTCTGTGCGTTGATGTGCACCAGGGAGAGGAATGGAGAACTGTGTTGAAAAACCGATGCAAGCTTATCTTGCAACGGTTCAGAGTCAGACAGAGAACAGTCACTATCGCTAAGAGCACTTTGGTAATCATCAGAAGATGAGCAAGATAAATAATCATTGTATATCATATGTAAATAAATATCAAAATATAAATAAATATAAAAATAATATTATTATAAATATACTATAAAAAAAAAACAATCAACCACTTTCAACCACACAAGCTGACTAAAAGAGATTAATTAAAATAGCTTCAATTACAAATATCACTCTGCTCTTCAAGCTAAGGCTTAAATAACAAAGTAACATTTACAACCCAAACCAAGTTACAAACAACCAACTTGAAAAATAAAAATCAATTAAAACCATCATGAATACGACAATATGGCACATGACCGTAGCCACACGCAAAAAAAAAAAAGAAACAATGTTTTTGAACGACTACAGCTGTCATGCAATCTGTCAAAATTGTAGGTTATGCACTTTGCAACTCTAATAAAAATGTACCTTAAAATCAAAGATTAAATTGAAATACTTGTTACACATTACATAATACTAGTTGCGTACAGAGCAAAAACAAATGACAATTTCGTTGCAGTTTAAAGAAAGGCGTACAAAGTAAATACTACACTGATTCACGCATCAACACGGCGTGGATGCGAAGTGATAAGTTGCTGGAGCTCGGTCATAGTTACCACCTTCTTCCTGCTTCCACCCGTCAAGAGTACGACTATGACACCCTCAGAAGACCAGCAGTATTTCTTGCCAAAATGTTTCCTGGCAGCAGCAAAGACAATCTGCCGCGGCTTAGTCAGGAACTCTGAGACTGAAACCGTGGAGCCTTTGAGCGCGGTCTTAGCGTTCCATACCGCTATCTGGTGCTTCATAGAAGTGAAACGCACTAATATGGGCCTAGTCTTGTCCTTTTTCACTCCCAGGCTATGGCAGACTTCAATGGCATCAGCATTGGCCGAAGATAGTTTCATTGTGCCCTGAATGAAGCTGCAAACTTTCCTAGGCAGATCTTCTGTATCCTCTTCAGCCATCCCATGAAGGAGAAGAACTTTGCGGCGAGAATGGGTCTCAACTCTATCCAAACCATTAACAATAAGCTCTACCTGCGATTTCAACATTGCCCGCGCTTTCCACACTAAAGACTTGAAGCTCAAGTAGTCCGCAGACAGCACCTTCACCGTGGGAGTAGCACTAGAAGCAGACGCCTGTTGCTGTTGCTTCTCAAACTCCGACATCCTGGTGTCCATCCACTTAGTGAGCTCTTCAATGTTCTTAGAGAGTTGTGCAGTGTTGTCCATTGTGTTGTAAATAGTAGTTATAAGTTGGAAGTTATTATTGATTTAGAGAGTAGACAGTCAACTTGTGTAATTGGTAAGGTTTAACACATATAAACTATGTACCTATTTATATTTAATTTAAATAAAATTTAGGGAGAGCCAAATTTTGATGTTTACTTTTCCCTGTCTACCCGCAAAAAAAAGCATTTCCTCCTTCATACTTTAGCAAAACAGTTTAATTAAAACTTTATAACAGCTATGTGAAGTCACATCGCAAAGGACGTGACTGTTGCTGACAGCAGGGATGGGCAACGGCCTGGCCACGGGAAATTTGCTGAGTAGTAAACGGCAGAAATCTTCCATGTTGGACTGGGAGCGAGAGAACAACATAGAATGTGCAAGCTGCATTTCCTCCCGGGCATGCTGTAAAAACCAGCTACGGGATCCGAGAGTTTTAGTATATTGCAATTTAGGCGATGGGCTGACAACCTGTCACTACAGCAATATACCCCTCAAAACTTTGTCAAACGTGTTGGAACGACATTTGTTTAGGTTGTTTACCCTCTGCCTACCCCATTCATTACAGTTAAAGGCTTGATTATATGTATGTTATGTTTGTATGTAAACGTCAAAGTATCTTTCATCTACAACAAATTGATAGTAATGTTCTAAACATGCTACAGGCTGTGGCGATCGCACATGCGGCGCATGCCTTGGGGTTAAGCAATAGATGCAACTACTATTACTAGCAGATAATTTCAGATAATTCCTGTGGACCGTAACAGACCTAAGAATTGTTACACCACAAAGCTAGGACGCGCCGGAATCTGTACCAACTTTTGCTGAACTGAAGACGTCGTTTCAGTACAAACTAATTCTTGGTCAGTGTCTAACTCCGTCCATTGTTTCCAAAATTGTTTCTCCTCTCAAGTCAATGGCAAAAAAGAAGAAAGATAATGTTTCTACTGTAGTATGTGCACACACATACATATGATCACATACTGCAATTCATAACATCATATAAAGTTTCTTAAAAGTCTAGGGTACATATTTGGTAAATTGTCGAAATAGTCACAGTTTAAATAAAAGCATACTGTAAAATTCAGCTTAAGGATTCCGTGATTTTCTGTTTATTACAATTTAGGCGATGGGCTGACAACCAGTCACTACAAAACTTATTTTTGTAAAAACTATGATAAAAAAGTGTCATTAATTAATTCTTCTTTGATACATTAATCAGAGCGACAAAAAGAACCGTAAAACTTATTTTAAAATGCAACGTTATAAAGGCAGCAAGTAAAATGTAGTATTGTACATTTGTACAACATGGGCTTTAGCTGCAATAAAATGCTTTTGTGGTGGAAGCGGTCACGGCGTTTCATTACCGCTTCTCATTTGTACACTTTTACAAAAGCGAACCTCTGAAATGCGTCTACGATACACAATAGAAATTGTCAAGGATTACTATTAATCTATTACAGTCTATTAAGACGTGGGTCAAAGATAAAAAAGAGTGACTGCTATACTCACTACGCTTTATATTCACATATAACATACATATAATCACACCTTTATCCCTAATGTGGTAGGCAGAGCTTAAACAACCTAAACAAATGTCGTTTCGCCACTTCTGACAAAGTTTTGAGGGTTATTTAAGATATGATTATAGGTATACTGCTGTAGTGACAGGTTGTCAGCCCATCGCCTAAATTGCAATATACTGTAACCGTCGAATCCCTTAGCTGGTTTTTACAGCATGCCCGGGAGGAAATGCAGCTGGCACATTCTATGTTTTTCTCTCGCTCCCAGGCTAGCATGGAAGCCTGCTTTATATTCACATGGGATGTTATTGCCCATTACCAAGATTTATCCCTCTTCCGAACCCTATTCGACTCTTACAATACTCTTGTCTTTCAAACGTAGCGATGCTATTCTAATTTAACTTTAATAATCTCAAGGGTTGGGTATATGCTTTCTCGTTTTATGTGTTGATAATTAATTGCTTGTAAATTTCAAAAATCGAAATCAGTAAAGTGATATGGGCTTTACATTCTATCGCCTTCAATAGAAAAAAAAATATATTTTTAAAATTCAGCAGAGAACTATTGTCTTCGGTTGGTCTAGATGTCTATCTAGTGACTGGTTCTTTAAGCGAAAACACTGGGTGATTGATAATAGGTATAGCAAAATGCTACGAACTATTTGTGTAACTAACTAAGCTTCGAGTCGAGATAGTATTTGTAGATACATGTATTACACAGTTATTGAGTCATCGATATAATATAAAATCAGGATTTATTATTGTCGACAAAAATTACTGGGATAGGTGGGATTAATATTTGTTGGACGTCTTTTACTGGGCTATAAATGCTCTACATATCCCGCTTAAGTATGTATGTAAAGAGAGAGGCAAAATGCAGGTTGTGTAATAAGTATAAAGGTGAAGGTGCGATAGAGGCTGTGTCACGTGGTGCGTACAGAATAGTGATAAACTGTTTCGTGGAATGCCGCGAGGTGGAGCTGATAGCAAACATCTGTAGCGTGTGTGTGAAAAGTAGGAGTGTGTGTGGTCTTTGTTTATTATACCTTTTTTGACAATGACTATGACTATTAGGACAACGGGCTCGATTCTAGATACCACCGGCTAAAATTAAATTAAAATCTATATGTCACTTTCAAAATAATAAAATTGAAAAAGGACAGGCGTTTTATACTTTATGGTTTTATACTTTGTCCGTTAGATTTTAACGCGCTTTTGTACGCTTCCTCAGTGATTCTGTAAATTTTATCCGCCATATCATATGACGGCGGATAAAAATGACAGATAACGCTGAAAACCACCAATTATAAATCAAAAACCGGAGAGAATAGATCTACTGTCCTTTTCCAATGTTTTTAGTCTGAAAGTGACAAATAGATTTTAATTTTAGTTTTAGCCAGCAAATCCAGATTCGAGCCCATTGAAAAGCTCCAATCCTCTCATATTTCAGCCTATGCAGTCACGCAGCCCTACAGTACAGCTGTAGTTTGTTATCATCACCTGTTTATTTGCTAGAACATTGTGCGTGCGCGGTGATGTGTATCCCTTCCAACCGGCAGAATCAAGACGATTCATCTCGTCGACTAGTTGATGACCAGCCATCTTCCCTCACTAATTGTATAAAGATGGACATTAATCTGCGGAACAACGCCTACACAGCGATTGCCTCTATCTGCACCCTACTGCCGCCCATTTGTGGACGTTAACTGCCCTCCGCCATAACTTACTACCATACATACACACAGTCACGTCTTTATCCCTAATGGGGTAGGCAGAGCGTAAACAACCTAAACAAAAGTCGTCCCGCCACGTCTGACAAAGTATTAAAGGTTGTTTAAGATAGATTTGTAGGTATATTGCCGTAGTGACAGGTTGTCAGCCCATCGCCTAAATTGCAATATACTGAGACCCTCGGATCCCTAAGCTCATTTTTACCGCATGGCCGGGAGATAATGCAGCTGGCACATTCTATGTTTTTCTCTCACTCCCAGTCTAGCATGAAAGTTAGTTACTAACAACCCCTTTAATTGGTTTCAGTTTTGTTTTGTTTAGTTTGATTTTAGCACACTCTAGGCATTGTAGGTAGTTTCAAACAGCCAATTTAGCTTCCACTGAATTCCAGGATAATTCACGTATTCCTTTGACAAGTGCGTATGCAAAGACATTTTAGGAACATTTTTTGTTAACTTGATTTTTGTTAACCCTCGGAAAATGGAATCGGAAATTGGAATCGGAAAGCAGGAACATTCTATGATTTTCTCTACCTTCCAATCCAGCATGAAAGTTACTTACTAACAACCCTTTTTACTTTGTTTTGGTTTTAGCTTTTTTTGTTTTTCATAAATTTCTGCCTTGATAGTTTTATTTTAGCACTTTCTAGGCACTAAAGTATCAAACAGCCAATTTATCTTCCACTGGATTCCAGGATAATTCACGTATTCCTTTGATAAGTGCGTGTGCAAAGACATTTTAGGAGCATTTTTTCTTAACTTAGTTTTTGTTACCTAAACTGCAGTCCAGATTGAATCAAATACATAATAAAGAACAAAAAATCCAGATTCATTATGGTCTACCTTCAGAAGTCAAGTTTTTGATAAAAGTATTCTATTCGACAACCTTTCAGCTCAAAGCAATGGGACAAATGGACGAATGAAGTCACAAATCACTGGACCAAATGAACCACCATTTGCAATTGTCAATTCACAGAAGTCTGGTGTGAAAGGCAAAATATTTGGTCCACACAAGGTCCACGTCTGCTTTGAATGTTAAATTGACAAACAAAATGCTAACAAAAAAAATTAGATTTTAAAAACAGAAATGTTTACAAGAAAGCTTTTTAATTAGTCATACAAGTTAATATAAAAAAACACACAAATATGATTACATAAACTTATTTTGCGCGGCTTCTGAGAAAGCCCACATTACAAATTCATAGGTTGCGTCGAGAGGTTACCCAAAAATGCTGATTCATAATAAAGGTTCCTTTCATCTTGCGGTCCCTTCCTTGGCTTGTAATTTGAACTAAAATTTCTGGAGTTCATTATGGCGCTCAGAAATTGTGTTGAAATAATGTTATACATAGTTTAAGCTCTACATATAAAGCGTTACGTATGATCACGTGAAAGTGAAGTGAGCCAAGTCACGCGCTTCTAGACCGTAGTTGTTTTCAGCTCGGGGCGAGCACCTGGTGCCTTATTTGCAATTTCAAATGACGAAAACAAAAGTATGTGCAAATGTCATTCCATTCATAATTCGAAGTTACTCGCACCATTATTAGGCTCGTATTTAAAAAGCAATCTCAAGTTTGAGAGCAATATTAACTACGGGTTGCACAGGCAATATTGTACTGAAATGACATTTCTGTTACATACTCAAACTCGTTGTCAGTCTCGAGTGCTGTTTATTAAAACGGCCCTAAAAACGAGCCATCTTATTTAGATATGTTTCGTCACAGATTGCTCTCAAACCGCCGTTTACAAGTATAGTTGTCACAAACTGTTCTAAAACAGTTGAAAACTATTTCTGCTCCAACTGCATTTTTAAATATTTCATTAGATAAGAACTAACAAAAACAACAATAAAATTAAATAAGTGGTCTTATGACTTTGATCAAAAAATTTAAATCATTTGGAAATAAATTAAAACGTTTGTAAATTATCAATAACCTAGGCGTAGGAGCTATAAAGTTCTATTGCGTTTATGTACGCAATTACAAATAGTATAAATTATCTGTCGGCGACTGACGGCGACTAATATACCTGAATTCCACAACTCTGAGCTCTGAAACTTCACAAGTCACGGGGTTATCTTAACAAAAATACCGTGATTAAAAATAGTTTAGCAACTTGAAGAATTCATTTTATTTTACGAATCAACTGTGACAAACATTAACTTTTCTTTGTGATGGTCAAGGTGCATAAACAGAAAGATTATAAATTAAGTGCAGCAACACACATTTTTACGCGCAAAAAGTATTGACAGCGTGTTTTGCGCAACCATGTGCGCAGTAAATGACACCTGTATGTTGATGCTGTAAGACAAAGAAAAGTTTACAAAATTGATGTAAACAGAAGGTAGTGTTTGCACCGACAAACAAATTATCTTATCTTATCTTATTTAGCCGACAGTATCCCACTGCTGGGCAAAAGCCTCTCTCCCAAAAAATTAACATATTATTTTTTGTTTTCTATAGTTAAGTTTTTTCCACCAAAATCTTTGCCACTAAGGAGTTTTTCAGGATAATATATGTGTTCATGGAGGAAAATTTTTACTTGAAAACCCCTCAAAAACTCAATTTGAATAATGAGCAAGAAGCACATACCTAAGTACGGATGAGAAAATCTACGATAGTCATTTATATGGAGAAGCCAGACTCGTTAGTTTATTTGAGTAATTTTGACAAACAATGTCGCTTATTCTAGGCACCGAGGCGACCCAAAACGGAGCGAGCTTTCTTACAATGTGTATTTACTTAGTCGTCTGTAGTTTCAACTATGCAAATACTCTTCACTCTTTCTTCATTTTATTTGTTGGAGATAAGTCACGAAATATGCCAGGGAATTTGATTTATAATTTTTACTTAAAAACCTGCGTATGATATTAAGTGGGTGTCTTCCTCGGTGGTTTGACGAACAGAGGATAATGATGACAATATCCCTCCATGACAAAGCGATTTCGGGACGTTATTTGACTTGAGAATCCACTCGCCAAGAAGAAGAAGAAAGCGATTTCAATGCAGAGATAAAAATCTACGAAAAAGAAATCTGTCAAGATTTAATCCTATTTCGGTAATTTGCGCCTTGTAAATGATAAATTATTGTGCTGGTCCTTATGTTAAGTTTAAAATTAAATACACATGGGTACTACAAAATCTTTATCTAACACTTGTGTGTCGATATGAACCAAAAATAGTGTATTGTCACCAAATTGATAATAAAATACTGCAGATTTATTCCCAAAACTAAGTTGCAGGAAGCTGTCAGCTAAATCTACCGGATTATGCTAATGTAATTCTTATAATCCAGTAGAATCAAGTTGAGTCTCCAAACTCGTATAGGCGCAGATTAGTAAACATATGAGTCAAGAGGTGTGGTGTGATACCATCAAACATACATACATGTAATCACGCCTTTATCCCTACTGGGGTAGGCAGAGCTTAAACAACCTAAACTAACGTCGTTCCGCCACGTCTGACTTAGTTTTGAGGATAGATTTGTAGGTATATTGCTGTAGTGACAGGTTGTCAGCCCATAGCCTAAATTACAATATACTTCTTCATATTTTCGTATCAATGGCAAAAGTCACGCAGTCCATCTCCAATAGTCCGCTCGAAGGTTAGCCTCGAGTAAGTCTTCTGCAGTGCAGGTGATGGGGAGGTTGGGGCATGACACAATATACTGAAACCCTCGGATCCCTTATCTGGTTTTTACACCATGCTCGGAAGGAAATGCAGCTGGTACATTTTATGTTTTTCTCTCGCTTCCCACTTAATGGAAGTAGAGATACCCAACCCCGACAAACTTCCTATTTGGCAGTGTATCTGCTTGCTGCACAGAGGGTCACAGATTTGATGTCTGGTTTGGCAAGTATTCGAATTAAAACTCGTTAATTTTTCAGTAGTACTTTGATTTGTTTGCAACTAAGAAACGGAACACAACACCTACACAAACTACACATGCGCGACAGGTGAATTGAATTACGAGTTCTGGGACTGGGTGTTATTTGTTGTTGTTTCTGGAAATGTTCATAGTGATCACCCTTATTACAATAAGTTATAAATTAAACGTGAAAGTCATGTTTGCAGAAGGATTCAGTCTGTACAGAAGCCTACTAAACAAAAAACTAAGAAAACCCTAGCAGAAATTAATTGTCATACCCCTAACTAGGGAGCAACGAGTTGAACACATTCCAGTCAGCGTGGTTAGGGCGCAAATGAGCGTTTATTTTCCGAGAACCAACCGCGCGTGCGTCACGTACATACAGGGTTGGCAGACAGACTCATTTTAATAAATTCAATCCGCTAGATGTAGTGGCTAATTTCATTATGGTGTAGACCTCTCAACCTTTCAGGAAAGGACGTGATTTCTACCCCACCGTTGTGTGACTGGATTTATATAAATGTACTCGTCTGTTAAGAGAAATTGTTGCAGAAGTAAACGTGTAGGGACTTACATAATCAGTTTCCTTCCTGTGAAACGCTCTCTCATAAGATTATTATTAATTAAATTATAACGATATCACTTAACGATAGAGCAATATGAAGATGCAAACAAGTATCAAAAGATTTTATGAGATAATAAGGTAGATATCCTATAATAAGTCAGAGCCCGATGGTGTAGTGGATAGGGCCGCTGCCTCCTGAGCGGGAGGTTGTGGTTCGTATCCCGCCACGTACCAATGTGCTTTTCGGTTTTCGAATTTCATGTGTACGTATGTTTATTCGGCTCTTTTTCCGTGCTTCGGAAGGCACTTTAAGCCGTTGGTCCCGATTAATATCGCTTAATACATACATATAATCATATGACTCATACTATGTTTTTCTTTCGCTCTCAGTCTAGCATGAAAGAATATAAAAATATCGTTTAATACCGTAGATATTAGTTGTTAAGCCTTGCGAGAGACCAGTGCTACACATTGGTGGCTTGAAAAGTAACTTAACCTATTAGGTCTGATTTCCCTTCGCGGTTGTGGAGGTCAGATGGCAGCCGCTCAGTGGAAAACCAGTACTCTCGTACAATCACCTACATTAGGTAGCCAAACAATTTTTTTTAATTTAAAAAATGACGGTACTTATATCTATCGCAGAGTTTGCTTACTGCCAGTAACATGCAAAGAACATGGTGTAAGTCACACCGCCAGTTACAGCGAACGAAAGGTAAACAAATAATAAGCTAACCTGAATAAAATGCACTTATCTAGATACACAAACTACGTAGTAAAAGCAGAAGTCAAGGGCCAACCCTTGCCAGAATCGAGAGATACGGGATCTTCTTCTTCTGTCGAGTGGGTATCGAGTCTATCGACCCGATTAACCCTGGTGTCAGAGTTTTTAAACCGCCTAGAAGCACAACTATTAGGCCTCTGACATGGTTTAAGTAACGACCACTATCAAAGACAGCGACCGGGACCGACGGCTTAACGTGCCCTCCGAAGCACGAAATCTTTTTCTTTTTCGTATAAACAGGTGATTCAGCCTACAATGTCCTAACCAAACTGGGGAAAAATTTACAAAGTGATAAATTCTCAAATATCAACTTTGTGTTTCCCCCCTGGGTACCGAACCCAGGACCTCCGGATCAGGAGTCCATGGCACTAGCTACTAGACCACGGAGGCAGTTAGATTAGATATAAATATAGTTAGATACAGGAGATGATGATAAATAAGGTACATATCCTGTATTTCATTATTGCGGTATTCGAAACCGTTCCTAGCACCGTCACTCGGTCCTCCACTACCACATAAACTAAAACGATTTCACCCATAAATAGAGCCGATGCCGTCTTTAATGTTGATTCCCTTTGTTCTAGAAGTCATTAGAAGGTAAAATTTGAGAGATACTCCCATTACTTCAAGAGAATAACGTAAATATATCTGTTCGTATTGATGTTATTTGTTGTTCATGTACGGGTAATATACCTATTCAAGTTACAAAATATCTTAATATAAAGATATATGTATTTTAATTTCAATGAGTTTTATACAATCAGATTATTTATAAGAGCGTCAAGTCTATTTTATAATAATGATCGTCTTTTATCCAAAAAAAAATACTGGATCACTCCCAAAGATATTCTGCGTAATAAAACTACCGCAACTACGTCTGTGTTTGGGTCCCGCGTATAGTGTTCCCTCAAGACGAATATCCTTCTTCTTGCCCTGAGCGCCGATTTCTCTACGTTATTGATACAACCACTACAACTACAGTCATAAAACTATTTATAGTTTGACCCCAGTTTGTGTAACACTGCTACAAACTTTATTTTGCTATCCAGTAGTACTCGTAGCTACACAGCAAGCTATAAAGCTCCCTTGGGACACAGCTAGACAGTTCTGTTCAGTATCAGTTATACTCCTAATCTTGTTTATTTTACAGCTAGTATGAATATTGTGCTTTTCGGTTTTCTAATTTCATATGCACGTTTATTCGGTACTTTTTCCCTGCTTCGGAAGGCATTGGTCCCGGTTAATATCGTTTAGTACCGTAGATACGAGTATTAGTCGTTAAGCCATGTCTGTAAGATACGGGATACGGCTAGGGAGATGACCCATATCTTCCTTTGAGTGTAAAGACCATTTATAAGCTTTACTAGAAGACTTAGCCAGAGAAAGAAAGCTGCGTTCTTTGTGTAGGTAAATGTATCAACTTACAACTGCAATTGCCAATCCACCTGTTAATTACAGCGCTGTGCCTCAAAAGCTCAAAAGCTTCAAAAGCTTTTTGAAGTGTATCAGTCTAACTCCTAAAGAGCCGCACAACAAACTGAATGCCGGTTATGGAAGGATAAAGCTAATCTGCCTTCCCCCTTTGTGCCGCTGACGGAAAATCTCCCGCCTGGCGAGGCCGACTTGGAAATGTTTAAATGTGCTCCGAACTCAAGTCGGCCAGAGCAAGGATAACCGCTTCATGTGGGGATTTACACGTGGGGTCACGTGACCCTCGTTGCAAATGCGGAGTTGACCCACGAACCATGGCCCGCCTAATATCGTGCTCTATGAGAAGATGCGGTGAGAGTTGCCGACTACTGGGCTAGACCAATTTGTAATGGGGTTTGACTTAACATTGACTCGATAGAAGAAGAAAAATCCACCTGTCAAGCGTTGTCAGTATACCAATTACCTTTAAATAGGTAGAGATGTCCAAAAAAATACTGTTAAAAGAGATGGACTTTTATAGTGAATTAATTACAGGCCATCAACATGACTGTGATTAAATAGCAAACGGACAGTCCTGTCCTGTAATGGCGGACTTATTGAACATTCCTGTTGTTGTTTAAAGCGTTACTTGATACATTCTCAAACAGGATGTTTCCGGGACAAATTGTCAAGCTTTAAGTGGCGATACTAGCCAAGTGGCCATTAGTAAAAAAACATTATTAACTAAAAACACAGTGAATCTTTCGATTGTATTATAAAGCGATCTCAAGATTAAAAGTGATATTAAGTAAACTAGCTGTCACTCTTGAGTGCTGATTATAAACAAGGCCCTAAGATAACTTGATTCTGTTGGACCAGTTTTTTGATTTTTCGCTTGTAGTGGTTCTTTTATTCACTGATGGGGGCGCCACTTGGCTAGTATCGTCACCTCAAAAGCGTGTAGACAGCCGCCTATTTTCCCCAGACCATGAAAGCATGGTTGTGTCATAAAACGTTTAGCAAGTTAAATGCGACAACAGTCAGGCAGAGAGCCAAGTCGGTGGCGTCTACGGCGCGGCGGTGGTGGTGGGAAGTTAGCTTCTCGGATTTATTCAAATTACGCCCAAATTTCCCCAAGATTTATTTAATAAAGCGTCAGCTGATCTTTTACAAAGACTCGCAAAATATGTTTTATAACCTCTGTCGTTGCGCAAAATAATTAGACAGTTGTTGCTATCACCACGTTTATCTATACTTATACCAATATTTTAAGGAGCCCCTGGGCTAAGTGTCGCCCTCATCTCTCATAAAATAATAATTCACTAAAAACACAATCGATCGAAAATCCGGTAGATCAGATTGAGTTTAAAGCAATGAAGGCCGTTTAGAACCTCATAAACTTGCAACTTATAGTTCGTTGTAGTTACAGTTAGGAAATTTTCGACTAATGCCTACTTTTAGCACTTTTGCTATCTGTGAACACTGCATTTTTAATTTATAAAGCTTGAAATTAACTTCAGTTTCTATATCTGATCTACCGGATATTCGAATTATTGCGTTTTCAGTGAATAATGATTTTTTAACTGATGAGGGCGCTGGCGAGCACCGGGGATCCCTTTAAGTAAACACTAAAGTACTTATTTACAAGCAAATAAATGGACTTCTATTTCCTATTTTGCTTGTTTATTTTTCACGACATACTTATCACATTACTAATTTCAAATAAATTTTACACATAAAGATGACTTAAACCGAAGGTAAGCATATCAAAACTTAATTAGACCAACAAATCGGAAAATTTCAGCTCTGTATTTGTAAAGCTGAGGGATGATCAGATTGGCCCAGCATCTGGCTTATCTTATTCCGATCGCGGAACTGCCGACGTACATATTAAATGAGTCTTTTATGAGCCTCCGGAACTCCAAACGAAGTTTAGATAAAAATCTCAACGAAGCGCAAACATACCGTTAATTCGATGATACCGAGAAATGAAGATACATTCGTATCATTCAATGTTTATTTACAGTCATTGGAATCTGGAAATATCTGAATTTTGAATGAAATGATCTGGTTATTGGATCAACAGATAAATTGATATTCTGAGAACATGACTCCTACTTAGCAGTTATTTTATTCCTTTTTCAATTTCTTTTCTTTATTACAAATGGGTTTGATCCTGACTCTAGACACTAGCTCAGGGATGACCGTGACAGAGTCGACAATGGAGCGAGCTCACCCAGAACATGCCTGTTATACACTGGAAATCTAGTGGAACACAGCAAGCTGTTTGTCGCCGGACTCCGGTGTAAGGGCGGTTGCGACCCGGGTGGTCCCTTGTGAAACCTACCACCGCGTCTTTCTTTTAAAGTGGTTTTTAGTGTACAGGAACATGCATTGAAAAAAACTGTACCTATGTAATGATTCTGTCCATTGTATCTCATCTGTTTCCTCTTTTATATAGCAGACCTTAAACTTTTCTGAGGTAAAATTTAGTTTGCTGGATACATTGGCGACAGGCTGGATGCAGCGGGTGAGTGACGTCACAACACAGCATTAATTATGCAGCTGCTTGCAGTTCGACGAAGATCGATCGCAGAACTGGTTCTATTTCGGAGAAACCAGGACTGCTAGCTACAAAGAATGAACCAGCTTCTTCTCATCCCGGGATTATAAAAGTTAATACATATTTCAGGGTTTTGATAGATATTAATAAGGGTATTGGATTCATTGATAATCTGTCTTCCCCATGAAGCATCGAGGTGTGATCATGATGTATAGTAGGTATGTATGTGATGAAGAGCCGTGTCGTCCTCTGTCTAAACCAGCCGTCATTATTCCTCCTCCCGAGATGTCAACAGTTAGTTAGCTTAGTTTCCCAAATTCATTTCCTTTGTCTTAAATTGGATACACTCACACGATTATACATTTAGAACACCCATATCGGTACGTCCCGTCTGGGTCAATATTGAATGACAAGAATTAGTTCTATTTAAATATTTTATTTCCCATTTTGGAAAAAATATGAAAATGGATAACAACGGGAACAATAAATCAGAATAATTCATTTTCGTTGTCAGCCTATCGCCTAAATTACAATATACTAAAAACATCGGAGCCCTTAGCTGGTTTTTACAGCATGCCCGGGAGAAAATGCATACATACATACATATAATCACGCCTTTACCCCTAATGGGGTAGGCTGAGCGTAAACGACCTTAAACATAGGTCGTTCCGCCACGTTTGACAAAGTTTTATGGGGTGTTTAAGATAGATTTGTAGGTATATTACTGTAGTGATATGTTGTCAGCCCATCGCCTAAAATACAATTTACTAAAACCCTTTATTGCGTTCAAAAAAATTACGATAAATAAACAATTTTAAATTTAGTTCACAAAGGTGAGCTTATCTCTATAAAGACATCTCTTCCAGCCAAACTGTAAAACTGAATATGAGATAACAATATATACGGGGACAAGACTGTACACGCAAAAGACTTTTACATATACATATAACCTAGAACCTACATAAACATACATATATATTACTTAAATAAACATCTATAAAAATAATAATACATACATATAATAAATACAAATACCTACGTACATAAATACTAATTTTGTTGCGATAGGAAGTGCTCTTTCACTCTTTTTTTGAAAGAGGATATAGATGGACAGTCTTGAACTGTCTTCGGAAGCCTGTTCCAAAGTTGTGTAGCTCGAACAGAAAAGGAATTGGAAAAGAATTCGAACCCTCGGATCCCTTAACTGGTTTTTACAGCATGCCCGGGAGGAAATGCAGCTGGCAAATTCTATGTTTTTCTCTCGCTCCCAGGCAAGCTTCCATGCTTGTTCTGTAATATAATGATACTGAGTTTATTCCGTACCAACTACTGTATTTTACATGGTAAAACCTCAGAAGCAAAGAAATGAAGGGATAAATGCTAATCTATGAAAAAGCATTGCTTATCTAAGAAAGGGGATTTCCTACTCGGTCCTTTTATACAGCTTCAGAATATCAACATTCCGCTCCGAATCCCCCTGAGTATAACAATACACACGATGGTGTCGATTCACAATAAAATTGATAGTCTAATGATCGTAATTTCTTAATTATATTGACAGTACTTCTTCTTAGTAGGGTTTATTTCTCCGGACCTTGGCCGCATCGGACGTGTGTTAGGTTGTTCTCTAGATTTTTATTCGAAATTCATCATCATCATCATTCGCTTGCCCTTATCCCATTTATATTTTTATTCGAAATTACTTTTCTAAAATCCTATTGGTCCATTTGAAAATTTTCAATTCTCGTTTACTCTTGTGTGATCTTTATGAGTGACTCCACCCAGTGGGCGGCGGGATCAAGAAGCACTATCCACGGCTGATCCCATTGCCTGTTGTGCGTCAACACATCACCAAAGTAGATTAGAAATAACAAACCTGAAGACAAACTTGTGAAAAAGTGAAGTGCGCACCCATCGTGATTTGATCCGTGGTCTCCGGCGTGTGGGTCAACTGCTCTGACCGTTGCGCCACAAACATAGTGACGCGGCGCCGCGAAATACTGATACACTGCTTGCGATCTACGAATCAACTCAACGACGGCCTGCACAATGACATCTTGCGGTGGATGCGGTAAACAAATTCTTGACTTGAATTATATGGAATGCATTAAATGTAATAAACTTTACAATCTGTTGTGCATAAATACAACAAAAGAAAACTTCAACCTGTTATCTGACGAGTATAAAGCGAAATGGTTATGCCCTACGTGCGTTTGCCAACTACCAAAGAGAGATAACTCAGGTACTCCTGGGCGGGAACTAGGTAACGCCCAGAAGCTAAATGACATGTTCACGAAGAATATTAACGTGACCAGAGGGAGTCGACAGCCCGCAACAAAGTCAAAAACAGACGCCGCTGGCGAGGATACTTCAATGGAGAATAAAAATTCGTTACTTATAGAAGAAATTCAGCTAATTCGGCGGGAATTTTGCGATTTAAAAAACTCTAATTTGGAAAATACGAAACTGCTTATGAGTTTCCAAACATTGTTGAACTCAACTATAAAGGACTTTTCTGAAAAATTTGTAATGGTTAAACGCGATACTACAGAAATCCAATTATCTCTCTCTAACGTTCTTCACATCAACAATATTCGCGAGCAAGAAAGTTTGAGCAATGAATTGGAAATCATCGGAATTCCTGAGAGCAATAATGAAAACCTATGTCATATTGTCATGACGGTCTCGCAGAAAATAGGCCAGGAGCTGAAAGAAGACGAGATAGATCATGTGTTTCGTGCCGGTCCAAAACAAAACAAAAAATCCACTTCATCGCTAAACACAAACAAGCTCTCTCGACCGATAGTTGTAAAGCTGCGGAGACGTCGTAAACGTGATGCTTTGTTGGCCGCTGCCAAATCCAGGCGTAACGTGACTACTGAAAGCGTTGTCGACGGTAAACCTGCAAAATTGTATTTCAACGAGAGGCTCACCAAATATAATCGGCAGTTATTTCGTGCAACTCGTAAACATGCATCTAAATCTGGTTATCGCTACTGCTGGGTCAAAAATGGCCACATATTTGTCAAGCGCTCCGATGGGAAACCAGCAATCAAGATTATCTCAACATCCGACATCGAAGACAAAATTGCACCGACTACCCCTCAATCAGCATCAGTATAAACTCGATATTATTTTGAAATATGTTTACTGTCCCGTACTTATTTTTGCAGTCTTGTTAGTATACTTTAAAGCCTATGTAACTAAATCGCGACCTCACTTTAAAACTCAGACACAAATATACACTCTACACCTTACTCTATACCAATTATTTGAACACTTCACACGTAAATCATACATCATATTCTCGTCTGCAGACGTCAGTTCCGACCGAACTGATTCTCAAACTACTAAACCACAGAGAGGCAGTTAAAGTAAACGGAAATATTGTAGCACCCTATCATTAATTAAATAATCATCTGATAAAATTAATATGACCACAGATAAATATGTGATCGTCTAAAAATTATTTTGTGTCAAATTAAAAGACCCATACGTTGTGTATTCAAATAGAAAATTAAAACAAATCTAAGTTAAGTTTGAATAGGGTAATCGTAATTGAAATTATGACGTAAGTAAAAAAATTATTAGTAAAAAAAGTTCAGAATCAAATTAAGCTGAAAAATAACACAAAATGACCAAAAATAAAATATAAATGAGTAATATAAAACATGCGAATCACATAAAATATTTTCAGCTGAAATGCAGGAATCAGGAATCTCCATCTTCTTTCTTCTTGCGCATAACTAACCCAAATAAAATAAAACCAAGCATACTTTATATTAAGTCTCCCGGCTAATGTAGCGTGCTGAAAGGTACAAAGACAAAATAACCAGGGAAGGGAATTTGAATAAAGATCTTTAAGATCTTAGAATTAGGATACCTAGACAAATGAAATGGCCCTCCCTTCCAAGCTACAGACCATGCCAACGCGCGAAAACCTTGCACAGACTAACACTAAACCCTAGTCTTATCTAACTTGCAAATCTTAATACAATCACAAACTTCTTTCATACTACCAATCATTCATCAAAGTCATACAAGTTACCAATTAACTGCAGTGTTGTCACCTGGGACGGTCTACTAATGTTCAAACCTTTTAATTATCAATTTCTCTGTTCAGTTTGCAATATAGTATAATTTTCAAGGACTGCTGTACCAAAATCACATGAAATGCGCAATTAGTTCAAATGATAGAGACTGTGTCAAGAAATTATCACCTTTATAGCTCGCTACGTCAGCTGAGAAATAGACCATTAGAGGTTTGTATGAATACCTATTCAAATGAATTCTCGAGAGTTATGGGCCAGCTACTCTCGGAGCCCATAAGCCTTGTCGATGTGTATTTAATGTACCTATGTAAAGTGTTATCCTAAATATAAAAATAATTAAATATTTGAAAATACAAGTTATTGATTTTAAATACTAATATCTTTAAAACACCGTGTTTTTTTTTTTAACTTAATCAAAATATTCCTGTTAGTTTCTATTGCAATCGTTCATCTTCACACTCACGCTCACTGATATTTTACACATAACACACACCTCCTATTTTCTATTCTAATAAAACATTTCCCTACGATTATCACTGAATGATGACTGAAAACTCGCAACGCTGCCGGTAGGAAAAGCTGAAACTATCACTTTATTACGAAATCGTCTATCTGTAAGGTTAATAAACTCTTATAGTAATAATTACAACAATGGACTTCGATATAATACACAACTCCGAAAATAAACAACACACGATGCTCGGAATCGCCAATTTCCGCGTTAGAACATCGTCCCGGCCCGTCAGCAACTGCCAACCCCCACTGCATGCCCGCTGTTCCTCTGTTTTTTTTAATCTTCCAATTTCTATGCTATATTAAGACAAAGTAAAATATCTTTTGTAACATTAAAAATTTAACTCTATTTCCAAGAAATAAGTATGGGTATTTATGCATTTGTTACTCTTGTTTAAATGCTGGGTCATGTCAGGTAAAATTGTCTCAATTTTTTTACGAAAAATCTAAATGCTATTTGTTTAAGTGTTGGGTCGATTTTATAAACTAATTATTCCATATGTCATGATAAACGATCGTTACAATATATTCGAAGGAACAGGCAGGGTGAAGGACAAAGGGTTGTATAATGAGAGTCGTATTTTTCAAAAGAAAGCTAATAAAGCCTGTTCCTTCCTACGCTGAACTTATACATGACGTTGATTTATTTAATGTTGAAACAAGGTAATAATTAATACCTGTCATAAAATTCCAGAATAATAAATAACAAACCCGACCAAACCAATTACATCAAGCAATTTTCTCGAGTTAATTTGCAAAGATTATAATTTTAACACCAAGTTTGTAACGAATTATGTTCATGAATAATCGTAATATTGGTAGCTTAGATTGTAGTATCGACGAAGAAATGAGTGATTTTTACGTATTGAAACTAACTTGAAACTGCTTAAATCTAGAATATGCCAGCTGCATTTTCTCCCAGGAATGCTGTTAAAACCAGCTAAGGGATCCGAGGGTTTCAGTATGTTGCAGTCTAGGCGATGGGCTGAAAACCTGTCACTACAGCAATATATCTACAAATGTACCTTAAAATTGTTAATATATATCAAAATAAAGATGTTCGAGATATTAGTAACGCCATTTAGTTAGCAACTAGAGTACTTTACCTATTGTATCTATGACTGTATTGTGGTTCTATAAAAAATAAAAAGTAAGTTGTCCATTACCGCCAATCCGTGTTTTATTAAAAATAACCCTCAAAACTTTGTCAGACGTTGCGTAACGACCTTTATTTAGGTCGTTTACTCTCTGCCTACCTCATAAGGGATAAAGGCCTGATTATATGTATGTATCTATGTAAAACAAACTTCTTTTATTGCAAAAACAAGAGTCTCTATTTCTCGCATTTTTATTAGACTAGAACATTCTGATAAAGTTCAACAGCAGTTTAACAACTACAAAATACAAGTTTGCATTACTACTATTACTGCACCCTAGAAAGACAATGTTGTAAAGACAAAGCCAGACAAAGTATAATTTAAAACCTTAACTGCGATAGCATCCTACTGGAGTTTCAGCTTTGTTGTATCAGTTTTACAAATAGGTACTGGAGCACACTACGAGATGACTCGTGTCTTGTATCAATAGCGTTGAGAGGTCCGAGACTCCGACTTGAGGGTAGAAAGATACTCGCTGCCTAATGGGAACTTGCTCACCGCTTGATACTTTTATTGCAAAGGATATACGTTCATCGTTATCTCCCTAGCCTTGGCCCGTATCTCACGGGATCGGCTACTTATTCTAGGTGATTGAACGAGTGTACTGGTTTTTTACACAGAGTGACTGCGATCTGACCTCCACAACTCAGAAGGGAAACAAGACCCAATCCTAGACGTGAATAAAGCAAGTGGCCCTGATGGTATCCCTGCAATCGTCCTGCGTAACTGTGCGCCTGAGTTGTCTCCGGTGTTGACACGCCTGTACCGCCTCTCACTTGAGACTGGTGTTGTTCCCAAATCGTGGAAGCTTGCAAATGTGCAACCTGTACCCAAAAAAGGTAGTCGAGCAGACCCTGTCAACTATAGACCCATATCGGTAACCTCTATACTCTGCAAGATTATGGAGCGTGTACTGAATAATCGGCTCCTGGCATACCTTGAGGATAATGATCTCCTTAACGATCGCCAATACGGCTTCCGCCGAGGGCGATCGACGGGGGACCTCCTCGTGCATGCCACTCACTTATGGAGCGAGGCTATCGAGAGACATGGTGAAGCACTTGCCGTGTCTCTGGATATCTCCAAGGCCTTTGACAGGGTCTGGCACGCTAGCCTTACTGGCAAGCTTCCCGCCTACGGGTTACCTGCTGGCCTTTGCAACTGGATTTCGGACTTCTTGAGCGAACGATCCATACAAGTGGTCTTAGAAGGCTGCTCCTCCGGACAACAGGCTATTGATGCCGGAGTTCCTCAGGGTTCTGTCCTGTCTGCAACCTTATTCCTGCTGCATATCAACGACATGTTTACACCCAATACCTTTGGGTACGCTGATGACAGCACGGTTGTTGACAGATATCTGTCCAGTGCAAGGGCCAACAGTGAAACAATCCAGTCTTGTCGGGAGTCCATGGTGGATCGTCTGAACTCATCGCTAAGGGTAATATCCGAGTGGGGCGATGCCAATCTCGTCAAGTTCAACGCATCCAAAACCCAGGCGTGTCTATTCTCGACAAAACGGAGTCCTTTTAACCTGGCTCCAACTTTCCGGGATGTATCCGTACCGATTTCTGACCATCTTGAGCTTCTTGGTATGAGCCTTACGTCCGACTTGAACTTTGGACGTTACATTGAGTCTCTGGCCACAACAGCTGCCAAAAAACTTGGTATCCTCTCGAAGGTGAGGCGATACTTCACACCGGGACAGCTATTGCAGTTGTACACAGCTCAAGTCCGATCGTGTATGGAGTACTGCTGCCACCTTTGGGATGGTTCAGCTAAATACCAGCTGGCTGCCTTAGACTCAATCGAGAAACGCGCTAAGAAGCTCATTGGAGACTCAGCACTGGTTGAGGCAAAACTACAGAACCTTGAACACCGTCGCAGAGTGGCGTGCATGTCGGTATTTTACAGGATACATTTCGGGGAGTGCGCGTTAGCACTTCATGACCTTATACCCCCCTCCCCTTTCCATCTCCGGAGCACGAGGCGTGGACAGGGGTTCCACCCTTATGTCGTGGATATACCACAAATTCGCACGAAGCGGTTCGCTTCCACATTCTTAATGCGAACGGCTAAGGAGTGGAACTCCCTGCCGGCGGATCTGTTTCCGGAACAATATAACCTGGGCCTTTTCAAGGCGAGAGTGAATAGGCACTACATAGGTGAGTATGTTTCAACATAGTCCGCATCGTCACTTTCCACCAGGTGAGATGGCGGACAAATGCTCGCCTATATATATAAAAAAAAAAAAAAAAAAAAAGGTCAGAGTTTTCAAGCCGCCAATGCTTAGCACTGGCCCTATTCACTATACCATCGGGCTTAGCTGAGATGTTTTAAGACAAGATTTAAAGATTTCATCAGTTCTTTGTCTATAATATTTATATCGAAGAGTCCTTTTTTTAAAACTTAATGTTTTTATCCCTAGAATTATCCATTTTGGTTTCGGGATTTCTGGCTTGACTTTAATATTTTTTATCGGGAAACAGGTTATAAATAGAGAAAAGAGTTCGTGGAATTTGTCAAACGCGTTTTCTACGTTGGTTTCCTTAATTATCTAGTCTATTAGTACCATGCTGGACTGGGAGCGACTTTCTTTCACTCCCAGCCCAGCATGGAAGAATGATTGAATGATTTTATTTGTATTGATCCCATGATTTGAATTAGAATTCATATTATACAAGTTAGGCATGTCATAAAATTCACAAATTGTTAACTCGCATGGGTTAAGGCTAGCTCTGAAATGCATTTTTTTGCAGATAGTTAATAATGGTGTTACCTAAATAAAAAACCAGCACAAGAGTCAATATTGAATGGAACTCTTTTTTTCTTTCACTTCTTCTAAATTTGAAGATTCTATACTTTAGTTCTTCTTCTTAATACTTTAATAATGGGCTTGATTCTAGATTTTCCGGCTACAACAGAAATTAAAATCACACTAAAATTCACACTAAAAATATTGGAAAAGGACAGGAGATCTATTCTCTCCGGTTTTTGATTTACAGTCGGTGGTCTTATGAGTTTTCTGTAATTTTTATCTCCCGCCGAACCGCCGAAACCACAGAAGAGTAAAAACTAGCGCTCCCCGAAAAATTAGAAATATACTTTATTGTTTGCAACTTCAATTTTCTATATTTCTATCGCTTGAGAATACGTGGAATAGATATATTATTCAACTGAATGTCGTCAAAAAATAGCATCGAGCGTTTTTGTGTACTTTAGTAAAAAAAATACGTTGTATTTTTAAATACAACGTTTTTTTTTTTTAAAGTATGTGACTGGCGACAGCGGTTTGATAGGTTTTCATACAAAGTTGGACTTGACAGCCTATCTATTAGGGAGCGGTAACGACTTCTCAAATCAGTGTCCAAAACGTATAAAAGCGCGTCAAAATTTATCGGACAAAGTGTAAAACCATAGCATATTTCTTCCGTACTGGCCTGGGAGTGAGAGAAAAACATAGAATGTGCCAGCTGCATTTAACGTACGTAACATAACATAAAAATACTTTATTGCACGTAAGAAAACAAATCATACAAAGCAACAGATAACAACAAAAAAAAGACAAGTACAACATAGGCGGCCTTATTGCTTATTTCCTCCCGGGCATGCTGTAGAAACCAGATAAAGGATCTGAGGGTTTCAGTATATTGTAATTTAGGCGATGGGCTGACAACCTGTCACTACAGCAAATCTATCTTAAATAACCCTCAAAACTTTGTCAGACGTGGCGAAACGACCTTCATTTAGGTCGTTTACGCTCTGTCTACCTCATAAGGGATAAAGACGTGATTATATGTATGTATTTATGAATCGCCTGTCCTTTTTTAATTAGTTTTTTTAGTTTGAAAGTGACAGATCAATTTCTGGTATCTGTGGTATCTAGAATCGCGCCCAATAACTAGACGTTTGTAATTGGAATACATATCTCGAATACATTAGCACGAATCAACTGATATCTACGCATTGCACGCACGTTTCATCCTCTTGAAGCAATGCCCGCGCGAATATCTCTCAACTCGAATGCTGAGTCCGCTGTTCCACAACAGAGGCAATAAACATTAAAGATGTTATCGGCTCCAATTTATATGAGTTAATTCGTTTTCGTTAAAGGCTGTGAAGCGGCGAGTGATGGTACTTCGAGCAATTTCCGCAATAATATAAATACTAACATAGTAACGCCTTTATACCTAATGGGGTAGCCAGAGCATAAACGACCTAAACAAAGGCTGCTCCGCCACGTTTGACAAAGTTTTGAGTGTTATTAAAGATAGATATGTACCTACATATCGATAGCGATATACCTATATCGCTGTAGTGACAGGGTGTCAGTCTATCGCCTAAATTGCAATATACAGATACCGTCGGATCCCTTAGCTGGTTTTTACAGCATGCCCGAGAGGAAATGCAGCTAGCACATTCCATGTATTTCACTCTTTTAGTCCAGCATGGAAGAATGTTCCCAGTCCAGCATGGAAGAAAATGAATAATGTGTTCTAAACAATGAAATGGTAGTTTAGAATATGTATTATATAGACTGTATAAGCCAGTTAAGGGTTCCGAGGGTTTCGATGGACTGATAGCCTGTCACTACAACAATATACCTCCAAATCTATCTTCAATAACTCTCAAAACTTTGTCGGACGTGGCGGAACGACCTTTGTTTAAGTCATTTACGCTCCGCCTACCCCATTAGGGATAAAGGCGTGATTATATGTATATATAAAGTTTCATGACTTGCCTTTTGCTACCAGCATTTAGATGATTTCCTAAACGTAGAGCCCTGCACCAACCGACTGACAATTTATCTCTGTGACGATGAGCTGCGCACACGTCGAAGGCGGTGACGTCAGCAGACTATAGTGGAACGTCAGCGTCAGCCGGTCGTCGGTACTGAAAATAATTATGTAGAGCAGAAATTGGTGGATGAAATAGAATAAATGCACTAGTCGAATAAAAACTGCTAACCGAAAAACCTCCTATCCTTATTTAGCTAACGCATGTAACACATACACAAACATACATATAGTCACGCCTTTATCAATAACGGGGTAGACAGAGCATAATTGACCTATACAAAGATCGTTCCGCCAAGTCTGACAAAGTTTTGAAAGTTATTCAAGACAGATATGTAGGTATATTGCTGTAGTGACAGGTTGCCAGCCCATCGCCTAAATTGCAACTACATAAACACATACGTATATTTCAGACAAAGGAATATACTTACCACATAGGTTCAGTTCCTATGTGGTACTGGTAAGTATATTCCTTTGTTTATTAAACCAATTCACTTGTATTATTTGACTATGGTAGTGGTTTCGTGAACCTTCGTCGCTTAGAAAGAAGAAAGAAGAAAGAAAATAATTTTATTTTGCTCCACAACACAATACCAAAATGTTTGAAAATTAATCTTATCCTAAAATATAAATTATATTGTGTAATGGGAACAAAAATTGTCTCCACTCAGCATATGTACAGGAAGCAGAAGCTACCTACAGCGCTGGTATTCTGTGAAGCCAAAATGAAATGAAATGTGGACAGCAAACTTGTTTCCGTCTTTAAATATTAAAAATAGGTTATAATAATACAACTAAATTCAGATACAAACTAATAAACTTTTTGCTTAAATGAGATGTATAAAAAATATTTAAAAAATTGTATTAATAACATTTTTTTAGATATATAAATATTCACACTACTAGACCGATATGCTTGCTTGATACCGCTTGGGACTACATAATCCCGATATTTAGTACCGCGGTCACGAACTAACACATTACGCTGTAATGTTATTAGCGCGGGCCGCAGCGACCGCACGGGGCACGGGGCACGGGGCACGCTCGGGGCACGCTCGGGGCTGTGTGTAGGAACACTACTGTGTCACACGGGACATGGGGGAATTTGGTCGAAAGGGGACGTGGTACGAGTACTTTTATCTATTATTATCTTTACGGGTCAGCAATTCTGTTTTCTTAAAGATATTTTTTGTATCCTTGGTTTAGGAGCTTTGTTTTTATTTGGCTTTTATAGTAAAGAAAGTCTCAGTATTTCCCAAAACTTCTCCCGCATTTAATAAAGATAGTTATGTTCACCATCATATTAATTTAACTTTTGTGCCCTTCACATTAGGAGCAGGTGCAAATTTGATTAGTAGTTTATTGTAAATGATAATAAAATGTTAAATTAGCAAAATCTTGATAATTTACATACATACGTATAGTCACGCCACTATCCCTAGTGGGGCAGGCAGAGCGTAAATGACCTAAACAAAGGTAGTTCCGCGACGTTTGACAAAGTTTCGAAGGTTATTTAAGATAGATTTATATATATATATATATTGCTGTTGGGACAGGTTGTCAGCCCATTCGCCTAAATAACAATATACTGTAAACCCTTGTATACCTTAGCTAGTTCTTACAGCAAGCCCGGGAGGAAATGCAGCTGGCACATCCTATGTTTTTCTTTCGCTCCCAGTCGAACATGAAAGTTGATAATTTAACCAACTAACTAAGTTGAAAATTTTATTATTGCAGTTGCTAGAACATATAAAAGTAATAAATTTTTAATAGATCTATTTTGTACAGATATTTTTAACATTTACGTATCTACGTCCACAGTAGTAATAGAACTCTAAACAAGACTCCCAAGTTTGGTATATCTCCGCAAAACAGCTCACACTGAATCTCACTTCCAAAACGTTACAGTACAGGTACGGAGCGGTTAAACATCGTTCACAACATACGATGATCGACCCGCTTGAAACTACGTTTTTGAAAACAGCTGCGTTCTGAGATTCAATCTATACATACATAAATCACGCCTTTATCCCTTACGGGGTAGGCAGAGCGTTTAACGCCTCGTAAAAAGCGCTTTCGCCACGTCTGACAAAAATTGAGGGCAATTTTAGATTGTAATATGTATTGCTATAGTGACAGGTTGTCAGGCCATCGCCTAAATTACAATACACTGTAACCCTTGAGTCCCTTTTGCTGACTTCAACAGCATGCCCGGGAGGAAGGGCAGCTGGAACATTCTATGTTTTTCTATCTCTCCCAGTCCAGCATGGAAGTAAACATATAATAAATCTCTAGAAGGGTCGTATCTGTACATTGAATATTTTTACAAAAAAAAATTGCAGCAGGCATTATTAACGATATAAAGATCAAACCACTTTTTTTTTGAATTTTTGTCTGTCTGTCTGTCACCACATCACGATAAAACTACTGAACTGATTTCGATAGGACTTTTTTTATTTAACTGTGTGTTACCCGGGTTGCAACTTAGGATACCAAAAATCACGCTACCTGACTTAGGAGGAAGGCAGGAAATTAAAATTTGGCTGTTTCTTAAGCGATTTTATGGTTTTTTTTATTTGACTGAGCATTACATAAACTCAAAGTTACAATACAAATTATCACGCCACCAGACTTAGGGGGTAGGCAGGAAATTGAACTCTGATCGTTTTTAACCGATCTTAAAGGGACTTTTTATTTGACTAAGTTTGTTTAATTACCTGGTGTCCAGCCTAGGTAAGAAATAATCACGCAAACCATTCTTATATTGACTAAGTACCCCAGTTTGTATGGAAAACACGCAGTGTCGAACCCGAAGTGAAGATCAGTGAAGATCCCGCTCCTACGCGCGGAGATGCGTTTTCAGTATGTTCGACACTGCGTGTTTTCCATACAAAGCGGGCGTACAAAGTCGCGGACACAGCTAGTGTGACATACAAGGCTGACTGCATAAAAATTTTGGTCATTTGAAGGGAAACATTTTACTGTTCATTTCTTCCACGAGCCTATGTCGAGCCTGGGGGACTCAACTCGACTCAACATGACTCCACGGATTACGAGGATTTCAGTCGTGTACTCCGGCGGCTTAATCTGACAGCCGCCTCCAACTTTGTGTACGAATAAACAATCTGCAGTGTACCGTTATCATTTACTTACCGAGTTACCAGTTTGAAACTCTTGTCAATATTTACTTACATAAAATTTGATCATGCATTTTTGATTCAATTTTCTGACCAATAAACAGTTCACTGATCACAATATCAGTGTGTCTGGATAATTGCGGACTTCCAGAGTTAAGAGATTCCATAATCACCTAGTAAGTTGGCAAGCTCAGTGTTATTCAAAGGGAAGGAATTCCGTTTTGCTTCCAATTTCTGTGAAGAGAGAGAACATACTCACGACATAATTATAAGATGCTAAAAAACTTTTCACCGCGCAAACATATACCGGATGTAAGAAACAGCGTCCGACTAACTGATAGGGGTTGGTCAGTCAACGATACTGAACAACTTCCACCGAGAAATTATTTCAGGAATTAAATATATAATGGTTTTTCCATACAAAATTTCCATCTCGATCAGTCAATTTGTATGGAAATGCGTTTTTTTCACATCCAGAAAAAAATCCAGCTGATAGTTGTTTAGTGTCATTGACTGGGCGACCCCTATCAGTTTGCGGGAAGCTGTCCCTTACAGCACATATGATATAAATCATTAGCAAGGCGCAAATTACCGAAGATGGATTGAAGTTTGGCAGATTACTATTCGTAGATTTTTATCTCTGCAACAAAATCGCTTTGTCATGGAAGGATATTGCCATCATTATCGTCTGTTCGTCAAATCACTGACGAAGGCCACTCAATATTAAAAGAAGGTTTCGGAAAAAAAGAAAGTGCGTAGTCCCTGGCTTCTTTACTTCCTTATCTCCTAAAAATGAATATTTGCAGTGTACCCAATTGGTGACTAAATAAAGGCAGGGTAAGCTTCCCGCCACCACGTTCCTCCGGAACTGAGTAAACGGAAAATTACCCGAACAAACTAGCGGGATTTGCTGTTCCCAACAAATAACCAAGGTACTTACGATATAACAGATTTCAAACTCCATACACGTACAAGGTTTTTGTCCTGCATAATAAAATACTATTATATCATGAAGAATAATTCAGGAAAAACTATGTGCTGGAAGAATACCGGATTGATAATTCTTACATTACCATTAAAAACGTTGTGGTGTGAAAGAGGATATAGTGACAGGTATAGAAAAAGGAATGCTGAGGTGGTTTGGTCATGTTGAGAGGATGAATGAAAAGAGATTAACTAAACAGATATACATGGCGAGTGTGAGTGGGAATGTTGGAAGGGGAAGACCTCGACGAACGTACCGCGATCAAATCGGGGACGTTCTAGGGAAAGGTCAGGTTAGGAGTACCCTAAACCGACGAGCGTGCATGAAAAGATTGATGAATGTAGATGAAGCGAAAGAAGTTTGCAAGGATCGTAGCAAATGAAAGTATGTGATCTCTGCCTACCCCTCCGGGAAAGAGGCGTGACGTTATGTACCATTAAAAATAACTTATTTTATAATTTGTTTATATTACCCCACTGTCAAGGAAGGGTTATGTTTTTCGCGCGTATCTTGTATAAAATGTACTTATATTATTTTTTATTACCACGTACGAGGGGCGGCTGATATAAAATCTACTTTGTTAAAGAAAGTTTTGAAAATCGAACTGGCCATTGCAAAATCATATACTATATTTATTCCTTTTTCAAAATTATGACGCTTATTTTTTTTCGCTTGCTTTTGCTTTTTTGGCGCGGCTTTGATTTCACCATGTCGAAAGAAAATTGCAAAATGATGAAATTTGAGCATCGAGCAGTAATTAAATTCCTAAGTAAAGAAGGAAATACGCCTACGCAGATCAGAGAGCGCATGTTAAAGGTGTTTGGTGATTCAAGTCCTTCTGAATTCGTCATAAAGTTTTGGTCGAAGCAATTTAAACATGGCCGTGAGAGCCTGGAAGACGAAACACGTAGTGGAAGGCCAATTTCTGCTGTTACCGCAGATAATGTTGAAAAGGTGAAGAACCTGATTCTTGCAGATCGGCGAATCAAGCAGTGGGAGATAGCCAGAGATGTGGGCATTAGCAAGGAACGAGTTCATGAAATTATACACGAACATTTGTGCATGTCCAAGGTGAGCGCGCGTTGGGTCCCTAGAATGTTGACCCCCTTTGACAAACGAAGGCGAGTAGAATGTTGTCAGGCATTTCTAGACCTGGCCAAAGGTAAAGAAGAAGAGACTATCTCCCGAATTGTGACCTGTGATGAAACTTGGATTCGCCAGTGGGATCCGGAAAGCAAACAAGAGTCAATGCAATGGAAATTTAAAGGAGAAAAGCCGCCAAGGCAGTTCAAGGTTCGGCCGTCGGCTGGAAAACTAATGGCCACCGTATTTTGGGATGTCGACGGGATTTTGATGATAGATTATTTCCCTAAAAATACAACAATGAATGCTGAATATTATGCAAACTTGCTTGACCAGCTTCGTGAACAAATCAAAGAAAAGCGGAGAGGCAAACTCAGCAAAGGTGTTCTGATTTTACAAGACAATGCTCCTGTACACACAGCCTTAACGGCGAGGTCAGCCCTGAGCAAAAACGGCTTCACAGAAATTAACCATCCACCTTATAGTCCAGATCTGGCTCCCTGTGACTATTTCTAATTCAAAGATTTAAAGAAAAAAATGAGGGGTCACAGATTTTCGACGGACGAAGAAATGAAAGAGGCTGTGACTGACCATTTTGACGAGCAAAATAAAAATTACTATTATAACGGCATGATGTCACTTATTTGCAAATGTCATAAGTGTATTTCACTTGCAGGAGACTATATAGAAAAAAAAAAAACTAGCCATCAAAGTCTTTTCTTTCATAGTTAGGTAGATTACTTATCAGCCACCCCTCGTATCTCCAAAACGTATTGATGGAATTCGACAATAAGGTTATCGTTCAATTGGTCTTAAGCACCCAAGTGTTCTTAGATAGTTGAAATTTTTCAAATTTGAAAATGGCGGTTTTTAGGCGCTAAAATTGTAAGTATTTTTTTTTTGACTGAACTATCAAGTGGAGTATTAAAATAAAGGTATTTAAAAGGACATTACAATATTATATATGATTTATATGTTAACGTTCAACTTTTTTAATTATTATTATATTGTCCCATTGCTGGGCAAAGGCCTCCTCCCCATCGTTTTTCCACCTCTCACGAGCCTGGGCAATCTCCCACCAATCCTCTCAACAGGCATCAAGGTCGTCCCGCCATATTTTTCGAGGTCTACCCCTTCGACGTTGACCGTCTGGGGGAACCCAAGGGGCGACAACTTTGGCTCACCGCTCCGGATGCATACGGCTGACATATCCAGCCCAGTCCCACTTCAACCTTGCCGTCTTTAGGCCTACATCTGCAATTTTGGTTTTAGAACGCAGCGTAGTATTCTTTTCTCGGTCAATCCGCTTAATACTTAATATGCTACGCTCCATTGCTCTTTGGCAAACCTTGAGGCTAGACTTCTGACACTCAGTAAGCGACCAAGTTTGTGCACCGTAGGTTAGGACGGGCAGGATACACATATCGAAGAGTTTTCGTTTGAGTGAGAGAGGAAGATCTCCTTTCATAAACTGTTTCATGGACCAGTATCTCTTCCAGGCATTATCGATACGGTGATCGATTTCTCTTTCTTGCCTGTTTTCGAAGGAGACTAGCTGGCCCAAGTAGATGTACCCATCGACATTTTGCATAACCTGCCCATCAACTACTACCCTACGCTTTGTGCTGTTGGTCATGGTCTGTGTCTTAAACATGTTAATTTTTAGTCCTACTTCAAGGCTTGCCGTGATCAGATCTTGGAGCATTTGTTAGAGTTCTAATGATGTGAGCGCGAAAAGAACAATATCGTCGGCGAACCGTAAGTTTATTATTTTTTTGTTGCCAACGATGATTCCTTTCGTTTCCTATGGAACCGCTAGTTTTTTTAAATACTTCCTCCAGGGTGCAGGTAAATAGATAAGGGAGAGTGGATCACCCTGTTTGACGCCTTTTTTATACCAAAAGCAGCTTTGTAGACTAATTCCAAAAGCTTGATATGTCTCGTCTTTGTTTTGCAAGCGTAAGGATGTGAAGATCGCTTCGTGATTAGGACTGTCAAATGCTTTGCAATAGTCTAAAAAGGCCATATACAGTGGTTTATTGAACTTATTGTACTTCTAAATGATCTGGCTAAGTGTAAACAGATGGTCGGTCGTAGAGAAAGATGGGCGAAATCCGGCTTGTTCGACTGGTTTAATGAACAGAACGATCAACTCTAAAAAAACTAATTCATTAAAACATGTTTTATAGGTACTACAAACGGATTGTTTGAATCCTTTTTTAATTTTAGTTTTATTTTATTTGCTATTAAAAGTGCTATCGTTTACAGATTTTTCTGTATGTATATTTGAACATGTATTTGAATAAACCTTTGTTCATCTGTAGCTAGCCAAATATAAATAAGAGGGTTTTGTGGCTAGGCCGGAAAAAGGTAAATTAACCATTTTCATTTTGACCCCACTTTATACAAGAATAATTTATATTTTTTTTTAATCGCGCATATTATGACTGGTTTTAGGGCCAGTATTGAAAGTGGGTCGGAGTATTTACACCGTGTAGTACTCAAACATGGTGAATATCAACAAAACTCAGGTCTGCAGATGTACTGAGGAGACCTCCCAGCTTTTTAATGAACTTAGGTATAGTATTTCCTTGTAGGACTAGGAGCAAAAGAAAAACATAGTATGTGCCAGCTGCATTTTCTCCCGGGCATGCTGTAAAAACGAGCTTAGGTGTTCGAGGGTTTCAGTTTATTGAAATTTAGGCGGTGGGCTGATAACCGGTCACTACAGAAAAATACCTACAAATGAATCTTAAGTAACCATCAAAACTTTGTCAGACGTGGCGGAATGGCCTTTGTTTAGGTCGTTCAGATTATATTATTATATTTTATTTTGTCCATAAATGTATTACCTTGTCCGTAAAAGTAAACCGTACTTTTCCATAAATAATTTGATTTGTCTGACCGGTTTAACAAACTTTTATTTTCCGCCCTCCTGAAAGTTTTATAAGCGAAGGTTTCAATCCACCCTGAATTCCTAATATTTTGTCTATTTACATGTTCACAAACAAACTTGGTCTGTATACATTCGAATCAGAACTAATTTCTGAGGAATAGTTTGATGTTTGAACTGAGTCTAGACAGAAGCTACTTAGATAATATTTAGGTACCTACTATGTCTTAATGATCGTAGCTTTTGTAAGAATTTTTAGAGCGAGGACTATAAATATCCTCCAAGTGACACTATGGGCCGTAATTGTAACCAGTTCTCAAGAGTGACAGTGAGTTTGAGTTTGTATCAGAAATGTAATTTCAGTACAAACTGGCCTGTCAAATCCATATTTAATTTTGTTTTTAAGTTTGAGACCGCCTAAAAAATACGAGCCTATGTCGCGCCTGAATGAACAAATGAGGCTCTGAGTCAAAATTCTAGGAAACCATTACCAAATTTTGTCAGAGCTTCCAATGAAATTCCTCGAAATTGTTTGTAATGAGAAATGACTTATGGCAAAAGAGGCAAGACAGAGTTCTGTACCTGTTAGGCACAATCCACGAATTCGCTCATTGGCCGGAATAAAGGGACATTTCGCGGATTGGCGAATGCAAAACACACAATTCGTGAAATGGCCTTTTATTTAGGCCAATAAGCGTTGTAAAACATCCATTCTGCGGACTGGCAAACACCAAAAGGCCAATGGCCGAAATGAAAAGAATTATTTTTTTTTTTTTTTTTTTTTTTTTTTTTTAACATATATAGGCAAGCATTTGTCCGCCATCTCACCTGGTGGAAAGTGACGATGCGGACTATGTTGAAACATACTCACCTATGTAGTGCCTATTCACTCTCGCCTTGAAAAGGCCCAGGTTATATTGTTCCGGAAACAGATCCGCCGGCAGGGAGTTCCACTCCTTAGCCGTTCGCAAGAACGCAAGTTCGCAATTTCGCAAGAACTGAGCGTTTTGCCTTTGCCGATCCGCAAAATGTCCCTTTATTCCGGCCAATGAACGAACTCAAGGATTGTGCGTAACTTACTTAGCAAAATAAACAATTTTTTTTAAAAGTAATGCGACATTGAAGAAAGTGACTAATCCCAATCCCAATTTTTAATCCCGTCACAAACTTTTTTGAAATGATAAATCCGGACACTCTACTCGCATCGGGAATTTGAAGAATTCAGGGTCCTTTCAGAGGTATGGTGATATAATTAATTGGGAATTACCTAGCTATATCAGACTTATAAAATAAGGCAGTAGTTTTTTTTTCTGGGCTATGATACGACGTGTAACAAACAAACACCAAACAAAAAGGTAACAAAACAAAAAACAAACACTTACCTATTCAAAATATGTTTTTTTAATATATTCGGTTCTAAGGTCACACATGATAAAATTCAGATGGGTTCCGCAGAATTGAATTGCAAATAAAGCAACAGGTGGCCCCTCCAGATTGAAATCTACGGTCTAGGTGGGCCACCATAAGGTATAATCTAATTCTTACAAAAATCCAAACTGACCACAGACAGACGTTCAAACTGGTCATTGAATGTATGAAAGGGTTATCAGACCTATTATTGACCTATTCAATATGAAAGGGCGAAGGGCAGTTAGTGTCAGCAAATGGGCGGCAGTAGAACGCAAATAGGGGCAATCGGTGTGTAGGCGTTGGTACTTAGATTAATGGCCAACTTCGTACAATTAGGGAGGCTGTGGGGTACTAAACTACTTCTATTTTAGAAAATCTAATTACACTGTCTCGAGAGTTCAACTATCTATAGGAGTTATTATCTCTTGTTATGCAAATGATCCAACACGTACTCTGCATGCTAATCCCCGGTTGTCGCTCGCACGAGACAGATGGCGCTATCAGCTCCCCCTCGCGGCATTCCGCAGCGCACTACATCACCATTCTTTACGCACGACGTGACACAGGCGGTATTACGCCTTTACCTGTCTTTTGCTGCATGCGTTCTGTCCTGGGTGAAACTACAAATATTTATTTATTTTAGAGCCTGTAGTGTCCCACTGCAGGGCAAAGGCCTCTTTTCCTACCTTCCTTTTTTCGCGATCTAGTGCCAGTTCTCGCCATTCGGTCATGTGTGCGTCTAGTTCGTCTCGCCACCTCTTTCGGGGTCGTCAACGTCGTCTCCTAGCGTTTCCGGGTTCCCATAAGGTGGTTCTTTTAGCCCATAGAACATCTGGCATTTGAGTGACGTGACCGCCCCAATCCCTTCAAGTAAGCAGCCTTCTGATCTACATCTATTATTTTTGTTTAGGAACGCAGCACTGAGTTCGAACTCGGTCGATCAGTTTCACTCCAAGTATGCCTCGTTCCTACAAATATAATTTAAAAAAAAACATACAAATGATATTACTATTACAAAATAATGAGTCGTAGCGTAATGCTTGGGCTACGCATAAACGTCGTAGAATTTTACTACACGGCTCTAACTTTCATCCATCATATTTCTCATTCTTTCTAAAAGCCTGTCACTAGACAGACAGACAGACATCTCGACTACATGATGAGTATTTTTCACTGCTAAGCATATTAATGAATAATTTACTACGGAAGACAATTAATTGATTGTAAAGCATCCATTCCATTTTACGAAGCAATTAGTACTTACTGCTAGCTAGTAGTAATTTCACTTATTTTGCAATTTGTTAAAATATTTAAATCACTACAATGAATTCGCTAAAGACCGCCAGTTCTGTCAACAACAGAGATGAGCGACTAAAAAAAAGTCACAACAATTTCCAGTTAGTACCGCAGCTCCACAGATTAAGCCGTGGTTCGCTTTTGTTGTAAATATTGTGATAGAAACGAGGAGCGGTAATGAGAGCGCGCGACCTTCGACCGCGGCTGGACAAAAGCTGTTTGTAGGCGTAAAGGCCCACGTGCAACAAAACTACATTTTACATGCCGGTGAAAGATAGCGTTTTGTATGGTTTTTTTAAACAAATTTTAGCTCTCAGATTTTTGTTTGTAAAGAAACTAGTTAATGTAGAAAAATGCGATGAAGCTATAATTATTTTATTCTGCTGTCACGCTCATATTTACCGCTTGTTAGATATTAGATGCGCTTTTTATTTTCGCAACTTGGTGTGGAGATGACAAGATTAATGAGGTATCTTTAGATCCTCAAATGTAGATGACATCCAATAATTTTGTTATATTACGTCAGGATGCTATTGACACTCTGACTTTTCACAAAAAAAATATAAAAAAGGCGAGCGAAAATACCTTCATTGTTTTTCAGTTGGTCTATAAAACCTTTCTGTTGTTTAGATTTTGAGCTTTTTCTGTAACTGTAAGTTCAAAATATTACAAATCGTCTGAAAAAAATATCGCAAAACCTTACAATGTAAAGACGCTCACCTAGAAGATGAAAGATTTCTAAATCCAAGGGCAGCTGTGTGTAAGGCATTATCAGACCTATGTAAATACTGATGTGATATCGATTGAAGCCTGTAGGGATAAGGGCAGCGGGAAACACATCAAACAATATTTACACCAAAAAACAATATTTTGTGTGCCCACGAAAAAGCAGGAGCTTTGGCGGATTTTGCCTTACTAAAATACTAGGGGCCGCTGATAAAATATTGACCAAAACAGTTTTACTTCCGTGCTGGCCTGGGAGCGAGAGAAAACGAAGGGTTTCATTATATTGCAATTTAGGCGATGGGATGACAACCTGTCACTACAGCAATAAACCTACAAATCAATCTTAAATAACCCTCAAAACCTTGTCAGACGTAGCAAAACGATCTTTGTTCAGGTCTTTTACGCTCTGCCTACCCCATTTCTTATTTCTGCTTCATAATCTTTAATACGTTTCAAGCTATATTTCTTGACCGTGAAAATAATAAACCCACTGTAGTTCCGTTTGACTTTATCAACAAAGTTGGACCAAATATTTAGCTTTTCAACTACTTGATTGTATAATTTGGTTTCGCAAAATTTAAATAAAATGTCTTATTTAAGAAATCAATTTGTAAAAATCAAATATATCAAATATTAAATATGATAAAATCGTGAATGCAATGTATACATATTGATCAATAAACCATAAATTGTCAAATAAACATCATCATACTCGTAATATCCGATGAGCTTATAACAAGATATTATCCTTAAACGTCTTCAAAAATAATAATCCATCATCATCTTGCTAGCCTTATCTCTTATCTCACGGGGTCAGCAACCTAATCTCGGTGTTAGAGTGAGGGTACTGGTTTGTACACAGAGCGACTGCCATCTGACCTAGAAGGGAAACCAGACCCAATCTTAGATTATGTCCAAGTTTTCAAGCTGCCAATGCACTTGCCTCTGACATGGCTTAGCGACTAATATCTACGGTATTAAACGATATTAACTGGGATCAACCGCTTAACGTGTTTTCCGAAGTACGGGAAAAACGCCGAATAAACGTACATATGAAATTCGTAAACCGTAAAACACATTAGTACGTGGTAGGATTCGCACCACGACCTCCGCTCAGGAGGCAGCGGCCCTATCCACTAAACCATCGGGCTCTTCAATAATAATCCATATTTACAAAATACCTCCGGTTAATTTGTAAGCAAAAGTAAAGATAGCCCGTTGGTAAGGTCAGCTGATAGTATTATTATTATGTTAGTTATTTGAGGAAAGGGTCGTGGGTTCAGAGAAGTGAGAAATGTGAGCAAGATATAAGTTAGATAGAATATGTAGGATTGTTAGGCCCGTATCGATAAACAGCACTTGAGACTAATAGCTACTTTGAGTTCTTATCAGAAATGTCATTTTAGCAAAAACGGCCTGTCAAATCCATACTTAAAATTGCTCTCAATCGTGTGTTCGCTTTATATTATTATATAATACAAGCCTAATAAAATCTACTCATATTTACATTCTTTTTTTTTTTTTTAAGCCTTAGGCCTGTGTTGATAAACAGCACTTGAGAGAGACAGCTAGTGGGAGTTTGTATCAGAAATGTGATCACACAACTGGAACCTGTAATATCCATACTTAATATCGCCCTCAATCTGATCGCTTTATAAATACGAGCCTTAATTACTTTCACATTTCTTCTATTTCAGATAAAATAACAAACATAAAAGTATAAATTTTAGTTTTTTCTCCAAACTCATTACAGCTGCTTTATTGAAGTATCCCATTCCATAACATGATACTGATAACTAGTTGTTAGTGAAATCGTCTCGGCCAATCTTAGTTCGAACAAGTTAGTTCGCTGCCACAGAGTGGGTGTAAACAGGGGGGGGGGGAGTTTATGTAACTCTATTTAAAGTTTAGCGATGATTGGAGAATTGGAGTTGATGCTGTCCGCGCGGGGTCGACGGACCTGCTATCATAAATAAAACTTTTTATCAAACAGGTGAAAATACTTACCGAATCCTACATTTTTATAACAGGTTATTTCACAAAAGAATCTATTTTGATTTAATTTGAATAAAGGGCTCGATTCTAGATATAAAACTAAAATTTTTCTGTCACTTTGCTCTATGGTTTTACACTTTGTCTGCTAGATTTTGACGCGCCTTTGCACGTTTCTTCAGTATTTCTGTTAATTTTATGAGCGAAATTTTGTTAGGTGAGCGACCTTTGTTTAGGTTGTTTAAGTTCTGCCTACCCCATTAGGGATAAAGGCGTGATACATTTATGTATGTATGTATGTTTAACCGCTAAATAAATCTAAGACCGGAGAGAATGGATCTGTCCTGTTCCAATGTTTCTAGTCTGAAAGTGACAAGTAAGTTTTAATTTTAGTTTCAGCCGGCAAATTTAGAATCGAGCCCATTGAATCAGAAACGTAGACGTTCGCTACAGAGAGGCTACGGCGTAGCAGGTAGCTGCTGTTCGTAGACACCGCTACGGATTCAGTACCGCAATATTAATTTAAAAAATTGACGTGTTTGCAAATTAGCCAAGTTACTAAAACTCTTTCTTCATTTTGTTGTCATATCTGATATCCAAAACATATTTTAGAAACAAGATCTCCAATTAATAAACATGAAACTTTGTTTACCTTTATTCTAAAACTGAGTTGTAAATACTAATAGCTAACTAACTAGATTTGTTTTGTCGTGTAAATACAAATAGTATATTTTAAATATTATTTACAGATTTAAAATCTACGTGATTTACCTGTATCAACTAAAATAAATCGAAATAGTGTAGGTTTCAATTTGTTTTCGTTTATACTTAATCCATGTCCAGTACGAAACATTCCGTTTGGTAATAGAGTACGTGCTCTTCATTGGAAATTGTTTCATAGATAAAAAACACTATATTTTCAAGTGAAAATTTACTGTTTAAATTTCCACTATACATTTGTTGGCAGAAAAAAAAATATAACATGAGAACTGAATCATGAAAAAAAATAATTTCGCCGCTGTCCATTATAGTATGAAGTTGGGTTCTTGCGAATATTTTTTCGGCGGAGTTAAAAAATACTGGAAATAAAGGTGGTTTCTTGATTTATAAATTCCTTCCTCTTGAATCTACTCTATCCATTAAAAGAAACCGCATCAAAATCCGTTGCGAAGTTTTAAAGATTTATTCGTAGATAGGGATATAGGAACAGAGAAAGCGACTTTGTTTTATACTATGTGGTGATGTCGTCAGTGCCTCCTCGTTGTGATCTGCGTCCTTTGGAACAACTCTGCACTCTTCGTCACGAAACAGAAAGGGAAACATCATCCACGTAAACGACAAAAAATCTTGCCGCGGTAATAGTACATTACTCCGAGGTCAACAGAAAGCAATATATGGACGAGTATATTTGGCATTCCAATGTAAACGAGATCATAATATATTGCTTTTTCGGCTGAGAGAAGATTGCTGATTGAAGATTGCGAGACATTTTGCTTGAAAACAATAAGTAATATTCGTATTCCGCCTTAAAATAAGCAATCGTGTACAAAAGACACGTAAACTATACTAGTGTGTCCTTGAAGACTTCGTGTAGCGGTCGTTAATGGCCATTGAGGCCGTTTGGAGAAATTGCTGGCGTCTGCGAATTTGAGGACCGAAAAGTGAATGCAGGGTTTGTTTTTTTTTTGTATAAAAAAGCTTTTTCCGAATAATTGGGAGAAAAAAAAATCTTCATGATGTGTTTTTTTTTCGCGCCTTCAATAAACCATCCCTAGCGCCGGGACGCCTGTGAGGAATAGTATTTCTTTGACAGAGTTTAATGTGAATAAAATTATGATGATTGATGGTGAATATAATTAAGAAAGAAATTTAATTTTGTTAAGCTTTCGTATACGTTATCCTAATTAAATTAAGAAACACGTGTTTCTTGAAATATTGGCAATTTTGAAGTCGTTAGGTGTTAACTACGTAATGTATCACTGCATCGCATTTAAACTTATGAATGCAACAAATACAGACCGCGTTGATAGTCTTGACTAACTTACTTACTTAAGCCCTGAATACTTTAAGAATAACTGATTATGTTCGCTTTCTTTCACACAAAAGAGTTTCGTCTTGTGACTTCAAGTCTTGTTCTCTTGACTCCCCTCTCCTGAAAGCTACCACTAAGAGCCGCAATACAACGCCATATAAGGTATATCCACCTGCTGTATTATATTAAACACCCTTTTTAATGTAAATAGGGGGGGGGGAAATTCTCAACATTATTTTTGATCATACCTAACATCATATCTAACTACAACTGTACGAAGCACAAATGAATAGCAACACGAAAATTGAATATGTAAAATGTTTGTGCAGTCGTTTTAATATGTTGATGAAACATTTTTTTTGTTTTATAAATACAACTAGCTAACCGCCCCGGCTTCGCACGGAAATCAGCAGTGTTTATGTTCTATATTATGCATGTATTATACATATAAACCTTCCTCTTGAACCACTCTATCATCAAAATCCGTTGCGTAGTTTTAAAGATCTAAGCATATATAGGGATATAGCCACAGAGAAAGCGACTTTGTTTTATACTATGTAGTGAAGATACAACAGGATGGTGGTAATATTAACATTGTCCAACGTTTCATAAACCCAACGTACCAGAATAACCAAGACACGGATCTCAAAAAAATAAATTCATCTACACAAAATTTTACAGTATCACAAAACACACAAACACACAATTCACATATTAACACAGTTACAAACACATTAGAATCAAGTTACTTTGCGTAAGCCCGTACCTACTTTCTAAAACCCGACCATAAAGATCGAGACAAAATCTCCTTGAACATTTATATTAATAATAAAATACAAGGAATGTCTTGATTTTATTCAGAGCAAGTTTTCATCGGTGGATGAACTCATGACGTCACTCTGTCTCTTGTGCAGCCAAAGCGTCGTCGTCGGCAACAACAGCTGCATACTAACTGCATTATTACATTGTCTATTAACACACGCACTCACACTCTGCACACTTAGGATCGTATTTATAAAACGTTCTCAAGATTGAGAGCAATTTTGAGTATAGATTTGACAAGCCATATTGTATTGAAATAACATTTCTGAAACGAACTCAAACTTGCTGTCAATCTCAAGTGCTGTTTATCAATACGCGCCTTATTTTTATCTACTTCACTCCACTCGCAATACCGTTTCTATTCGCATCCTGTATGCATGCATGATCTTCACATAAGGGCGTAATATTGAAGACGAGCATGGAGAGTCACGACATCTACGATATTACGATATCACTCACGAACGTAGACTTTTTGTCGGAATATTTGAATCTTATTGCTTCATAAAGGTACAGATTGCTGATAAATACACTGGTTTGTAGAAACTTTTACATGGACCGGCATTCCAGAGACGCAGGTTCGAGCCCTGCCAGAAATGAATTTAGTATCTTCTTTATTTCATATTATATGACGTAAAATAGTATTGTGAGTGCTAAAAATTCTCAAAAATACTATTAAGATATTTTCAGAAACTTTCCGTCGTAAGTTTTTCCATGAATCAAAATCTTTTAAAGTGTCGCTCTCTTGAGTTTTATCTTTACCTAAGTTCAAATGAAGATTATTCATTTTTAATCGTCTACAACTTACAAGCGTCTTACTCAACCCACACCTCGTCGCTTACCATAAAATGACCATAACATAATTATATTTAAGTGGTCGCTGTGAGAATTCCTTACACCCTTATCGGTTCTTTTTGGACTAGTATTTTTTATATATTATTAATATTTAGAAAGTTCTATCATATTAAGTCAAATCATTTATTTCCAAATAGATTCCTAAGAATACTTTTAGAAAGTCTGAGAAAGATACAACAATTCAATAGAACTGTCGGGGCTGGACGTTTGATAAAAACAAGTTTTCTTTTCATGTCTTGTTAAGTACGAAATTCAAAACATTTCAGAAATACAAAGCACGTTTTGATAGGTTCGTTCAAATAAATGAGTCTAATATAAATATTGTTATTGTTCGGGCATTCGAAATTGAGTGGATTTATTGGTCTGTTGTTGTTCTGTGAAATTTACACACAATCCGGAAACAAAAGATGATCCTATTGTAAAGTTTCGTTAAATTATTCACAACATTTCATATCAATAGCCAAACAATAATTCCATCAAATTGAATGAACACGCCAATGGCGAAAGGAATCAGTCTGATCCGATGGAATTGGGGGTGAAATTAATTGTAAGCTTTTTGAGTGTGAGCCGTGAATATCGCCGGCAGATGTTGTTGGTTCTAATTGAAAGGGAATGCGATTATATCACAGGTTTCAATTTGAATAGATTTTATTTGTTACTTGCTGAATAGAAAACATTCATCAATTAATTTGGCTTAAATATTTATTTTATACAGTCGGCCAATTTCACGCCAATTGTTTCTTTTAGAAAACTTTTGCTATTAACATGAAGTTAGATAATTATGGCACGTATTTGTAAAGCTATCTCAAGATTGAGAGCACTATTAGGTATGGATTTGACAAGCCATTTTGAATTAAAATGACATTTCTTATACGAACCCAAACAGGCTGTCAATCTTAAGTGCAGATTGTAAATACGAGCTTTATTTCGCTATTTAAGAAAAATCGTGATATTTTATTTCAAATTAAAATTTTACTAACTTCTTGCCCTCCGGTATCACCCGCATCTAAATGAAATTTCCCGTAAAAATATATATTTCTGTGATAATAAGTATATCTAATCACTCTCCTGCTCCTTTGCCACCAATTTTCACTTAAATCAGTTCAGCCGTTCTCGAGTTGTAAAAAAATTAACTAACACGACAGATACGTTTGTTTCAGATACAAGAGACACACTGTTTCAAATGCACAACATGTATAATGTGTATCTGAACGAGTGATGGACTAGTCGATGGATTGGTTGTGTGATGGGCATCATTTGTGGACCTTCCATGCTGGACTGGGAGTGAGAGAAACACATATGTCATGGGTCAGCTGCATTTCTTCCTGAGCATGCTGTAAAAACCAGCTAAGGGATCAGGGGGTTTAAGCATATTGTAATTTAGGCGATGGGCTGACAACCTGTGACTACAGCAATAAACGTTCAAATCTATCTTCAAAACTTTGTCAGACGTGGCAGAGTGACCTTTGTTTAGGTCGTTTACGCTCTGCCAACCCCATTTGGGATAAAGGCGTAATTATATGCATGTTTGTATGTATCACTTGTGGATGTGGATGAAATCAATGAATCCATTAATTTGGAGTTGACCAATGGTTTTGTTCCGTCGCATTTCTGTTGGTGACATCGTCATATCCAATACAATAGGCATGTTGACCGGTGGCTAAAAAAAATAATACGTTTATACTTCAAACTGATGGCTAAAAATACTCTAGATATCATTTTAAAAAATGCACATTTAGATTTAATCGATTTAAAAATATATAAGTTAATGATTTCAGTTGTCAATATTTACTGGCGAGTGACGTCATAACCCACTATTTTCATTTGAAAAAGCGTTTTTGACATAAAAAGTTGCTGATTTGACTAGTATTTGACTAGATGGAGTTACACATTTACAATGCTGTTTATGTTGAACAAAATGTATGCATCAAGATTTGTATTACCTGATTGATACAAAAACAAAGGCTATAAATAAGGTTTCGCTACTCCACACCAACGTACACACTAAATAACCTTTGACATTACCATTCTATTGACGTAAATATCCCTGTCTTATTATTATTAACCTAATTATCTCTTCCACAAATATACCTAAAAATCTATCATAAATATCCATCAAAACTTTGTCAGACGTGGCGGAACGACATTTGTTTAGGTCGTTTACGCTCTGCCTACCCCATAAGGGATCAAGGCGTGATTGTATGTATGTATGTATTCTAGGAATATTCCGAAAATGAAATCAGAACATTAATAATAGCTATGTAGATTTTACACAGCAATATAGGTACCTACAAATCTATCTAATCTAATCCTCAAAGCTTTGTCAGACGTAGCAGAACGACCTATATGTAGGTCGTTTATGCTCTGCCTACCCCGAGGGATAGCAACGTGGTTATATGTATGTGTCATGTAAACTACAAACCTAATTACAGCTGGTGCGAAGCCACATGAAGCGTCGAGTACAGTAATTATAATGTGCCACCGGAGTACAGCGAGTCAACCACAAATCGCTGTGTTAAAATCTACATAGCTATTATAAGTGTAATGATTTAAATTTTCGGAATATTCCTAGAATACATACATACATTCAATCACACCTTGATCCCTAATGGGGTAAACAAAGGTCGTTCCTCCACGTTTGACAAGGTTTCGAGGGTTATTTAAGATAGATTTGTAGGTATACTGCTGCAGCGACAGGTTGTTATAATAATAATAAATTACAATATACTGAAATCCTCGGACTTAGCTTTTTTTTACAGCATGCCCGGAAGGAAATGCAGTTGACACATTCTATGTTTTTCTCTTGCTCCCAGGCCAGCATGGAAGAGAAACCACAAATTGCTGAGTTAAAATCTAGATAGGTATTATAAATGCTAAGATTAAAATTTTTGGAACATTCCTAGAATAATGTTTTAAATTAAAGATACATACCCATTTTAACCTCAATATTATACATACAGTAATAAACTAGTGAATAATTTTAGCCGGAACAATCAGCAAACATAAATATGCATTTCATAAGTTTATGCAGCGTGATTGAAGTGAGTTTATTTTTTGTTTCTTTCAGTTCTTTGCAGTCCGATCCTCGGTGCCTCGGAGCACACGTGTCAATAATTGCACATAGCCAACACTCCGCGGTGGCGAGTACAGCCAGCGCAGCGAGAGAACGAGGTATAGCACTTCGTACTATAAATGGATTGGACCAAACAGTAAATGAAATCAATAACCTGTTTTTGAGAGCAAAGTTTTATAAGAAGCTTTGCTAATATTTTTACAGAAATAACGAATACCTATAACGAGTACCTAGAGAGCCGGATGGAGTGAATAAAGAGATGATAAGAACATAATACTAATGATAATCAGATTTTGTCTTTAAAGGTCTTCGCTATTAAGCATTTCTTAAACCAAAATAGAAAATCAGATCCACTTTCTCAGTTTAAATTCGAAGAGTGAAGTTAATTTCATTTAATTAGCACCGTATTATCAAATGACGATCAGTACACTAACAATGATATTGTTTTCGGTAAATGTTTAGTCTTGTTTGTTGTTGTGAGCTATTAGAGCTAGTTAGATGCTGCAGCGCGATCAGGCTCCGGTGGTATTGTTTTACTTATACTGAGGTGAATTAGGATCAGAATCCTGTTATTAGGTATAAAAAACTTATTTCTTATTATTATAAGGTTGGGATAGAAACTGTATTACATACATACATATAGTGACGCCTTTATCCCTAATGGGGTAGGCAAAGTGTAAATTACCTAAACAAAGGTCATTCCGCTATGTCTGGCAATGTTTTGAGTAATATTTAAAATAGATGTGTAGGTATATTGCTGTTGTGACAGATTGTTAGCCCATCGCCTAAATTACAATATACTTAAACTGGATTTTGGGGAATGCCCGGGATGAAATGCAGCTGGCACATTATATGTTTTTCTCTCGCTCCCAGTCCAGCATGGAAGTCCCATTGATAGATAAAAAGAAACTTATTTCTTATTATAATAAGATTGGGTTAAATACTGTATTGCATAGCATACAACTACAAACCACCGCGCATTCTTGCTTTCGTATAGCTTAGTCTACGAGCTGCGGCAATCTGCTACAGCGAGGCTATAACCTAACCGCTCTACAATACTGCGAATATAGTTCTGAGTATTTTCTTTCTTCAGTTCAGTAGGTGCAAGCTACAATACCGATATGGAAATCTCTGCATCTCACCGATAGGGTGTATTTCATGACCTAAATATTTTCGTTTAAAGTTTTTTTTATTCTCCTCAAAGTAAATAATTAACTTAAAAGTACGAGTAATAATTACCCTTGATGTATAAAACGTTAAAATCCATACAAATCTATCTTAAATAACCCTCAAAACTTTGTCAGACGTGAAGGAACGATAATTGTTAAGGTCGTTTATGCTCTGCCTACCCCATTAGGGATAAAACCGTGATTATATGTATGTATAAAACATCTATTTCTTTGGAAACGGATAGCTCTAATCTCATTCTTACGCAACATTCAAACCTAAATTCAATAGGTTTCTAATTGAATGCTATTTAGAATTGTTATACGTCCTCTAGACTAGAAGACTACGCCATTGAAGCCCTAAATGGGCTCTTTGATTATTACCTAATGGGTTTGATAAGACTGGGGCTCGATTCTAGATTTGCCGGCTAAAACTAAAGTTAAAATTTATTTGTAACTTTCAGATTAAAAACTATGCTCTCCGATTTTTTATTTCAAGTCGGTGGTTTTATGCGTTATGTTTTTTTATCTGGCGTCATATGATATGGCGAATAAAATTGACAGAAATACTGGGGAAATAAGCAGAGTAAAAGCGCGTCAAAATCTAGTAGACAAAATGTAAAACTATTGAGTATAAATCGCCTGTCCTTTTTCAACTTTATTATTTTGAAAGTTCTTGCATGCTGGACTGGGAGCAAGAGAAAAATATAGAATATGCCAGCTGCATTTCCTCCTGGGCATGCTGTAAAAACCAGCTAAAGGATCCGAGGGTTTCTGTATATTGCAATTTAGGCGATAGGCTGACAACCTGTCACTACAGCTGCTACAAATCTATCTTTAATAACCCCCAAAACTTTGTCAGACGTGGCGAAACGACCTTTGTTTATGTTTTTTACGCTCCGCCTACCCCATTAGGGATAAAGGCGTGAATATATGTATGTATGTTATTTTGAAAGTGGCAGATAAGATTTTAATTTCAGTTTTAGCCGGTGGTATCTAAAATCGAGCCCTGATCTTACTATTTGTATACTTATACTCAAAATGGTAATGAATTTAACTTATACCGTTAATCCTCATGGGAATAATATATGTCTCCCTAAACGACACCATCAGACGAGCTTTGGTGTCAGCCAATATTACAGCGATTTTGGAGCTGACCGGAATTTTCCGGACCGACGGAAAGAGGCCTGATGGCATGACACTAGTGCCGTGGAAGCTCGTGGAAAGTCTGGTGTGGGACGCGACCTGCGTCGATAGTCTGCAATAGCTCCATCTCATATACCCTCCACATCCATGCGAGCAGGTGCCGCAGCATCTTCGGTGGAGACCCTAAAAAGGAGAAAATACTCGTGCCTAGGGAATATATACTTTATCCCTTTTGCGGTAGAGACCATGGGCCCTTAGGGTCCAGCCGCTAAAAGTTTTCTACACGATTTATCGATGCATTCGATGACCAGAGGGCTGGCAGTTTCTTTGCCAAAGAATAAGCCTTGCCAATCAGAGAGGCAATGCTGCCAGCCTCCTGGGAACCTTGCCTCGATGTCGTCTTGGATTAAATTTTCTATTTGCGAAACCCTCGGTAATAATTGTTACATACTTACATAACGTCACGCCTCTTTCCCGTTAATAATTGTTGTCTATAATAAAGGCATTTATACCTAATATATTTGCCTAACGTGCAAAGTAGTTCTTTTGTATTAGTCCTTAAAGGTAATGGTTCTCTGAATCATTACTAAAATAACACTTAAACCTCTTGTATGGTTTCCAATGGTGCCAATATCTAAATGTGTTTGTCATGCGTCAGTATCGGTAAGTAGGCCGTATTATTCACAGTTTGATGGCGCAATTCGATCTGCTTCTCTTTATTCCACTCCTTTCTTTATATTCCACTTCGCTCGTCTGTTTTGGCGCTTCAACTCGTAAATGGAGTTATATGAGATAAATCCGAGTGGGAGTGGGTTTACGATTCGCAATGAGAATGGAATTTAAATCCTTTCATTCCGATCGAGGCGGTTTAGGCTTTTTTCGTTAAAGCCTCTTTTTGCTTTTAATCTACTGCTAATCGTCACCTGAAAGCTCAGTCGAACCAGACTAAGGCTCGTATTTATAAAGCGATCTCAATATTGAGAGCAATATTAAGTATGGATTTAACAGTTAATTTTGTACTGAAATAACATTTCTGATATGAATTCAAACTAGCTGTCAGATTCAAGTTCTGTTTAAAAATATAGGCCTAAAAGGGTCAATATTTTGTAAACCTCACAGTGTATTCTATGTTCATAAAGACGAAACTAAACTAATCTAGGATTGGGTCTGGTTTCCGTTTTGAGTTGCGGAGGTCAGATAGCAATCACTCTGTGTAAAAACGGGTACTGGTCGTTCAATCACCTAAATTAAGTAGCGGCCCCGTGAGACACGGGATAAGTCTAGGGAGATGATGGTGATGGAAGATGAAACTAAACATTTATGTTTCGAAAGATTTGACTTGAGCTATTTCATAGGAAAAACATAATGGTACTCATATTTATTATTTACCATTGTTTTAGGAATTCGTACGTACATACTATAATCGTTCCGCCACGTCTGACAAAGTTTTGAGGGTTATTTAAGATATTATAGGTATATTGCTGTAGTAACAGGTTGTCAGCCCATCGCCTAAATTGCAATATACGGCCTCGGATATTAGTTCGTAAGTTCATTAAATTATTAATTTAATTAACAAGCAAGTTGATATCTTCGGGAAACTGAAAATAAAATTAAGTAACAAATGTTCCGTGGTTCCCGAGGGATAGCCACAATTTACTCTCCCGATTAGGAGCCCCCCTCGCCCCTCCACCCGCTGTCGTCTAGATAACGGAAGGTGGCCCCGATTTAGTGGCGCGGTTCTATAGGAGTATGCTATAGCAGTGGTATAGCGCAGTCCTTATCTCGAACCACTCGACTTACCTGGCTCATTTACTTGTATAAAATCAGTCCGAGCTTATTTACTGTTAAGCTTAATTTACTGGCGACTTTATTTAAAATTAGAATTATCTGCCTATTTCTAAAACAAACCAACGTGAGAGTTAATTTAATTACATTCAAATTAAAACAGAATTGAGGCATTTCATTCATTCGTTCACGGGTCGGCCGGCGCCTGTCGGCTGCAGCGCCGACCGCAATGAGGGCCATCGCCGGTCATTACATTCATTTAAACATTCATCTTACTTATTACAACTACCTAATTTAAACAATCTTTGAGTTAGATTTAATATGTATTTAAGCATTCACGCCCAAATGTAGTCAAATTATTTAGGTTATGATATTGGGCTCAATTCTAGATGCCACCAAAAGCTAAAATTAAAATCTATCTCTCTCTTTTAAAGTAATAAGATTGAAAATAGACAGGTGACTTATAGTTTTATGTTTTTACACTATTTTGCACATTTCCCCTGTATGTTAATTGCTGTCTTAATACATGGCGGTTATATTTATCAGAAAACGCGTAAAATCATATCAATCTTAGAGTATAATCGAAAAGCAAAGCGAAATATCAGAAATCTACCATTGGGTTGGCTGGAAGAGATCTCTTCATAGAGATAAGTTCGCCCTTGCACACTATGTTTTTATATTCCATTTCTTTTGTGTTTATGCAATAAAGGATATTTATTAGAAGAGTCAGACAAACTTAAATTTAAATAGCATCTAGAATCGAGCCCATTATATTCATCAATAAACGACCCATGTTCTGTCAGTCCCTGGTGGAATGTCGCACGAACTAATAGTGGATGTTTCAGACAAAAGCAACTGACGACTCAATTCTTACAAGAATACTTACATCACTTAATTGCACTGTTTTAATATGAATGCTCACATACAGCTTGTGATGACTTGCATAGCCTAGTTGGCAGCGCAGCTACGCAGAGTGACCATAGTTCCATTTCCGTCCGGGCAGACATTTAAATTCTTCATGTCTCGGGGTCTGTTTCTGGGTCTGAGTGTTCTCTGCGGATGTTTCTGTGTTTTTGCATGGTACCCCGATTCAGGGAATCCTATGAAAGTGATCGGGTTTTTTTTCTCAGCGTCAGCATTTACTTGTAATATACTACCAGCAAAGCAATTATACATTCGGAGTTGATATAGTATTTCGTCTGCCATAGCACTGCACCGCATCTCCTCCCGGGTATGCTGTAAACACCAGCTCAGGGATTCGAGGGTTTTAGTAGATATATCTTTCTGAATTTATGGCTCCTAAACTTATAACATAGTAGGTATATTGTAATTTAGAAGATGGGCTTACAACCTGTCTATACAGAAAAATACAAATCTATTTCGGAACGCCCTTTGTTTAAGTCGTTTACGCTCTGAGACCCCATTAGAGATACAGGCGTGATAGTACGTAAAAAGTCCCAGAATAATAATATAACTGCACATATTTTTTTCTATTTCACAATATTCCCAAAAGATAAAGTTAATTGCCTTGCTTCAATCCACAGTATACCTTTCATAACAAATTAACAACAACCTCTCGGCTTTTCAACAACTTGTACACAAATTAATTTACGTACCCTTGTATGTGCCTATTTTATTTTCTTCTAAACATGGAATGAATGCTACATTTACGTTACGACGAGATTTTCTCTGAAGTTCATTAGTAAACCCTTGAAAAGCTTATTCAATATGTTTGTAAGGCTCTCTAATACAAAATAAGCTAATCTGTCTGTAACTTAATCCAAGGCTCAGGTGCCGAAATAAGGACAATAGACAAAAGTGGTCCAAGAGCCTATACTGACGAGACTTGGAGGAAATGAAAGTAAATACTCTCGAATGTAATACATACATACATATAATTACGCCTTTATCCCTAATGAGGTAGGCAGAGCGTAAACGACCTCGTCTGACAAAGTTTTGAGGGTTATTTATGATAGATTTGTAGGTATATTTCCGTAGTGACAGCTTGTCAGCCTATCGCCTAAATTGCAATATACTGAAACCCTCGGATCCCTTAGCTGGTTTTTACAGCTTGCCCGGGAGGAAATGCAGTTGGCACATTCTATGTTTTTCTCTCGCTCCCAGTCCAGCATGAAAGTATGTAATATGTCTCCCGCTTTTCTTAAACCCTCTCCCCTTACTCTTGGCCAGGATAATGTCCTATCCCTAGGATGATATTGATATTGTATGTGTATTAGTATTACTATTTTTTTGTTTTCATTGAAAAAACTCCCTTTTTAGGGGGTGTTGTTTGTTTCAATGACGCGGGTATACACCAATTATTAACGTTATTACGTTTATTATATCTGTTCCCGTGATTTTCCCTTCTTTCATCCTCATTAGGTTGGCTGGAAGATCTTTTATAGAGATAAGTTTGCCTATTATTTTATTTTTTAAGTTTACTTTTATGTTTATTTCTTAAAACAATAAAGAATTTAATAATACGAAAATAATAATAATAGTCCAGGATAATATATATAGGATCCTATTAAGACAAATCTAATCTTCCATACTGGACTGGGAGAGAAAGAAAAACATAGAATGTTGCAGTTGCCCTTCCTCCCGGGCATGCTGTAGAAGTCAGCAAAAGGGATTCGAGGGTTACAGTGTATTGTAATTTAGGCGATGGGCTGACAACCTGTCACTACAGCAATACACATTACAATCTAAAATTGCCCTCAATTTATGTCAGACGTGGCGAAAGCGCCTTTTAGGAGGCGTTTTACGTTCTGCCTGCCCCGTAAGGGATAAAGGCGTGATTTTATGTATGTATGTATGTATTAAGACAAGAGTGAGGGGAGGAGGGTTTAAGCAAAGCGGGAGACATATTACATTTGTGCGACTACCCACAACATTAAATTATTAAAAGTCAAGTTGGCTCTACCGTCTTGTTACCTGATCCATTAAGTTAGATTACCTGCAATATTGTATTATTACGATTCTGGTTAAATCTACCCTCCTATGCCATTTTGTAAATAGTATAAATACAGGCTGATCAATAAAGGGAGCAGGCAGAACCGATCTGACCTCTCAGAAGTACACTCGCTTCATTCATTCGAATTCCAATTCCTTGACTCACAATGGATTTCCAAACATTCGAGAGAGATAATACGACTATGTCAAAATATACACCACGATAAACGTAAAATCATATTTTTATAGTCAGGTTAGGTCACTCTAGACAATAAAAAAATCTGGTAATTGATAATATTTGTCCTAAATCACAAGTATTTACTCAAATTTTCTACAAGTCTTATCAGTGTAGAGTCTTAGACCAAGTTCCATAAATTTTGTAGCTTCTGAATTATTAGTTTTTATTTTTCAAATTAGAATAAATTATTTCATACGTAGAATATACTTTAAAAGACATTTGCCCTACTTCTTTATCAACGACCCGCCATCATCGTCCTGTGTAATTGCGGTTGCGGTCACACTACAGTCGTGTGAAATTAACTGGAATATCATTATTATAACAGCTCTTTGTCATTTAACGTGGTGTGGTTTGCGTTCAGCGCGGTTATCGCGCGGGGCCCCGTGCCCCACTGCCTACAGCCGCCCGCTGGCGAGATAAACGCTCCAATACATACATAAAATCATGCTTTTATCCCTTATGGGGTAAGAAGAGCGTAAACAAACAAACAAACAAACAAACATAAATCACGCCTTTATCCCTTACGGGGTAGGCAGAGCGTTTAACGCCTCGTAAAAGGCGCTTTCGCCACGTCTGACAAAAATTGAGGGCAATTTTAGATTGTAATATGTATTGCTATAGTGACAGGTTGTCAGCCCATCGCCTAAATTACAATGCACTGTAACCCTCGAGTCCCTTTTGCTGACTTCAACAGCATGCCCGGGAGGAAGGGCAGCTGGAACATTCTATGTTTTTCTATCTCTCCCAGTCCAGCATGGAAGAAAAAGAAGAGCGTAAACAACCTAAACAAAGGTCGTTCCGCCACGTCTGACAACGTTTTGAGGATTATTTAAGGTAGATTGGTAGGTATATTGCTATATTGACAGGTTGTCAGCACATCACCAAAATTGCAATTTACAGAAACCTTTGGATCCATTAACTGGTTTTTATAGCATGCCCGGGAGGAAAATCAACTAACACATTTTATGTTTTTCTCTCTTTCCCAGTCCAGCAAAACAGCGTCCAGTAAACGATATCCCGATCCATTCATTAGAAATTTTAACAAAGAAACAACAAAAAAAATACCTCGGACAGGACTTGAACCTGCGATCTGTTTCACATTATTTTAAAAACCTCAATAATATTTTAATATTAACTTGAAAATAAATTTCTTTAATATCAGTAGATGATGATAAATTATTTTTCTTTTGGGAAATTCGCGCTTAATTTAATTTTAAGAAACTCGAGGAGCCGTCAATTACGTCGTTACCTTTTATCCTGTATACTTTTTCCTAAACTTAATATATATTTCTCATTAAATCCTAATGGATATTAATTTTCTTGATCATTTAACTGGCTCTAATTTACGGTAAAGCATCCAGTAACTAACAGGTGTAAGTCATCTTAGTCACCGGAAGAACTTGACACGCCGCTTGACAGCTCGCACGACGCCACAATATCTTTATCATGTCGTCCAAATAAATATCAACGCAAGAATACTCGCCTTGTCAGACGAAGAATAGAGCTGTAGGCGCCGCGACGACCGCCCGCTGAGACACTTGGCTCACTGCCTTAGCCTTACTATTATCGAGGTTACTTGCTAAACTTTTTATAACAAAACCTAACCAGGATTTCTGAATATACCTACGAGTACGTAGAATATAGTCAAACTTGTATTATTTAGGGGGTAGACAAAGCGTTAACAATCAAATAATATGAAATTATACAAGTCAATCAAATTTTCTTCCATAATGGACTGGAAGCGAGAAAAAAACATAGAATGTGCTAGCTGCATTTCCTCCCGGGTATGCTGTAAAAATCAGCTAAGGGATCTAAGTGGGTCAGTATATTGCAATGTAGGCGTTTGGCCGACAACCTGTTACTATAGCAATACACATACAAATCTATCTTAAAAAAACCCTCAAACCTTTGTCAGACGTAGCGGAACGACCTTTCTTAGGTCGTTTACGCTGTGCCTACTCCATTACCCTACATGTATGTATGCAAACAAATTTGACAAGTTTTGACTATCAACCCGTCTACTGAAACTTACAGCCAGAACATTATGTTTTGCTATCGCTCCAGTCCAGCATAGAAGTGTAAACTATTTCGTCATCTTTTTTTATCAAAGAAAAAGGTACTGTTGTCTCTCGAGCGTTAATGAAGCGAAGTTATTTGTCAAGTGTTCCTGTAAGCGAGCGTCACGGCCAACGGGAATGTTTAATAAGGACGACAACACCGACCTGTCTCTACAGGAACAGGACTGTCCCATCTCCCGTTTAATCACAGCTGTGTTGACAGACAACTATTAATTTAGTTAATTTGTAAACTGAAAACATTTTACACATAAAGAACATACCTACCTACTTTACTAACCAAGTTTACCTGATGTGTAGATTTTGACTGACAATTTTGTATGTCTCACAGCAATTTGTTTAAAAAGCATTTAGAAAAGAAATTTACTCTAAGAATATTAGAAAACTATAGTAGAATAACTGTCTCCGTGGTCTAATGGTCAGAGCCATGGGCTTACGACCCGGTGTTCCTAGGTTCGAATCCCAGGAGGGGGCCATAAACTTAATCTTTGTCAATTTATTACTTTGTGAGGTTTCCCCAGTTTGGTTAGGACATTGTAGGCTAAATCACCTGAATGTCCGAAAATAAAAAAGATTCCGTGCTTCGGAGAGCACGTTAAGCCGTCGCTCCCGGTCGCTGTCTTTGATAGTGGTCGTTACTCAAACCATGTCAGAGGCCTAATAGCTGTGCTACTAGGCGGTTTGAAAACTCTGACACCAGGGTTCCTTGGGTTCTTCAACTCAAAAATCCACTCGCTAAGAAGAAGATCTGTAATGTTATAAAAATCCCTCAAAACTTGTCAGACGTGGCGGAACGACCGTTGTTTAGGTCGTTTTCGCTCTGCCTACCTCATTGGGGATAAAGGCGTGACTTTATGTATGTATGTATGTAATATTAGGGTCGCCAATGACTTGGGATGTGGGCTATTTCAAAGTCTTGCAAATGTTTCAATTTAACTTTTGTAATTATATGCGGGGCAATTCGGTGATTGAGCGCTTTCATTTAATCCTGTCAAAGTCAAAGTTCAATTATTTATTTCCAAATAGTCACAAGCGAGTCTATTACCACAGAATATATAATAGTACTACATACTATTACTAAGAAAATTATATCTGTGTTACAAAATAAAATAAAACTATATCACAATGAAGAAGAATGTAACGTTGTTAGTTAATGATTAAGTATGTGTATGGCGATTACGCTAGTCATTTTTTTTTCTTTCATGCTGGACTGGAAGTGAAAGAAAAACATAGAATGTGCCACTGCATTTCTTCCTGGGCATGCTGTAAAAACCAGCTAAGGGATCCGAGGGTTTCTGTATTGGAGGGTTGATAAGTAGTAGAAGTAGTATTTTTATTTATTAGCTTTTCCTTTATACTATATTATACCTGAAGCAAAGTGCCCTAATGTAAACAAGTTTATATATAACTTTATACGTCGCTTCGTATTGTCAAAAAAGGGCCATTTGGATAGCCGAGCGACTGATTTGATGATTGTTATAATAAAAGTATCAACAGTATTACGAGGTTTAGAATTAAACAGCACATTATATTTGAAATAACTTTTTATTAATCAAAACCCGCTTCCAAAGGAGGCGATGTCAGCCGGGCTCATCGTGGCGCAGTCGGGAACCGAACCTGCGACCCATGTCACCCATGCGACCCATGTTCCTCTGGTAAAGCTTCTTTACACAGCTTAGTTTTCGATTGCACCTCGATGTCCCTTACACTTGACTCATGGTATCTAATCTCCATTGTACAACAGTCATTAAACTTTCTTTGACTAGACTAGTATTTACAAAACACTTATAAATAAACAAGGAGGTATTTACACGTTTTTACAAGTAAAGAGTAACATCACGGTGAGATTTACTTGTGATAAGAACTGTTTGCACTTTATTTACTTCACTAGTAGCCTCTCTATCGTCACATTGACATGAAACAGCTGTAGTTCCTTAGAACATTGGAGTTGGTCCGAGACGCCGTGCGACGCCTCGACCTCGCCGCACATGGATGATCGATCATATCCTATTATTGCTAGTTTGAGTTACTGACAATTTTCTTCTATGAGAGAGGAATAAGAGCTCTTTTTGAGTCCCATATGACAATGATCGATCACCAAATGCGTGAAATAACAAACATAAGAAGTCTTCAGAGGCGACGCACGATTTAAATTCGGTTCGTAAGAGAGCGGCTCCTGCCTGCCTACTGCAGGGACAGTGCGAGCTAGAAATGCGACCGGTCGTGTCCGTTCCACTGATGCTGCATCGCGGGCGGCGTCACGTCCAGCGAGCACTGCGTGGTGTGCGTGTCGGTGGAGGCGGTGGGCGCGGGGTAGTACACGGTGGGCGCGGGGGAGGCGCGGCGCGCGCGCACGGACGGCAGCGCACGCCGCGGCTCCGAGCGCCGCAGCGTGCCATTGCGCGCCATGCGCAGCGACACGCGCTCGTTGCACGAAGCGAACGAGTCGTCGCGCGTGTGCTCCGGCGACTCGCGTCCCGTGCCCGCGCGCGCCCACGACCGGCCCGCGCAGAACATCTTCAGAAACACGCGCTTGAACTTCTCGCCGAAGATCACGTAAATGATAAAGTTCACGCTGCTGTTGATCATCACGAGCAGGTTGCTCGTCTTCACGAGCGGATCGAGCTTGTCGAACTCCTCGTCCATGAACACCTCGAAGGCGTTGGTGACGAGTGGCAGGATGTTGCAGAGGAAGAACACGAGCACGACGACAAGCAGCATGGTGGCGAGGCCGAGCTCGCGACGCTGCACGCGCGACAGCCGCGCGCGCTCGGCCTGCGCGCGCCGCACCTGCCGCACGATGCACGCGTTCAGTGCCGCCAGCGCAGAGAACGGCACCACGTACATCACCACCATGTACATCCAGTGTATGTACACAATTATATAAGTGTCCGAACGAAACAAGCTGGTTCTCACACAATAGATATAATCACTCTCTTCACTGGTGTTCGTGACGTTACTATCCGTGACGTTAGAGGTGTTGCCGAAAACGGCATACACCTCCGCCTCGAAGAACTTGGGCATGTTGTATACGAGAGCGAACAGAGCCGTGCCCAGCACGTACCAGCGCGCTCGCGACGACGTGCACAGCGCTTTCGCGCGGAACGGATGACACACTGCCACCCAGCGCTCCACCGTCACGATCAGCGTCAGGTACACCGACATAGTCTGCGCCGCATTCGCCAGCGGGTACACGAACGGCGTCAGGTGCGGGCAGATGTGGAAGTAGTAGTAGTGCATGTAGCCTGTGTAGGGGTAGATGGCGGTGAGGCCGAACAGCAGCACGGAGGTGAGGATGAGCACGGTGTCGCAGGCGGCGAGCCCGATGAGCAGGCAGTTGATGGAGGAGCGCATCTGCGGGCGGCTGAGCACGAGCACGGCGAGCGCGTTGCCCAGCAGCCCGCCCGCGCCGATGCCGTTCAGCAGCACGCCGTGCACCACGAAGCGGAACAGCTTGTCGCTGTCGGGCACGCAGCGGTCCGTCTGGCACTCGAGCGGCCAGTTGGTCGCGTTGTCGTAGTCCGGCCATAGCGCGCACGCCGCCGCCAGCTGCGTCGCGTTCATACCGTCACCGTCACGAGCGACGCCTGCGCCCGCACGCCCGCCCGCATGCTCTGCAACAACACATACACATATACATAACGTTTCAATGACCACTCATACTGAATTAAATCAATTGCCTCAAGAAAGTGGTCCAAAACTAAAAAGGGCACAAGTAATTGAAATGGGAACCCGACCAATAGCCAATTTCATGGTAATTGGCTGTAGTAGGTACATCGCGGATATAGATCCATTTTTAACAAAAATATAAAGGTGTAATTGACAGCGTCCCGTAAACTGATAGATGTTGCTCAGTCAACGACACTGAACTACTGTGAGCAGGGTCTTTTTTTAGGAAAAGAAAATAAAATGCTTTTTCATACAAATTGTCTGATAGAGGTGGTATTTTGCATGGGAAGCAAAATTTTTTTTCATCTCCTGAATGATTTTCCTGGTGATATGTGTTCAGTTACGTTGACTGAGCAACCCCTATCAGTTTACGGGACGCTGTCCCTTACACCCGGTACGTACAGTGTTGTAGCGGGCGGAGTGTGGATGGCTCGGCCCGACGGCGCGCGCGCCGCATCCAGCGCGCTGTCGTCTCTCGCCGCGCAAAGCACGCCAACGCTTCTGTCTGTAACAAACAAATGTACATGTTAAATGGCAGAAAACATACGTAGTCTTCTTAGAAAGTGGATTCTCGAGTCGAACAACGACCCGAAAAACCCTAGTGTCAGAGTTTACAAACCGCCTAGTAGCACAACTATTAGGCCTCTGACATCGTTTGAGTAACAACCACTATCAAAGACAGCGGCCGACAGTTTAACGTGCCTTCCGATGCACGGATTCCGTCCGTCCGTCCTTTTACTTTTCAGACAATCAGGTGATTCAGCCTGCAATATCCTAACAAAAATGGGGAAATCTCACAAAGTGATAAATGGACAAATATGAACTATTTGTCCCCCCCTGGGAATCAAACCCAGGACCTCCGGATCGTAGGCCCTTACTACTAGACAACGGAGGCAGTTAAAAACATACATAAAACATGCATTTAAAGGCAAAAGCAGATTGTTTTGTTTTATGGCTAACAAATGAATGGTTTCAGAATTTAAGTTCTAAGCTTTAATTTTAAAACAGCAAAAGGCTCATGTCATACTGGTGGCTTTTACTCTATAGTCGGAGAGAGAAGCTATTAACTATTGATTTATTTTATTTATTACGTTTACTCATTGTTTTTACTCAAGTACCTATGTATAGTACTCTCGGAATAACTAGTATTCATATTATTTAGCTGTGAGAATTCTACGTCTGGGAGGAGTGCCGTGAGAATGCTAAAGACCGACCTAATAAAAATATGACCAACAACAAAAAGATAAGTAAATCTAATTTTCCTTGAATAAATGTAGGTATTTTAATTCTACTCTGTTCTTATTTAAGCCTAGCAGCAAAATCAAGCTCGGCATCTTCAAAGATATCTATGATAGCCCCTCGTAAGGTTAATTTCAGTCAAGAGATTAAAAAGCAAGCAGTGGGTAAATAGGGTTGTCCCTTCATGTAAACCCGTCATTGAAGGCCACGACACATTCGAGTAGAGAAGGGGGTTTGAAAGGGGCAGTGTGAGTGGCAGTGGCTGTAATAAACCCGGAGCAATGAGGTCGCTCGACCACTGCGGGAATGCGGAGAGCTTCTCATCATGATAATTAAAGCAGCCGCTGGACTGGACGGACCATTCGAGTGTTCGGACCATCTGCCGCCTCGATTAGAGAACCGTACGATTTTGTAAAGTTTCTTTATTTTTACAGATAAATGGTGGTTTCTACCGGCTATTGTAATTTAACAGAGTACGAACGCTTTATATTACATAAGTAACAATACATTTTAATTCATAATTAATTATATTATTCTCAAACAGGTGCAACCATAATTTAAAAACCATAAAATCTTTATAGTTGTTCTTGCTCCTATTTTAATGTATCGGGATGAAGAGAAGCAAGGTTGGGTTTAGATTGGTATTAAATAACTTAAAGGCAGGCCGTGAAATAACCATATTTTTTTATTTTTGACCTAGACAGGGTAATAACGTTACAAAATATGGCTATGACGTTTAAAAATGTATAACGTTTTCCATGCTAACGTTATTTTTGACGTCTCATTTAATAATACAGAGTAGCGTCTTGCAATATATTTACGATTTTCACGATATGAATAACGATTATAGTAAAAAATCAGCATTATAGTATTTAAGTTGGTATTTACCCATGTTCCAGTACAATCACTTTACAACAATCACATGAAACTACAAGCAAAAATAAAATCACGCGCGTGCAATTTCAGTTTCAGTCTCAATCGTTACTTTACTGCACAACATGGGAACAGTGCGTGGCGTAACGTTTATGATAACGATACTTTTTTCGTTTTTATTTTGGTACTAATATTTGATTATTAGCAAAACGATATGCAAATAACGTTATATAACACTTTCATTTCGTTAGTTTTCAAAACGTTATAAAGTTCTACTTAAAGAAACAAACCGTGCTTCGACCCGATACCTGTGCTGATATATTAAAATAGGAGCAACCATTGTTAAGATTTTATGACAAATCAAAGATCGATAAATTGCCACCATAGCAGTAAGGCCGCCTTTGTTGTACTTGTCTTTTGTTGTTATCTGTAGTGTTGTATGATTTGTTTTCTTACGTGCAATAAAGTATTTTTATGTTATGTTATGATATTCGTGATATTTTTATTGGATGATAAAATGAGTATAAAACGTACCTATAAAACGGAAAGTCTAGGATAATGTTTTGATGAGTTATTCAAAAATATTAAACTACTAGTTTAGGTAGTAAATTTTCAAACTGCTGTAATACTTTAACGTCATATTCATATCATAATGGTAATTTAATCCTAGAATTTAAAAGTTGTAAGCCATGTCGGCTGGAGTGACGAGTGCAGGCGAGGAAATTTGCTATCTCCTCTCAACAGCCTTCGCATTTGTATAATTCTCTTCAAAATATGTTACCTCTTTAAATAAAAATAACCAACTTCCGCGGATATTACACCACTTTATGTTTATCTTGGTGTTCATTTAGCATTTTGTTTAGGGGAATAAACTTTTGTCTGAACCGACACCTCAAACTCTGTGTTAACTTTGATTTGATGCCTTTGTTTACCTTTGCGAAGTTGGTTATTGACTTTATAAGCAGGCAGACAACACTCTGTTGACTCAGGCTTGGATATACCGGTAAAGGAAAAAAAACAGTCAAAATGAAAAAAAAGAATGCAAATGCTCACACCCGCCTTTGCTTATTTTTTTTAACCTACTGCGTGTAAAGATAATTTTGTCCAAATTTTAGGGAATTAACCTGCCTGGTAATGTCATACATACATACATTCCCGCCTTTATTCGAAATGGGGTAGGCAGAGCGTAAACGACCAATAATAATGGTCATTCCGCCACATCTGACAAGTTTTGAGGGCAATTTTAGATTGAAATGTGCATCGCTATAGAGACTGGTTGTAAGCCCATCACCTAAATTGTAATACACTGAAACCCTCGAATCCCTTAGTTGGTTGTTACAGCATGCCCGGGAGGAAATGCAGATCGCTCATTTTATGTTTTTCTATCACTCCCAGTCCAGCATGGAAAGAATTACATAACTAGTGTAATATCTTTTGTCTTTCAAAAACGTGCCTAGTACATAGCATGTCACGTGGTAGAGTCTCGTAGCGACTACCCGGCGACATCATTATACCAGCCATCGTAGCTACTACAGTGTTCGTACGTACAGCGTTCATTCATTGGTTCACGCGCAATGAATTCTGCTGTGTCACGGGGTGTGTGTTTTACGTAATTAATACATTTCGTTAAACGTCTTATGCATAATATGCTCTACATAACACAATTTGTTTGCATAAAATATTTGATTATTATAACTCGGGTTTTGGAAACTTTGAAATCAGATAGTACGTATTCATAGCACTAATATTTGGTATAGTATAGTAAGTAAAGCAATTTCAAAGACTTCTTTGATTTTGTAGGGTCACGAAAAAATTTGCAATATGAAGTCAAAACATTGGAAAAGAACAGGAGGTTCCATTCTCTCCGGTTTTTATTTATAGTCGATGGTTTTATGCATCATCTGTCATTATTATCCGCTATTATTATATGGCAAATAAAATTAACAGAAATACTGGGCAAACGTGCAAAAGCTCGTCAAAATCTAGCGGACAAAGTGTAAAACCTTAGAGTATAAATCGCCTGTCCTTTTTCAATTTTATTATTTTGAAAGTGACAGATAGATTTTAATTTTAGTTTTAGCCGGTGGTATTCAGATTTGAGCCCATTTGCTGCATTCCCCAGACGGCGACACCAATCGAGTTAGGCTGTCTCTTGTGATGACGTCACATGTCGCTTGTAATAGAATCCAGAACTATAATAGCTTTTGAGTGATCTTTGATGTTTTAAAAATATATGGGGTCAATTCACACAAGTTAAAATTGTGTAACGGCTCCTTTTGTGATGACGATGAGCATTTCTCACACGCTGAAAAACATTGTTTTTTTAGTCGTAAATCCTTTACAATGTTAAAAAGTTTTGGCATAAATCAACTGTTAATATAGGCCCGTATTTATAATCAGCTCTTGAGACTGACAGCAAGTTTGAGTTCGTATCAGAAATGTAAATTCAGTACATAACGAACTGTCAAATTTACACTCAAGATTGCTCTCAACTTAGAGATCGCTTTATACGACCCTTAAATATTTAGCTTGTTTGCTAATAGTATTGGATCCAATTAAGTTTATAATATTTTACTTTATAATTACTGAGCGATAAAAATAATATTATTAATTCTACAATAAAGATAATAAATCAAAATTGTGCTAATAAGTACATTGACTACAACAATATTCGAGTATAAAAAACATGCTACATAAAAGTTAAAGGCCCGATGGTATAGTAGATAGGGCCGCTGCCTCCTGAGCGGGAGGTCGTGGTTCCAATTCCCCTACTTACCAATGTGTTTTTCGGTTTTCGAAATTCATATGTATGTTTATTCGATGCTTATAAGCCGTTGGTCCCGGTTAATATCGTTTAATACCGTCGATATTACTTGTTAGGCCATTTCAGTGGCCTGTGCTAAGCATTGGCGGCTTGAAAACTCTGATCTAATTTCTTGAGATCTGGTTTCCGCTCTGGGTTGCAGAGGTCAGATGGCAGTCGCTCTGTGTAAAAACCACTATCCTCTTTCAATCCCCCAAATTAGGTATTAGGCCCCATAAGAAATGGGATAAGGCTAGGGAGGAGAGCAATATACTTCACAAAGCAATAAAATCTCTCCAATTGAACTCCAATTGGTTCGCAAGTAGTTTGACAAACGACGACGCTTTCAATCAAACTAAATTGGTCGTTATCTATTACACCCAAACACAGAAGTGGTCGTCACAATGCGAGGAGCAGCTTGATCAGGAGGTGTTTTATTTCATTGATTGCCATAAATTGAAATTAAACGAGCCGATAAATTGGATCGATTTATTGCCAAGTGGCGGCGACCGACGAGTGAAGAAAGACGCTGAAATGAGACGCAAGAAATTTCAGGTGGACGTTTGTGCCCGGTGACTTTTTATTTCTGCGTTTGTATTACATACATACATACATAAATTTACGCGTTTATACCTTACGGGGTAGGCAGAGCTTTTTACGCTCAGTGAAAGTTTTTACGCCACGTCTGACAAATATTGAGGGCAATTTTAGATTGTAATGTGTATCGCTATAGTAACAGGTGGTCAGCCATTTGCCTAAATTACAGACAGAGATAGTTAAATTATTTATTTGGCAAATTATTAGCGACCGTAAAACAGTCTTTTAAAATATACAAAACTAAGAGCTATTTACAGATTTGCAAAAACACAAAACAATTTAGTTAAAACAAGTAAAAACATAAATTCTAACATAAGTAACATATTATTTATCATGAAAGAAAACTAGAAAAGGATTACTGAATGAGCAGTAATATTTTTAAAAGATGGACTCTAATATAAGCTTAATAATAAAATTTATGTAGAAACAAAAATAAATAACCTATTCATTGAAAAATCTCTCGCTTAGAAGCTTTCTCGCAGTGCTGACGTCAGTATTAAATATATCAAAATCGAAGTTTAGCGATAACGTGTTAAATTGCTTGCTGTCTCTCAACAAAAAGCTATTTTGCCTGTAATTCGTACCATAACGAAGGTACAATAAGTGGAACCTTTCATCTATATCTGCGAGAAGTATAAAAGCTGATTTTGGAATAAAGTTCGGGACAATCTCACTACTAGTAGCAATTTTTAAAAGATAAATAATGCCGACAATGTCCAGACGCTTCTACAAATGATACTACTAGCGACATCTGTCGGACGCCCGCCTTCCGGTTGTTGACTGTTTTCTTACGACGAGCTTCAAAGGCAATTAGATCCTTATTTGTACGGGATTATTACCGCGATTATATTTATTGTTATCTCGATATCAAACCTCCAAAGACGGTCATCTATTGCGTCGAATAAATGCAATTTTGGGTGAAAAACTGGACCCTAATACTGAGACTTTGCTATCCGTCTGTCTGTTACCAGGCTATATCCATGAAACATGATAGCCAGAGAGTTGAAATTTCCGCTGATCAAGAATTTCTGTTGCCGATCTAACAACAAATACTAAAAACAATAAAATATAACAAACGTGATTTTTAGCTTCCATGCTGGACTGGGAGCGACAGAAGAACGTAGAATGTGACAGCTGCATCTCCTCCCGGGCATGCTGTAAAAACCAGCTAAGGGATTCGAGGGTATATTGTAATTTAGGGTGGGCTGACAACCTGTCACTACAGCAATATCCAGTTCTATTTTAAACAACCCTCAAAACTTGTCAGACTTGGCGGAACGACCTTTGTTTGGGTTGTTCACGCTCTGCCTAACCCATTAGGGATACAGGCGTGATAGTATGTATCGTATGTATGTATGTAAACGTGATTTTTTGTCTGTATCTTATGAACCGTATTAGCTAGACAGTTGTAATTTTCAACGATGATGTATTTCTGATGCTGCTACAATAACAAACACTAAAATAGAATAAAATAAATATTTAAGGGGGGCTCCCATACAAAAATGTGATTTATTTGCCGGTTTTTTTACTTTATATTAATAACGGTAGGTAATTGGTATCAAATGGTTAAATGATAGTGTCTTAACATTGTATAGATAGTGGTACGGAACCCTTCGTGCGCTAGTCCGACTCTCATTTGGCCTTTTTTTTAACACGTTTCCTTTTTAGCTAGCATTATTACATCACGCTATTTACTTAGTGTCATCTTATTACATGGCGGTTGATTTTGCTTATTTTAATGCTCCAAGCTCTGCTCATCCTTTGAAAACCTGACATGTTGTTTCGTTTCATTTAGCAGCGCCATGCGTCATACAGCGTGCTGCGTCGACACTCCGTTGCCTTCACATCACACAGCGCTCGGTCGTCAGTCAGTCGCTGGGAGACTGTGACTGTGACAACTAGAACACTAATTGCTGTCATCGTCCATCACTCAGAGAGTCCTGCTGTGCGTTGGAGTCAGCTTGTATTGACAGAGAAATATCACCAGTCAAAATAATATCAATGAAAATTCGAACTTGCTTATTTTGAGGAGTACTTCCCCCGTATCAAAATACATGCACTTTTGCGGCATGTTTTTTTTTGCACAGATAAGCGAATTAATAGTTTGCAAAGATAAGATTAGTGCGTCATAAAAATATATGTACTTTTAGTTGCTTTTGGTTGGCGTGACGTCAATGGGACTCAATAAATTGCTTGTTTGGCGTGATATCATCTCGATCAATTACAGTTTCGCCCAATATTGGCTCAAGTAGGTATGTCGGTAGGTGTATATTTCATACGCGTGTATATCATATGAAAATGAAAATGGAATATAGGTTATATAGGTTTCCGTGTGGGTATCGCAGATAAACGATCTAGAAATAAATAAATATTGCGCTCGATTCTAGATTTGCTGGCTAAAATTAGAATTAAAATCTATTTGTAACCTTCAGAAAAAAACGTAGGAAAAGGACAGGAAATCTATTCTCTCCGGTTTTTGATTTATATTCGGTGGTTTTATGCGTTATCTGTATTTTTATCCGCCTTCATATGATATGGCGGATAAAATTTACAGAAAAACTGTGGAAACATGCAAAAGCGCGACAAAATCTAGCGGACATTGTGTAAAACCGTAGAGTTTAAATCACCTGTCCTTTTTCAATTTTATTATTTTGAAAGTGACAGATAGATTTTAATTTTAGTTTTAGTCCGTGGTATCTAGAATCGAGCTTATAGCCTCTTTCCATCTAGAAATGGGCAGTAGTGTATTTTGTAAATGAAAATCTGCCGAGGAATCCGGAGCGTGATGGTCATGAGTATGAGAAATTCCTCCAAATATGAGAATTTCTGCGGAAAAATGAGATGACATTTCACAGTCACTTGCTCGGTACGAGAGGTTCAGTGGCTCGAGTCGTGGCTTTCTTTGAGCAATCACGCAGCTGTCACCAGCACACTCGGTTTTAGGAGCAGTCTCTTCTGCAATATGTTTTGCTAGAGCCATGAAACCGCTGCTCTAAACAGGAATCCCAAGATTTTCACATCTGTTATTTCGAGGACAGTTTAATATAAAAGTTTTACTAGCAGTTTTACGTTACTACTAAAACTAATTCTTAACAGTTTTCTTTGAAGAATTAAAGTTTCAACCTTTAATTTTTGATAACTTATCTATTTCTAAGAATAGGATAACTGCCTCCGTAGTCTAGTGGTCAGGGCTATGGGCTTACGATCCGGAGGTTCTGGGTTCGATTCCCAGGGGGAACACAAAAGTTGATGTTTGTCAATTTATCACTTTGTGAGGATTTCTCAAGTTTGGTTAGTACATTCCAGGCTGAATCACCTGATTGTTCAAAAAGAAAGAGGATTCCGTGCTCCGGAGGGCACGTTAAGCCGTCGGTCCCGGTCGCTGTCTGTGATAGTGGTCGTTACTCAAACCATGTCAGAGGCCTAAAAGCTGTGCTACTAGGTGGTTTGAAAACTCTGACACCAGGGTTCTTCGGGTCGTTGTTCGACTTGAGAATCCACTTTCTAAGAAGAAGAACATTTTCCATCAGACTTGGTCTACTGCCTCCACTTCTCGTACATGCCAACATTTGCACCAGGTGTTCTCGTGTCCTGTTTCAACTTGTTTGCACAATGAATATGAAAACTTTTGTTTTTGTATTGTATTTATTTATTATATTTTTTATGAAATAGGCATGTTGACTGGGTGGCTAAAAACAAATCAAAACTGATAGCTAAAATACTGCGGATCTCATTCAACATTAAGAAAAATGCACATTTACATTTAATAATCGAGTTAAAAATATTGAAGTTATTGATTTGAGTAGTCATTATTTACTGGCGAGTGACCTCATAACCATATATTCATATAAAAGCCTTTTTGATATTTCATAAAAAGTTGCTGATTTGACTAGTAGGTTATTCAAATTAATCAAATAAAAACAAAATATTTTCTTTTAATATAACCATTTTTGTTTGTTGTACTTAGATGAAGATTTCAAAAATGTATGTTGTAAATGTGAGTCTAGGCATGTTCTGGTGATAACAAACAAATTTCCCTAAGGAGCAAAGATCAAAATAGGTATATTACGTAAGTATATGGCATTAACCTTGAACCTAGTTACGTAGCTTCGCCGCCAAAAATCACCTAACACAGACTCTGATTCCCTGTAATAAGACGTTCGTGAATATAAATTGGTCACATTGAATATACACACACACATATCAAATACACTCTCATACACACACACGATCCCATTTCGTGTCATGTCACATTTTCGCTGAAGCGCGTCCAGTTATTCTTTCTTTGAACAAATAATGTGCAATTATAAGCATCATTAAATGATGTTAATGGCAAATTTTGTCGACAGAAATGCGTGATGTCACGGGAAGTGACGATATTAATTACAAGTAAAATATAAATGATTCTTCCATGCTGGACTAGAGCGAGAGAAAAACGTAGAATGTGCCAGCTGCATTTCCTCCCGGGCATGCTGTAAAAACCAGCTAAGGGATCCTAAGGTTTCTGTATATTGAAATTTAAGCGATGGGCTGACAGCTTGTCAGTACAGCAATATACCGACAAATCTATCTTAAATAACCCTCCAAACTTTGTCAGACGTGGCGGAACGACCTTTGTTTAGTTCGTTTACGCTCTGCTTACCCATTAGGGATAAAGGCGTGATTATACTGTATCTATGTGTGTGTAACAGAAAAGTATGTGCACCCGAAAGTATGTGAATTTGCTCATGACACTGAACAAATTTTACTAAATAGCATTGGTCGAAAAACGAAAATGAATTTTTGGTCCCATACAAAATGTACAGTGTTTTTACGTTTTTCGACCAATGTTCCTTAGAGAAAGTTGCTCAGTTTCAAAGACACATTCATATCCTTTTGGGTGCACATACCCTTTCTGTTACATACATATAATCACGCCTCTTTCCCGGAGGGGTAGGCAGAGACCACATCTTTCCACTTGTTACACCTTGAAATATAAAAAAAAAATATCAAGTGTTAGTAATATTTAAATAAGAATTTTAATATTATTTTTGTATAACTTTATTGCTTCGGTTTACTAATCTATTGATTGATTGTTACCAAGTTAGTAGAAGATAATAGGTAGTTTATTTTATAAGGTGTGTTAAATTTATTATAATGAAAGATTAAATAATAATTATTCTAAATGGATACTAATAAATAATAGTGACGGTCAGTCACGAACTGTAAATACATACATTCACGTCTAGTATCGATTTAGTATTATTATTATTTAATCGTCTTCCATGCTGGACTGGGAGCGCGAGAAAAACATTGAATGTGCGAGCTGTATTGCCTCCCGGGCATGCTGTAAAAACCAGCTAAGGGATCCGAGGGTTTCAGTATATTGCAATTTAGGCGATAAAAAACACGACAAGGTTTGTTGTTTCCTTTGACTAAAGCAAAACTTCCCTTGAAGCTCCCCCATGCATTACTAATCGCCGTTTAACTCCGGCCTCTCACGGCTCAGCAGTTTAGTTGCGGAGTTGTTCGAGCGCGAGTGACACGGTGAGGCCGAGTCCGGCTCCTGGAGCTGGCGTCGGTTGGACTGACATGCAGAAGGCGGGCTTAGCCAGAGAGAAGGATAAATTAAATTTATTCTGGGCCAACATTTTGGTTTGCAAGTGCTTCGCTCTTGTGAGCTTAACTTGTTTGAATCGGAACAAAATCTAACTCTTTAGGAGCAGCTGTTAGGCATGATCTCCGCAGAGAGGTCCTCCGCGGTCCGGCCCTTTCCCACGAGTATCCCTGTCGAGATAATGCAATGTTTAGTGTAAAGGCACTTTGACCTTTGTGATGACTGTGAGAGAATACGAAACTCATCGGTCCGTCGCTTATTGACGTTTCGTCTTCTTTTTGACTCATCAGATGCGGAAGTGTCCGCATGCGCAACAGTGGTCAACAAACCACGAAACGATGCGTTTCGTTTTCTCTCACAGTCATCACAAAGATCAAAGTGCCTTTACACTAAAATTTAGGTACTTAAGAGTAATATTGAAAAAAAAACTTGAACACCTCATCAAGCATTCTTCTAACATCAAAAGGCAGAAGAAGTTTGTTAATTAAAAATGTTTCGGAGTTGTATGTAGGGTTACGCAACTCTTTGTAGCAAAACTCTACGAGCTACGAGTCTTCGTAGCTCGTAGAACCGCTACGAAAAGTAACGTCAGAAACGCCTTTTACGAAAACTTATTTTATTCATATTATGAAGGATAACTTTGAAGCTAAATCTTTTACATGCCTCGTATCCCTCGAATCCCTTTGACGACATTCCATAAAGTCTTGTTACGTCACTTTGTTCCATATTATACCAACATAAATATTTTTGCTGGGAAACATCTGACTATGAAAGTATATTTTGGAAACGTTATGTTAATAATATATAAAGCTTATCTGTGTAAGTAAGTGGTTCAGTAAGTATAGACTTTTAATACAAGAGATTTATCTCAAGGTTTTTGCATTAAAAAGTTAGCGTTTTTTATCTTAAATAAAAACTAAATTTTGAACAAAACGAACTCCATTTTTCTGATATAAGCTTGTGACAATGTTCATTTTTGCAAAGGATATTTAGAAATGCTCTAGAATCCAATTGATATGACGTATTTTCGATATGAACTTGCCCTAATTTTAAAATATGATTTGCCAATTCGCTGAAGGAAATGAACAGAGAATGAATGGAAAACCCTTATTATTCTTCCACATTTTTCATTACTCGAAAATAAAGAAAACTGGGTTAAATCTCTAATAAGCAATTTAAGAACTTCAAAACTTACTTCCATGCGGGACTGGGAGAGGTAGAAAAACATAGAATGTTCCAGCTGCCCTTCCTCCCGGGCATGCTGTAGAAGACAGCAAAAGGGACTCGAAGGTTACAGTGTATTGTAATTTAGGCGATGGGTTGACAACCTGTCACTATGGCAATACACATTACAATCTAAAATTGCCCTCAATTTTTGTCAGACGCGGCGAAAGCGCCTTTTACGAGGCGTTTAACGCTCTGCCTACCCCGTAAGGGATAAAGGCGTGATTTTATGTATGTATGTATGTATGTATGTAAGAACTTCAAAAACCCAATTGCGTATAATACAAAATGAACTTTAAATCGTCATAGATCTTAAACGATTTTTCAAAACGAAAAATTATGTAAAAAAAACTCGAATTGATTATCAAATACAATTTTTAATTTTGATAAAATCACGTCTTATTGTCGATATAATATTTTTTTGTCAAAATTATATCTCGAATTGTTTTTACTCTTATTGTTTATACTCGCATTGTTAAAACGAATCGATTGACGTAAGAATTATTTTAATCGGGCCACGAGTTTGGTCTCTAGAGCCCAACAGAGGATCAAACATACATATTTACATAGATAGACTGATAAACATATTACCCTCCTTTGCGTTGCGCAGTCGGGTAAAAATAACTATTTATTCCTCACATATAACATGATGTTATCTGGCAACCAGTCTTAATCCTATACTCCCAGGACGTCGAATGGTCGGTGTTTTGTTTCATCAGTAAGCCTGCCCCCGACCCCCCACCCCCCACCCTCGACCCCCAACCGTTTGAACGACCACGGGACCGACCGCGGTCTAATCCTCATCGTTTGTCTGTCTGCTGACCGCGAGGATCACAGGTCCCAGAGCTCATGCGAGCTGCTCCAGACATATGTTTTCTGTTAGTATTTGTAATGATATTATCAACCAGCTTTGTGTGTACAAATTTATTTTAGCAAAATACATTTGCAGCGTATTTTTCTTTTTCTATTTTGTTTTTTAACTTATCGTTTGAAGTAATAAAAAGCCCATATAAATGTACTGCCAGTCTTGATTACCTAAAAAAATACAAATTACATTAATATAACAAATTTCTTCCATGCTGAACTGGGAATGAGCGAAAACCGTAGTATGTGCTAGCTGCATTGCCTCCCGGGCATGCTATAAAAACCAGCTAAGGGATCCGAGGGTTTATGTATATTGCAATTTAGGCGATGGACTGAAAACCTGTCACTACAGCAAATATTCCTACAAATCTATCTTAAATAACCCTCAAAACTTTTTCAGACGTGGCGGGATAAAGGCGTGATTATATGTATGTATATAATATTACAAACGATCATTTCGTTAAGTTAATACCCACATTTATATATTAAACTTGCATTATAAATATATAAGCCTTGTAAAATATTAATAACATATCTCATTTAAAAGTTAGAGCTCAACCGTTTATAGATTTTATGAAAGTATTCAGACCAGACGCCTCGAATTTTTGAATAAGCGTCAAAGTTTTGTACTTACGAGTACTATCTTTGGCACTGAGCCAACTAGTATAACAGGGTTTTTACAAATACTGTTTTGGGACTATACTGGTTTCATTTAGGACAAACCATTCTTTTTAATAGTTGAATAGTTGAAAAACTTTTGTAACAAATACATAGTTTTGTAATTAAGTCAGTAATATATATATATTTAAAATAAGGATACATGTTATGTTAAATATGTTTACATGTTTTTATTTTGTTTACATAAGACTAAATATTTTTAGAAAAATAAATCAGTTTAAAACGTTTAATCAAGATACAAAGCAGATGGGCGAAAAGGTATATTTTGATAATAAGGAACTGCCTCAGATAATACAAACCAAATGCAAACAAGCTAATTTAATTAAAACTTGAAACACAATTAAGTTGAATGTATCGAAAGTACCTGCAAATAATGAACTGACGTCGGGCTTCTAAAATAATTAAAGTTACATTCTACAGCCAATGATTTGCGTTGCATGACTTGGTTTTGTTAGCCGGGAAATTCTAGCTAAATTTTGTACGTACATACATATAATCACGCCTTTATCCCTAATGGGGCAGGCAGAGCGTAAACGACCTAAACAACAGTCATTCCGCCACGTCTGACAGAGTTTTGAGAGTTAGTTAAAATATATATGCAGGTATATTGCTGTAGTGACAGGTAATCAGCCCATCGTGTAAATTACAATATGCTGAAACCCTCGGATCCCTTAGCTGGTTGTTACAGCATGCCCAGGAGGAAATGCAGCTAGCACATTCTATGTTTTTCTCTCGCTCCCAGACCAGCATGGAAGATAAGTTTTGTATGAACTAAAGAAGCACACAAAATTATATTCCTCTCTTGTAGACTTGTATTTATAATTCTGTTCACTTCCCTCGCATTTGTAAGCTACTTCAAATATCTCTGGAATGGATAAGTCCCCGCTCGGATAATGATCTCGACGCTTCGTGCAAAAACGCTACTAATTTAAAAGATGTCTGCTTTAAAACGCTCTGAGAATACCTTCAAGAAATAAGTATACCTTTTAGTAGCGACTGTGTGAATAAAGAAGAATGTCTTCGTAGTGATATTTTTAAATCCTCCTCTTTATTCCACGTGATAGGAATTCAGCTGACGAGCACAGTCCGCGGGGACTGCAGGCGAGCTGACGTCAGCTGCAGCCGCAATCAGCAATACACCCGCGCCTCAACAATACCGACCGACCACTGGGCAGATGAAGACGAGGATTTGTTGAATTCGGCTCCGTATTCAATATCTATCAAATATAGTCTACTAGGTAGGTAGGTAGAAGCACTTAAATGTTCATATCCAACTTACGTACAACTAATTCAATTTGCAGTTTCATTTTAGTTGTAGGTAGATTGTCTGCTTGTCTAATTTCTGTGATAACAATGAATCAGTAGCAATGTCAATGTACGCGCTGTTAATTGATAATATTTCGCACACGTGCATTATCTCCTCTACGCGCCGTCGACTAATTTATGCATGAATCAGAATAAATCATTCACGTATCAGGACTACCGCAGCTTTTCATCAGACTGGATACAACGAAAAAAGAGATAGTAGCTGATACAATGGTATTGGATTATATTCTCTAATATGTTGACTTCACATTTTTTAAGAATAATTAATAAAAAATAATTAGTATCAAAGAAAAAAAGACAGCTGTTGTCTACGCTGCGTCAACGCATTTTCAACTTTATAGCATTAAGATTAGGGTCAATTTGGACTGTGTCAAGTCACACACTAAACCTAGCAAGAAAATATCTAATCACCGTTCAGAACGCTCTCACGTCATACATAATTTTAACCAATAACAAAGCGCCAAAATGGCCACTCAGTTCATTCATTCTCGCATGACACACCATGCGAACCTAACCTAAAAAGATTTTTAAAATTATCTAATTGCTTAGCATTTTCATATTATACTCATCTTTCCGTTTGTTCCTGTAATGAACAGCTGTGGTACAGCTGTTTCAATTTTACGCTGTATTTACAAACACTGTTTCACAAATCATAGAAAAAGAAACAAGACTGAACCGTGTTCCGTGTTTCCCGGCACGAGGTCGGGCGCGCGGCGGCACTCGGCTGTCCGACGCACGACGACGCACCTGCCGCCTCTGCACCAAAATAATCCACCTCGAGTTTATCGCAGTTTTATTTAACCCACGCCGACTTCCTGATCGTATCAATTACCTACTCAAAAATAAAACTATCACATAACTCACATCAAATCCCTGATATTGCGGTACCAGGGGAACGTTATTATTTGCCGGTATTAGTTTGGGATGTTTGTGAAGGCTCGGGGCCATATGGTGCGCTCCCAGGGTACACTCTGGGATTATTAATATTATGAAACTTCAAGACAAATGAAAATACAGAATCCTTTTTATACCAATTTATTTGAGGTCTGTATGAAAAAAATTACAACATGTTTCTTCCAATATTTTCTGTCAGACCGTTTAAAATCTATCTTTTACAGTCCTATATTATATAAGTTACTGTCAAATCAGACGTTTTACAAAAATAGAGACGTAACTTCCATGCTGGACTGGGAGCGAGAGAAAAACATAGCATGTGCCAGCTGCTTTTCCTCACGGGCATGCTGTAATAAGCAGCTAAGCGATACGAGAGTTTCATTATACTGTAATTTAGGCAATGGGCTGACAACCTGTCACTACAACAATATACTCGTACCTACAAATCTATCTTAAATAACCCTCAAAACTGTGTCAGACGTGGCGGAACGACCATTGTTTAGGTCGTTTACGCTCTTCCTACCCTATTGGGGATAAAGGCTTGATTATATGTATGTATGTATGACATACAATCATTCATCACCAGACGTACAACCTACCTCACAAATGAGAGTAGTGTTATTACTAAAATTCTACATCACTACATACTCGTAGTATAAAACAAAGTCGCTTTCTCTGTCCCTATATCCCTATGTATGCATAAATCTTTAAAACTACGCAACGGATTTTGATGCGGTTTCTTTTAATGGATAAAGTGATTCAAGAGGAAGGCTTGTATGTATAATACATGCATAATATAGTAGAGAAACACTGATGATTTCCCTACGAAGCCGGGGCGGGTCGCTAGTAAAACATATTTAAAAATATCACCGTGCATCTGGCAGTGTGCCGGCTGGTCGTGTAGTGGTTATTGAATCAACTCGAGCAGACAGCGAGGCATGCGAGTGTTTCATCTAGTTAGCTGGTCTTGTACGATTTGTCGACAGACTGAGAAAGAGCTGCTGGAAAAAAGCGTGCTGCTTTAATACTGCGTGCTTTTATAGGCCCGTATTTATAAACTGCATTTGGTACTGACAGCTAGTTTGAATACTTTAAGAAATGACATTTCAGTACAATATGACCTGTCAAATCCAAACTTAATATTGTTTATTATAATATAAATACGAACTTATACATCAATCTTGCTGATTACAAAGCAGATTTTATTTAACAGCAGATTAATTTTGTCATAATAGACTTATTGTGACAAATTAGATTCTGTAAATGAATCTCCTTTAACACTAAATAAACCCACTTTGTAGTCAGCAAGATTGCGGTAGTAAAGTATCAGGCTCAAAATTGAGTTTCTGTATATTGAAATTTAGGCGATGGGCTGACAACCTGTCACTACAACAATATATCTACAAATCTATCTTAAATAATCCTCAAAACTTTGTTAGATTTAGCAGAACGACGTTCGTTTACTTTCTGCCAACCCCATTAGGGATAAACGCGTGATTATATGTGTGTATGTTCTCTTTGACGCAACATTTGCCGCCTAACGACCAAAGGTGTTAAATTAGGCAATTTCCACCCAGGACAGAGCTGTTTATTTTTACTAATAATCACCTTATGTATGGTGTAGAATAAAAATAAAGCGAATGTTATAATGTAGGTACCTTTATGGTGATAGGTCTCTGGATAGTTGACGCATTATAACGGAAAGTAAAACTTCTACTGTGATATGAAAACAAAAAATGTATATTCCCACAATTTTTATAAATATATAAAAAAATCCATACACTTTCCGTTACCTAATATTCACGTCATGCGATAATCTAGTCCTTCCACATTTAATACATAGATATATAGCGAGGTCAAATAAAACAACTTTATCTAAAGAAAGGTGGTGTGTACAGTCAAGCACAGAAGTGACATGTCACTTGTCACTGTAGTGAATATAACACGTGCCGTGTCATCACTTGTCACGTCGACTTCGCTATAATATTGTTATGTTCGTGGTACACCGTAAACTAATTAAGTCGTCTTCGTCTCTACCAAACACGTCTCGAGCCTACACCGCACCTGGTGACAGTAATTTAACTAAAAACAACAGGTACTCTAACTGCCTTCGTGGACTAGTGGTCAGAGCCATGGGCTTACGATCCGAAGGTCCTGGGTTCGTTTCCCAGGGGGGAACACAAAGTTGATATTTGGCAATTTATCACTTTGTGAGGTTTCCCCATTTTAATTAGGACATTGCAGGCTGAATCACTTTACTGTCCAAAAAACGTTTGCGGTTCCAGTTACTCTCTTTGATAGTGGTCGTTACTCAAACCACGTCAGAGGCCTAATAACTGTGCTACTAGGCGGTTTGAAAACTCTGACACAACGGTTCTTCGGGTCGTTCGACTCAAGAATAAACTCGCTAAGAAGAACAGGTACTCTGCTACAGGGTAGTTACCTATAATGCAGTCAAGATACGGTTGTTGCCAGGAAAGCGGTTTCCTACACTCCAAAGTTCCCGAATACGTCTTTACTGAATTACTATATGTCAACGGATAGCAATCAATTTTATGTGATCTGAAATTTAGAATGTCTCTTTTGCAATTTATATATTGGGTATTGAATTCTCACAGGCACGAATATTCATTTAAAACGTCGTTGTGTGGGAATACGGAATACCAGTGCTTAAGGCTTTTGCATGAACATGCTATGCGGCGGCCGAGCCACACATCACATCTTGTATATCCTGCCTGCAGGTTAAAATCGCCGGTGGAGCGTCTAAGGGCCGTATTTTTAATCAGCTTTTATGACTGACAGCGAGTTTGAGTTCGTATCAGAAATGTCATTTCAGTACACACTGGCTTGTCAAATCCATACTTAATATTGGTCTCAAGTTTGAGATCGCTTCATAAATTCGTATTTAATTAAATATGGATTTCAAATGGAACGCGATTATTTGCAAATTATATCTATTTGTACGCTTGACATACAGAGAAATTTGCAGAAGAAGAAAAATCTGTGTGAAACATTGAAAAATATAAAAAATACAACTAAATGTCATCTTCAACCTGAACTAGAGACAAGTCAAGAGCAAACCAGTTATTTCTGTGTTTTAATGGTGATAATTGGAGCATTCAAGATATTATCTGCTCTGCGCTAAGGCTCTCCGTAATAAAATGTTAACTACCAACCGAAACTTACTTAAAACTCACATTAAACATTTGGTTATTATTCATAATAAACTCATTGACCTACAATCTTCAAAAGTAATTTATGACGCTGTTACGCGAAACATTTAATTTGTTTGCAATAAATTCAAAAGCGCGCACTTGATCCCGATATTAATTTAGCGAAGGGCAATCGGCTCCATCACCCGGCGCCCGGCACCACCTGCTTTATTGTAAACTTATACGACACGCAGTCATTTATTATTACGAAACTGATGTTTCCGCGTTGTTTTTATCAGAGAGCGCGAAATAAAACTGCGTGGCCGTGAAAGAACGTGCGCGTGCGCTGCGGGCCGACGAGAGACGCGCGGCAGCCGTGCGGGAGCCGCGCGGGCCCGCAGCGTCCACGCAGCGTGCGCGCCGCGGCGACCGCGACCTATAATAACCGAGATTAATTTATTAACACGATGCGTTTGTTTATCTCTGGTGTATGCTACTCACGTTAACTAATATAATAGCCGCACTTAATGTTTGAGACACTTTATATGTAAAACAAAGCAACATTAAACAGATGGTCGAAACGAAACTGTGGCGCCGTAGGTCAGCGTTAATAGAAACGTAATGATTTAGATGAAAAATTAAGTTTTATTGAATACTTATTCAAGCTCTGAATACGCAATACTGGATTTCACGAGCATCTCAGAAGCGACTAACTCTCTAGCTGCAACAATTAAGCAGGTTAAGTGCAGGTTTTAGTATCAGCCGGTGAAACCTTTTAGCAGTTTACGTGAGCGCATCTCAAGGGGTGAGGCGGGCAATGTACGGGCGGTGGAGGGGAGGGAAAGGCTATGTTGGTTCCTCTCGTAATTACGGCCAGCCTCATTAGGAGCGCGGAGTGCTGCGGAATGCCCCACGCGCCCTCCTAAAGACATCTCACGCACACTTATAATTCCCTTCCAAACATACTACCTTTCTGAAGCATGCATGTTTAAGACTGTAGGTATAGTAAGTAGGCACACAAAGCCAAATATAAAAATCTAGCGAAACACATAATAAAATTGAAATAAGAACTCAATGTTCAATATGTATACGCAAGAAGACCTACTGCATTTTAATCAAGAAACGACATAAAGGCCCGTATTTATAATGAGCTCTTGAGACTGACAGCGAGTTTGAGTTCCTATCAGAAATGTCATTTCAGTACAAAACGACTTGTCAAATCCATACTTAATATTTTTTATTGCTCTCAATCTTGAGAACTCTTTATGAATACGAGCCAAAGTGTCACATAATTTTAACACGGCTCCCGAAAATCATAACAATAGTTTACCGACTGTTTTAAGGGTCATAAAACGTTAACGCTTTTGTTATTGCGGACACTCGGTCAATATACGAACCATTAGGAAGGCGACTCTACCGTTAGAGAGACGCTGATATTAGCAGATTGTTTTACGTGCAAAAAATATATTCTTAGAGGTCGACGTAATCCTCGGCTGTGTGCCAAATAGGACCTCGTAAATATATTGTAACAATATGGATATGTCACAGTATGTATCGTGTATTGAGAAGTAGAAGCAGTTGTTTGGTGTCGCAGACGGATGTTCGTGTCAGAGCTCGTCAACGGTCCTTGAGGACAATTGTTATCAATCTACTGCGATTGGTGTTAATATGTCACTTTATATGACACTCTTGAGACGGTTGCTCAACTACGACTGAAACCGAGAGTACTAAACTTCCGTTGTAAATGCTACGATACAGATTCCATTCGAAGATGTTTCGAAATATGTGCAATATCTAAAGCTTGATAGATCACCGAGTGAGCACTTAACACTTTAAATTCTGCACAGATCAGATCCGCTCCTGTACACTTCCAGCGCGGCAACATGGCTATTTTTACGTTTGTTTATTTTCAGCATTACCTGTGCGGTACAATATAACAGAGAGTGGTCGCGCACTGTTGTACCAACTCAACGTGGCGCAATATTTGATACACGCTATGCTAATTTCGGTGTTTCGATATTAATTTACTTTCTTCCATGCAGACCTGGAAGCGAAATAAAAACATAGAATGTAGCAGCTGCATTTTCTCCCGGGCATACTGTTGAAACCAGTTAAGGGATCCAAAGGGTTTCAGTATACTGTAACTTAGGCATTGGGCTGACAAACTGTCACTACAGCAATATACCAACAAATCTATCTTAAATCACCCTCAAAACATTGTAAAACGTGGCGGAACGACCTTTGTTTAGGTCGTTTACGTTCTACCTATCCCATTAGAGAAAAAAGCGTGATTATATGTATGTATATATTTACTTGATTCACCGCCCGGATGATGACAAGACTAAACGAAAGTTATTACTCACCAATTTTACATCTTATCAATCTTGTGGTAGAGTCGCCGATTGATTACTTATAATACGGCGGTGACCACCAAGAGTAGAAGAAGTTAACTGTTGCAATGGAAACATACATAAAATTACGCCTTAATCCCTAATAGGGTAGGCAGAGCGAAAACGACCTAAACAAAAGTCGTTCCGCCACGTCTGACAAGTTTTGCGGGTTATTACAGATGATTATGATGTATATTGCTATAGTAACAGGTTGTCAGCCCATTGCCTAAAATTGCAATACAATATAACCCTCGAATCTCTTAGCCGGTTTTGACAGCATGCCCGGGAGGAAATGCAGCTGGCACATTCTATGTTTTTCTATCACTCCCTGTTCAACATGTAAGAACTGGTGCAATAACTTCAGTATTTAAGGACTAATAATGCTATATTTTAACAAACCAATAGTACAATATATTTTTCTTGTGGTCTATTTCTCGTCTAATATTTTACACAGTTCAGCGACGGCAACATCACAAATTCGAGTCGATAAGATAAAATAATGAACTGGTACGTGACCGCAGTCCGAATATCACCACGTCCTTGTGTTGCGTAAGGGACACCACGATGGGAGCTTCACTCTCTCTACACCGGGTGTAAGGGACAGCGTCCCGCAAACTGATAGGGGTTACTCACTCAATAATACTGAATATTTTTTACCGAGAAATTCTTTCAGGAAGTGAAAATAAAAATTAGCATTTCCGTACAAAATGTCCACCTCGATCAGACAATTTCTATGGTTTTTAAAATGTATTTTTTTTTCACTTCCCGAAAAAAACATCCTAGTAATAGTTGTAAAGTTTCGTTGACTGAGCAACCCCTATCAGTTTGCGGGACGCTGCCCCTTGCACCCGGTATAGGGAGACAGAACTTCGTTATCTTGGATAATCCACAGCGACAAAAACATTTTATCTTGGAACTAGAATTGGATTAAACTAGCAAAATGTGCAATGTACGTACATCTCGCACCGTCGTTTTGTTCGTATTCGCAGTTGCATACAATTTGCCATGCACAAGCACATCATCTCCCTAGCCTTATCCCGTATCTCTCGGGGTCGGCTACCTAATCTAGGTGATTGAACGAGGGTACTGGTTTTTACACAGAGCGACTGCCATCTGACCTCCGCAACCCAGAAGGGAAACCAGACCCAATCCTAGATTAGGTCAGGTTTCAAGCCGGCAATTCTTAGCACTGGCCTCTGACTTGGCTTAACGAGTAATATCTACGGTATTAAACGATATTAACCGGGACCAACGGCTTAGCGAGCCTTCCGAAGCACGGAAAAAGCGCCAAATAAACGTACATAATATGAAATTCGAAAGCCGAAAAACACATTGGTACGTTATTGCCATGCACAAGCACATGACTTCTTCTTCTTCTGTCGAATAGGTACCGAGTCTATCGACCCGATGAACCCTGGTGTCAGAGTTTTTAAACCGCCTAGTAGCACAGCTATCAGGCCTCTGACATGTTTTGAGTAACGACCACTATCAAAGACAGCGACCGGGACCGACGGCTTAACGTGCCCTACGAAGCACGAAATCTTTTTCTTTTCGGACAATCAGGTGATTCAGCCTGCAATGTCCTAATCAAACTGGGGAAAACCTCATAAAGGGATAAATACATACATACATATAATCACGCCTTTATCCCTAATGGAGTAGGCAGAGCGTAAATAACCTAAACAAAGGTCGTTCCGCCACATCTGACAAGGTTTTGAGGGTTATTTATGATATATTTGTTGGTATATTGCCATAGTGACAGGTTGTCAGCCTATCGCCTAAATTGCAATATACTGAAACCCTCGGATCCCTTAGCTGGTTTTTACAGCATGCCCGGGAGGAAATGCAGCTGGCACATTCTATGTTTTTCTCTCGCTCCCAGGCCAGCATGGAAGCTAAAGGGATAAATTAACACACATAAACTTTTTGAGAATCGAACCCAGAATCTTCTGATCGTAAGCCCAATGCTCTGACCACTAAACCTCAATTTGAAATGGATGAAAGGAAATACAGACGAAATGAAACTTAACTTATTTAGGAACGATGGACGTGAACATAGCAAATCTTTTATCATAATTTTCAGTTATATTATGCATGCTGAACTGAGAGAGATAGAAAAACATCAAGAATGTTCTAGAAGACTTTGCCTATGAGATAAAGGCGTGACTTGATGTATGTATAATTGTCCGATGGTGTAGTGGATAGGGCCGCTGCCGCCTGAGCGGAAGATTGTGGTTCAAATCCCACGTAACAATGTGTTTTTCGATTTTCGAATTACATATATACGTTTATTTGGCGTTTTTTCCGTGCTCGGGAGGCACGTTAAACCATTGGTCCCGGTTAATATAGTTTAATACCGTAGATTTTAGTCGTTAAGCCATGTCAGAGGCCAGTGCTAAGCATTTGTGGCTTGAAAAATCTGTCCGAATCTAGGATTGGGTCTGGTTTCTCTTCTGTCAGATGGTAATCGCTCTGTGTAAAAACCAGTACCCTCGTTCAATCACTAAAATTAGGTATCCGACCCCGTGAGATACGGGATAAGGCTAGGGAGATGATGTATGTATGATTGCCCGGAAGCTCAATGCATGGTAGTCCTCACCATAGTATTTGGTCTACTTAGGGACAGATGGCATTAGTTATAGAACTTCCATCTTCTTCTTCTTGAAAAGTTTAGTTTGACTGAGCCGGGTGCACGTGACTTACCGCGCGAAATGAGTCTGTGTTCTGTTTATGATTATGACACAGTTTAACAAACGGCTTTGGCTGAGCGTCCGTATATCGTAATAATACACCAACTACCGCTTTATTGCGGGTTTTAATTGTACATGTCGTATTTGATAATTGTGCTAGTACTAATGTTTCGCTTTATCGGCGTGGGACCGAAATTACAGTGATAACAGCTTCAAACTGCTATTCTGAAACTACTATTATTATAGATATGGGACGATTTTCCGCTAGATGTCACGGCGACGGCACGACAACGTCCCGATAACGTCTACCTAGTTCCAATTTGAGTGCACACACACACACGCGCGCATGCTTCGTACGAATACAAAACACATGCACTTTGGCAGACTGGTGACGGTGCCGGTGGGAACATTGGGTGGGAATCAATGCTGTACCGTTGCCGCACCGGCCAGTGGAAAGCGTACCATATAATTTACTTGATTTTCATAGATTATCTCTTCCACGGTACCGTGACGTCGCTGTTCCGGTCGCCGTGCCGTCTAGTCGAGCTAAAAACGTCCGTTGTTAGGTATAAAATGTAGTCGTAGAAAACGAGAATCTGATTCACATAGGCTGAATAACACAGAAAAGCCGTTTGATGCTGAGTCGGGGTGACAAGCTGGCGTCTTTATATAACCTAAGATTTAGGTAATGAAAATTACTTAACTAACTTGCACTTTGGTTCTAAATGGAGATTAGTTCAGTAATTGTGTTATACCTACGTAATTTATCGAATCAACAGGGTCCGAACCACTATACTGCGCTCTAAAACCCAAGTTGCTGATGTCACCCACACCGCCGCTAAGCTGAAGTGTGATTGGGCCGGCCATGTCTGCCGCATGAAAGATTAATTGCGGATAAAAACCACTGTTTATGTCCTGAACCTTTTGTCTTAAAAAAACCTTTCAGTTGCGGGCTTCCACTGTGTAGCGATATAGTGGAAGCCCGCAACTAACAGGAGGCGACGCGGCAGACCGAGAAGGAGATGGCATGGAAGAAGATACGTCATTTATTTTTAAACATACAATGACTATATACTTATTTCACTACTTACTAAATACTTTTCTACTTAAATATGACTGTATGTTGAGTTTTGTATACATTCATGAATATTATAAACGTTTTTCTACTCTGTTATATTATTATGTTCTATTCTTATCTCCAGTAAATGAAAATATACGATTTCTTCCATGTTAGACTGGGAGCGAGAGAAAAACATAAAATGTACCAGCTGCATCTCCTCCCGGGCATGCTGTAAAATCCAGATAAGGGATCTAAGGATTTCTGTATATTGAAATATAGGCGATTAGCTGCAAACTGTCACTAAAGAAATATACCTACAAATCTATCTCAGTTTGGTATGAAGTCGCGAAATTACCTTTGTTTAGGTCGTTTACGCTCTGCCCATTAGGGATAAAGGAGTGATTATATGTATGTATGTAAATATATGGTAAAAATCTGTTCCAAAGTTTTTATTGTTCATAAATATTGTAAGTACAATTGCTGGGGTAAAATAAAAAGTATACATCTTAAAAAAATAGTAGGTATTTTAACGAATTTAATATTGTATTATTAAATTGTGAAAAATCCGACCTTTTGGTTTAAGTATTTGAAAACAGATTAATTGTAATGAATCGCGGTTAAGCAAATACCAGAAAATACATTTGGCTCGATTCTAGATACCTCCGGCTTAAACTAAAATTAAATTTATATGTCACTTTCAAAATAATAAAATTGAAAAGGACAGGCGATGTATGTATGCTCTGTGGTTTTACACTTTGTTCGCTAGATTTTGACGCGCTTTTGCATGTTTCCCCAGTATTTATGTCAATTTTATCCGCCATATCATATGACGGCTGATAAAAATTACACATAATCACATAAGCACTGACTATATTAAACCGGATAGAATAGATCTCCTGTCCCTTTTGAATGTTTTTAGTCTGAAAGTGATAAATAGATTTAAATTTTAGTTTTAGCCGGTGGTATCCAGAATTGAGACAATTGTTTACATTCATCATTTAGTAGGTGTATTAATTGACTTTTATCCATGAAAATGTAATAACCGAGGAGTAACACGCAATGCTGACATGTTTATCGCTAAAACATACATCTGTTACACGCGTTGGCTTTCAAACAATTAGTCATAACATGAATGAACGGGTGGATACTAAAATACTTGATTATTATTTTTATTTTATTTATTTTTATATTCTAGTTTTTATAGTCTTTTTTCTCTATAATTGGTTATCCCCTACATATTCTTCTGTATCTATCTGTATAAGTAATCCTTGCAACTCTTAGGCCCGTATTTATAAAGCAATCTCATGATTGAGAGCTGTACTAAGTATAGATTTGACATGTTATAATGTACTGTAATTACATTTCTGACAATAACTGAACCTCGCTGTCAGTCTCAAGTGCTGATTATAAATACGGGCCTTAGACTATAACTCCTACTAGCACAGTTTAAAAACTACCTTATCAATTTTTTTGTTTTTTAAAATAATCATAAATATGATCATATAATTTTCATGTTCCCATGTCAGCAGCTATCAGCCGATGTGTTGCCGACTTGGAAGTCTTTAAATAGACTCCGACCCCAGACCGGTCGGAGCAGAGAAATTATGGCCAGGTGGGTATGATTGTGATTTAAACTGTTTGTGTGGTGCAGTTCAAACGATGAAACACCTAACATCGTGCCCTGCGTGTCCCTACACCTGCACGCAGGAAGACCTCATGACATCGGTTTATAATGCTGTTAACGTGGCCGAATTCTGGACTGCAACAAGACACGCTAAGAAGAAGTTTGCCAGCCGGAGCGGGAACAGGCCTTCCCCGTCATATCACAATACGCGTGGCAAAGACGACCGACTCCCACGTAGCCATGATAGTAACGAATCATCGCTAAAATTATAAGACTAAATTAATTAATTTATTCTTCCATGCTGACATGGGAGCGAGAGGAAAACGTAGAATATACCAGCTGCATTTCCTCCCTGGCATGCTGTAAAAACCAGCTAGGGGATCTGAGGGTTTCTGTATATTGCAATTTAGGCGATGGGCTGACAAGTGATAGGTTATACCTACAAATTTAACTTAAATAACCCTCAAAACTTTGTCAGACGTGGCGGAACGACCTTTATTTAGGTCATTTACTCTCTGCCTACCCCATTAGGGATAAAGGCGTGATTATATGTATGTATGTAAATTAATTTAACTGCACCGGCGCCGTCTTCCATACGCGGCGACGTGCGTGACGTCACGCGTGATGTCAACCACATTTAACTCTCTCACTCGCACCCGCAGAAAGTGCTCGTTCAAGCGCTTTCACAATGCCAATTAAGCCATGATAATGTCATTGTACCATAAAAGGTGAGACTGCGATGGATTAAAAAGAATGGGCATGGCAATAAAATTTAAATCACACAATTACAATGTATGTGACCTAAATAGCTTGAACATATGAGTGTAACTCCAACTTGGCAGGCGATACGACGTGTCAGTTTCCACGTGCTGCCACATTTCGCCATTATTATATCACAACAGTGCGACTGAATCATTGTCTTCTTTACGATCTACATCAAAGGTGCTTAAGAGTTTAATGTTGTATTATCTAGCCGCTGTAGTGCGGCGGTGACAGTAATATCGGGCGTCGGCGCGTTTGAAGTGACGTCGCGAGTCGTCTTAGCTGACGTCGGCCGCTGACGGCTGACGGCTGGCGGGGTATAAAGTATTCAATTTACAGCCGTGCCGCATGCCAGGCTGTCGGTGGCACCGGGCCGGGACAGGGCCGCCGGCGTCTCACCACAGTACCCGTAAAAGACAGCAAAATCACTTCATACAGACGACCAAAATCAACAATATACATACATACGTACATACATATAATCACGCCTTTATCCCTAATTCATTCATTTCATTCATTTAAGATAGATTTGTGGGTATATTGTTGTAGTGTCAGGTTGTCAGCATGTCCGGGAGGAAATACAATTGGCACATTCAATGTTTTTCTCTCGCTCCTAGGCCAGCATGAAGGGACTTTATCAGTTGTTTTTGGAACAATGCGAGCCGAGGTTCAAGGTCACGCTAGGTCATGGATATAGTATGAGGCCAGTTACGGTCCCTTGCATGTATTTTACTATTCCCTTCAGCTGTGACCGGGCGATGACGCGACAGCTGACACGCGTCCTCACTCGGGCGGCCCTTTTATATTGGTCGCGCTTTATTTTTGTTCCAGCCGCGCGCTGCGCTACGGGCCTGCGGGCAGTTCGTGATAACTAACTCTAAACTGCTGCGTATATTCAGACACCGATATCTTATCTCTTCAGCATTAAAAAACAAAATTTACAGTGTTTGGGTGTTGGGGACGGAAGTAAAAAAGCCATCACTGCTATTTTTTTTGTTATTCTTAATTAACTAGCTTTACGCATGTACAAACCTAGCGTCTTTTTATATTCTTTCGCCTTTTTAAAATTATACATACATATAATCACGCAGTTATACCTAATGGGGTAGGCAGAGCGTAAACAACCTAAACAAAAGACGTTCCGCCACGTCTGACAAAGCTTGGAGGGGTTACTTAAGATAGATTTGTAGGTATATTGCTGTAGTGACAGGTTGTCAGCCCATCGCCTAAATTGCAATATACTGAAACCCTCGGATCTCTTAGCTGGTTTTTACAGTATGCCCGGGAGGAAAGGCAGCCGGCACATTCTATGTTTTTCTCTCGGTCCCAGGCCGGCATGGAAGATAAAATAAAATATAAAGGCAAAAAACATAGATAGGAGTAGGTCTACTACCTCTCTACGTGAATAGTAAGAGAGTACTTAAATTACAGTAATGTACTTATTTTGCCGTTAGCTAAATGTAAGAGTAGTTAGGCATCTGAACACACTCTACCCCGGCAGGTTTAACTACGGCTTACAAATGCGGCCGACAGATGTTGTTTTCCTAAAAAAAAATTAGTGGGCTCCACTTACCAGAGGCTTTTAGGAATTGGAAGTGAGCACTAAAAGTTTCAATTTACTTCTAAATGAACTTATCCTGTTTCTCCTCAAATTCCCTTGAAGCTTAGATGCTAGTTGAATTATAAACCTTTCACCGATCCGAGCCCCAGTGGCTGCTGCATGTCGTTATTATCTTGTTAGTAGAGACACAGTACAAATAAAGGACAGTAAGATGTAGGACTGGGAACGAGACAAAAACACAGAATGTGTCAGCTGCATTTTGTCCTGGACATGCTGTAAAAACCAGCTAAAGGATACGAGGGTTTCTGTTTATTACAATTTAGCCGTTGGACTGACAACCTGTCACTACAGCATCTCACAAATCCATCTTAAATAACCCTTTTACTTTGTCAGGCGTTGCGTACGCTCTACCTACCCTATAAGGGATAAAAGCGTGATTATATGTACGTATGTATGTAGAGTCACACTACAAATAAAAGACAGTAAGATATCTACATACAACCGACTTCACCGTGCAAACTATTCGAGTTGCATCTCGGTTGTATCAATATCAGAATGCGATCCTCCTCTAAAAGGAAATAAATCCAATAACATCGATTAAAATAGGCCCGAAACGATTTAGTTATAGGTACTCTATAAGAGAACGTGTTCATGTGAGGTGATTAGCAATAATTAATGTAAATGTCTCACATGACGCATAAGACGTGAATGGAAAGAGAAACTAGTTTTTAAGGAGTCCGTCTGACATAATTTACCATAACTTGTTACTAATACAAAAACATTATAATAACTAAATAATTGTGTTGTTTTTACGTAATTTTATTAGTTTTGTCACACATGACGCACGCACCATAATATAAGAGTGAAGTATTATGCAAATCCCGGCCGACTTGAGCATCGGTCGATCATCTCGTTGTGTTAAATTGTATCGCAACAACAGGTGAGCAAGAATATTTCAAGATATGCAACCATCGCCCGTAATTGCATAGAATGTCGTTCAAATCAGCGCGATATGGCGGGGCAGTTACATCTGTGGCCGCGTCATAAATATGCTAAAACGCACAAAGAAGCTAATTCCATAAAACTACGAGTCGGATTTAAAAAAGCTACGTCGCGATTTTAGATAATCATAATACGTGTATTTTCCCAAAGGAACCGTGAAAGCGCTCCTAAAAATTTAGAAGGAATATCATATTTACTGATAAAACAGCTTTACTTCCAGATATTTTTAGCACTTATAAGAACTAGAATATTTTCAAATATTGCAATTGCAGGCCATGAACTTCCAAAAGAAATTTCCAACGTTTCTTTTATGAGAAATAAGCCCTTTAAACAACCATTTGCCGTTGGGATTCACCTTAATGCGAAGTTCCCACTTCCTTTGTGAATATTGCGTCTGCTCGCTGCATACAATTCTGCCTCTGCACTAATACATACATAATTATAATCACACCTTTATCCCTATTGGGGTACGCAGAGCGTGAACGACCTAAACACAGGTCGTTCCGCCACGTCTGACAAAGTTTTGAGGGTTACTTTAGATAGATTTGTAGGTATATAATTACTTTGCCTTGCCTCAATTGCAATATACAGAAACCCTCGGATCTCTTAGCTGGTTTTTACAGCATATCTGGGAGGAATTGCAGGTGGCACATTCTATGTTTTTCCCTCGCTCCAAGTTCAGCATGGAAGAACTGCTCTAATAACTTTGCTAATTAAAAGATTGCCTAGAGACAGGCTGATGTTACCCAACTCCGCTTGCAGAGTGCGTATCTCGAGGCGTTAGGGTACTTAGCTAGTGTGAGAGCTCGCAGCCGATATTATGCCGTCGCAACACAAAGGAAGTGCACTTTCAAGATTGCTATGCGGCAACGTGACCTTCTGTCACGCGAAAGAGAAGAAATTTTAGAATAAAATCTACAATAGACTCGAATCTACCGCCACCACTCTGATACCATCAACTAAAACTAAAATTAAAATTGTAAAATGACAAGCGATTTATACTCTATGGTTTTACACTTTGTCCGCTAGATTTTAACGCGCTTTTGCACGTTTCCCCAGTATTTCTGTAAATTTTATCCGCGATATCATATGACACCGGATTAAAATAACAGATAACGCAAAAAACAACCGACGGTAAATCAAAAACGTTCCAATGTTTTAAGTCTAAAGGTGACAAACATATTAAAAATTTTATTCTAGCCGGCAAATCTAGAATGGAGCCCATTGATATAATCATCGTAACTGTCATGCAATGCAAGTTGCGCGGGCGCTTGATCTTGTTCCCGGCGCTGTTGGCCGTCAGATCGTAAACTCCCCGCGATCGTAACTCACAAGTGCTCGTAACTCATAAAAAATCTCTAGGTAATGTAAAAAACTAATATTATGTCTGAGAGCACGGTTTACTGACTCACAATGGATTTAGTGCGGATGTGTGTTACGAGCCGATGCGCGACGAATATACAGTATGCTGCGGTTGAATAGGTTATATTTATGTACCTACTCGTACATTTACCTAGGGAACAAAAGAAAATCAACTTATTGTAAGTTAGCCGAAACTTTATATGGGTTAAACATTAACTTTGTCCCATGTTTCTTTGGGAAAGTCAAGTTTCATCTGTAAAACTTTTTCCCTTCAGGTTTCAAATGGATGAATTTCATAGTGTATAATAAAACTATAAGATAATCAAAAAACTTGTGTGTGCGAGGATGCGAGCACAATCTATCACGCGAGGCAATTTCATAAGGTGGCAAGTGCGCTGACGTCAGGCTAGTTAGGAGATTTATTATCAGTCGTCAGCGCGTCAGGTAGCGTCTGCAGGACAAGGTTCTATCAATCTCTGCCACGCGCCGCAAACGTTCGGCAACCGCGCGGTCGCCGTCCGGCAGCCGCAGCACTGTTCCTTCCAAACGATAGAAAATCCATTTATCAAAGTGGGTGTCAACATTTCCACCGCAGGGAGGTGCGACAGCTGTCATCGCCGGGCGTTTCCTGTCAGCTCGGCCGACCCCCGCCACCCCGCCCCCCGCCCCTCGCCGCTCGTCGGTCAGTGCGACCTCTACTCTACTTGCTAGAAACTGTTTAAAGGCAGAAAATGGCGAACTATTTCATAAAATATTCCCACACAATGCTTGCTTCAGTTCAGTGAACGTTTCCTGACTGCAGATCGAGCGAGTTGGCGTCGTAAGCGGCTAACCTTGTTGAATTCTTGAGACACGTCCCGCTTTTAATATGTACGAGTATAATGGTAACGTGTTGCTATTATCATTAAGCAAGCATTTCTGAGGTTCGTATTTATGAAGCGATCTCAAATTTCACAGTGAATTTAAGTTCGTATCGGAAATGTAACTTTAGTACAAAATGGCCTGTCAAATACATACTTAATATTGCTTTCACTCTTGAGATCACTTTATAAATACGAGCCATAGACTCTTAATTAGTACGAAAGATAAGTAATTAGTACGGATTTGACAGATCCTTTTCTACAGAAATGACATTTGTCTCAAGTGCTGTTTATAATTACGGGACTTAAATATATTAATTTTTGGCTTGCATAGATAAATAAAATAAAAAAAATCTTACGCCCGCTAATTTGTATCCTATGCTGCTTCATCGCTTGTATTTTATTTTATCCTTATATTTGTTTTTAGTGTATTGTACGTGATCATGATTAAAACAAAATTCCAAATAGTTATGATTATGAGTGACGAGTATCCTGCGCATGTAGCTTGCGGTTTGCTGCGGACATGCGCCTGCGCCGCGCGGTGACCGCTCGCTATTGTAAAACGACTTCTGATTATTAGTGACGCGAGTCATACAAATCAAGTAAACGTATTCCCATCACTATTCGAAAGTATTTATCGCGTATACTTTCCGCACCACTATGTGCAAAACATATTTTGTAATTAGTCTCAAAGGTGAAGAGAAACAGTAAACTATATATACTAAATCTTCAATACTGGCCTGGGAGCGAGAGAAAAACATAAAATGTGCGAGCTGCATTTCTTCCCGGGCCTGCTGTAAAAACCAGCTAAAGGATCTGAGGGTTTCATTATATTGAAATTTAGGCGATGGGCTGACAACCTGACAGCAATATACCTACAAATCTATCCTAAATAACCCTCTAAACTTTGTCAGACGTGGCGGAACGAGCTTGCTTAGGTCTGTTACGCTCTACCTGCCCCATTAGAAATAAAGGCGTGATTATATGTATTTAAACTGTACTAAACAGGCAGGCCTTTTCGTAACGGTACCTAGATGTTCACGTTCAATAACTGCACTAAACAATTTTTATTTTAAATCCTAATACCTACAGAAACTAATTATCATAGAGATGGAATATCTATCAAAGAGTATTTGCTAGTACCTTATATTTAATAAGTGGCGCTAGAGTCAGGTATAAACTCTAGTTAACGTATTACGAATGAATAAACAAAAGATTATTAAATAGTATTACGGAGTACGTAATAGCAAAATGTTCCTGTTTATGGCAACTCAAATGAGTAATTTTAAGTTTAGTGCCCATAAAGAAAATTAAATATAGATACATGTAAAATAGATAAATGTATAATAATAATTTTATTTCGGACGATTACAGTCCGTAATTTATAGAAATTACAAAAAATACATTAGCTACACAATTTATAAACAACAATAACATAAAATCGAATCTAATCAATATTAAAAAAAAAATTGAACTGAAAATCAAATTTCTGGCATGGACGTATACACCCTTTAACAGCGCAACCCAATGTCTGTATATACGTCCATTCAGTCTGTCAGAAAACACCTTCAGGATCCTATTGCCACGACTATTATGATGTAATCGATCGTTTATAATCCTTGTATTGATCAAAGTACTACCTTATATTATTTCATAGCTATTTTTATTACAAAGAGGATAAATTTGAAAATTTGAATAGGTACAATAAATAGTATTCATCAATTCGTATTCAAATTCAAATTCATTTTCAAATTCATTTATTATTATTCAGATTACATGATTCATTGTTAGTATGTTCTTAGTTGTAGGTTAGATACATAGTATAAGTTAGTAGGTATGTAGGTTAGGTAGAATCACAGAATACGATACAATTTATGCAATAGTAAGCACGTTACGCATTTGATTATAAAACTGTGTGCTCGCTAATTCTCTAAATAATAATTATATTAAACTGCCTAAACCAAGTACTTATGTAAAGTAAGTACTTATATCTTAGGAACTTAAATTGCTGGGAAAATATATTCTAATGCTAAGGAATAATATAAGTATCCTTCCATGCTGGCCTGGGAGCGAGAGAAAAACAAAGAACGTGCCAGGTGCATTTCCTCACGAGCATGCTGTAAAAACCAGCTAAGGGATCTGAGGGTTTCAGTATATTGCAACTAAGGCGATGAGTCGCTCCGTTATCATAACGCATGAAAATGGAAAACCACGGTAAATATCCCGTTTTCAATAATTATTATGATGTTGATAAGTGAGAGTTTTAAAAAGACTAGAGCTGATTTATAGTTTTGTACTGCACGTTTTTTTCAACTAACTCTCTACAAATGATATTAGAGCAAGAAGAGGGCGAGGTCGCTACTGATGGTGCGCTCTTCCGCGCTATTACGACCGACATCAAACTATTACGCTCCGAGATTATTATAAGGAACATAAATAACACGAGTAAAACAGTCCGCATAATTTGATTACAGAAAAATATTATTTATTTTAACACTGTCGCGGCGTCGTGCGTTCATGTTCAATAGTTTTATTTATAGCGGCCATCTTGCGGCGGAGCGCGCGCAACTACTTATAGTGCGCTGTGCGAGGGACTTCATTCACATTACTGTTTACTTGTATTACCTCGTATGTTGTATGCAGAACATATTATTATCAATGTATCACATAGGTACTGAAACTTTCCTAGTCTTGTTAGGACGATACAGGTTAGATCACTTGGTTCTCTGTCAAGAAAAAAAACTTGGTTCAGAAAGACGCGTTATACGTTGGTCCAAGGTCGTTACACAAACCGTGACAGAGGCATATCAGGTGGTTTTAAAACTCGACAACCCACTGAATAGAAGAATCTTGTATGTTAGTAAAATAAATTATACTAGGTTATATTGGATCGCACTGTTGCTGAGCCAATCATTGTTCTTCTTCCTTGACCTTTACTGTCTTTAAAGTTATCAAACTGATAAACATTATGCTAAAATACCTAAATTGTGATATTAATGTATTGCAAAAAAGACGTAATCTGTAGCGACCAGTACCTGGGACATGTTCAGTAATGACATGTGTGCTGTGCGTCCGCGCAATAAGGTACCAGTTGTCGGCATTAAGCTCCTATTTATAAAGGTATCTCAAGATTGAGAGCAATATTAAGTTTGAATTTGACGGGTCATATTCACTGAAATGACATTTCTGATACGAACTCAAACTAGCTGTCAGTTTCAATTGCAGTTTATCAAAACGGGCCTCGGAGATATAAGCCGTTTTCTAAAGTGCTAAGTGAGGTGAAATATTACATGCTGCGTTTTTATTTTTTCTACAAGTTAAATACTAAATTGACTTTATATTATGTTTAAAAGTGGCATGATAACATTAAAATCTATCTAATGAACAAAAAAAAAGTTTGATTTATTTATTTTCAAAGTCTGATAAATAAAATGGTGTGCGTTTTTGAATATTTTTTTGATTCATAATATAAATTCGACTATTCTAGATACCGAATCTGGACTTAACTCAATACCGGACTAATGGCAAATTTTGGCGCGTGCAGCCGCATATTACTCAATTTTGTAGTTGTCATAAAAACATACATAAAATCACGCATTTATCCCTAATGGGGTAGGCAGAGCGTAAATGACCCAAAATACATTAGAAATTTTGAGGGTTATTAAAGGATAATTATGCAGGTAGATTGCTATAGTGAGGGGTTGTCAGCCCATCGCCTAAATTGCAATATTTAAATCTCTTCGCTGGGATTTACAGCATGCCCGGGATGAGATGCAGCTGGCACATTATATGCTTTTTATCACTTAAGTCCACCATGGAATTGACAATTATCGTAATTATTGACAAATCAGCTACGTAAGTACGCAAAGCCTATCCTATTTTTGGTTAATAAATGGGTCGCCCCGCTGACGCACACAATTATCTGACGCATCTTTATATGATGACCACGACCGCAACCGTTACCAAATATCTCTCGTCAAACTGGATAAGCCAAATGTCATTACTTAATCCAGCCATAGCCAGTAGCCGTACCGCGGGCAAAAACTGGCTCCTCGTCCCGCGGCCAAATGCGTAAATATGTCACGGATTAACGTCACTTGCGGATTTCATACCTTTACGAAAACGGTAGGTATATTAAAATAACTTTACCTCAGGTAGGAGTGTATGGGTGGGCTTCTGTATACATTTTTATAAAACCACCTATGTGAGTTAGACTTGGTAGTGGTATAAAAAAAATCCTAATCCGATTATTTCATAAACATAATTAATGGAGTTAATAAAGAAATACGTGACCTTTCACTGACGTGTGATGTTTACCGCATTCTCTTCGCAATGGCCGAAAAATAAATACCGCGTTGTTTCACGAGTAAAACATTTTTGGCGGACGACACGGACCGCTATATTATTTGCGTCGCTGCGTGTTTGACACAAAGATAAAAATAAACAGCGTGGACGCGAGCGGATGCGTGCAGCGGTGACGCGGCGCCGTGCGGTGCGGTGCGGGCTGCCCGCCAGCGCGCCGGGTGCGCCGGGTGCGCCGGGCACGGCCAGCGCGCGCGCGGGCACGCCGCGCCGGCCCGCATCAGCTGCGCGCGCTATTTCCAGCCGCAGCGGCCGCCTTGACCGCGTGTGCCGCGCGACACCGACACGGTCGCGGCCAATACTGACATTGCATCGCTAAATCACACTACACCAATATTTTACGAAGTTTAAGATTTAAAATAAATTAACATAATCTACTGCTATCTTTACAACGGCTGTCTTCTATAATGTTACGAAGCATCAGATTCAGAGCAGTTCTACGAGCGTCTTAATTGGGAATCTGAGACGGTTTCTGGTGGCTATCGTTTTAGCCTTACCATGACGATGTGATTGTCGTGCGATCGCGTTGTCGTATGGTTGGATGGCGCGGTGGTGACGGGCCCGCATCGCGACCGCGCGGTAATCGATTCATTTACGACAGGTTTATCGCAATATTTGTAACGGTAAATTAATTGCTAACGGGCCGCACCTGAGTGAAATCATGTGCTAATCAACCAATTGCCGGTAATTTCTTTTTTATCATAGCAGAAAGTGTTTTTTGTCAATATGCATAATTAAATTATAATATTTTATGTACGTACATTTGATTCTATACTACTTGTAGTGGTATTACCATATTTTTTGCACGCACGTATTTATTTTACGGTGGACTGGACAGGTTATAAAGTAATTCGACAAATAAGCAGTTGGTCATAAAATTACTTATTACTTGACGCAACGATTTATGAGAAGTTCTTTGGAATGCGATTTCACATTCGATGTAGCGCTTATTTTTGATGCAGTAATCTGGATACTGAATTAAGTCTTGCAAAGCTACGGATCAATTGTTATAGAAATAAAAAGATCTGGTGACGGGTGTAAGGGGACAGCGTACCGCAAACTAATTTGGATTACTCTGTCAAGAAAACTGAACTACTTTCACTGAAAAAATCTTTCAGGATATGAAAAAAATATTGCCTTTAGCATACAAAATGATCGCGTCGATCAGTCAATTTGTATGGAAAGCAATTTTTTTTTTCTTCCTGAAAAAAAAAAGCTGCTGATAATTGTTCAGTTTCGTTGACTGAGTAACAGCGACCAACCAGCCCCTAATAGTTTGCGGGACGCTGTCGCTTAAACCCCGTATCAGCCAGTTCATAAGTTTGTATGTAAGCTCTTTACTGTACCTTATACATCATAAAACTAAAATGTTATAATGTGTTTGTCATTATTAATCAAACCTATTTATCTATCTATTTAGCCTATTTTGAATTAAATATCTACTGGGCCAGACTGTTATAACGTGTTACCAATCCACGCGAAGAAGGAAAAGAAAAACATTGAACATAACTAAATAAAATTTTATTTTCTTCCATGCTAAACTGGGAGCGAAAGAAAAACATAGAATGTGCCAGCTGCATTTCCTCCCAGGCATGCTGTAAAAAACCAGCTAAGGGATACGAGGGTTTTCGTATACTGCAATTTAGGCGATGGACTGACACTGTCACTTCAGCAATATACAGCAATATACCAAAAATCTATCTTGAATAGTTTCCATGATACAAATGGTCTACTAAATAGTAGATTTTACGACAAGTGCACAAAACAAGACATTCGTATCCGAGATTTTTAACTGCCCGAGCCCGCAAGGCAGTTGTAAACTCTGCTTTTCACTTCGAATGAGATAAAAATTAAAGAAATTCCACATAAATATTGTAAATAAGCTTAACAATAATACCCGCCATTTAACTTTTAAAAACTTTCGACGTGAAACATAAAGCTTGAGCTGGAGACCTATACATGATTCTATAAAATTATTATTGTAATAATAAATTAAATAAACTATCGTACTTGAATTTAAAAAAAAAAAAAATTATTTTGTGTCATAAAAGCCCACAAGCCAAATTTAAAGTAAAAGTTATAAAATAATAAGTTCTATCTATGAACTTCTTATTATGTTTAGCTGTAAGGCCTAATTGTCTTTGCCTTAGAAGAGATGCATTTATGAGTAGATACGTTTTTGAGTACAAATTCAATTTTGCAGCCTAAACTAGCACTTTCAGAGCGTGAGAAGTGAAAACGATTATTTATTGATTACTACCAACTACTAAGTATGCAGTTCTTGGAAGTCGCTAATTTATTTCTAACTGGTTGTGAAATATTATGTTCATTAATTATTACCTCTTATTAAAGTTATAAAAATAGTCATAAGAGTACCTACACGATTAGATAATCAAAAATAGTTGATAAGTATACTTATTTAAAATATTGATACGAGTTGATAGAAAGCTTGCACTGCTATTGAACACATTTCGAACCAATTTTATATTCAATATTAGGCAATAAATTCCTTTAAAACTTCTTGAATTGATAGAAATTCAAAGAGTCTTACAACAAAAATAAACATACGTATATGAATTGACATCAATATTCACTTCAGTACATCAGTGTTTAATAACTTTAAAAACGGTTGTACCCTTTTTAACAATGACTATCAAAAACTAATTATGTAATCTCGAAGATACATAATTAGGTTATTAGCTTTGTTAATCATAATATATATATATAGTCAGTAAGTATTGTCTGTAACATTTAAAAAAAAACAAAATTATTTTATGAAATAATTGTATTACTTATTAAATTAACGTGGTAAAAATTTTATTTTAAGATTATCCAGAAGGAAAATTAACTACAATTTACCGAAGCGCCAAGGTAATATTTTATTCCCAAAACTCATTAGGCCGTGATTGAAAACGTGGTCGTACAAATAATTAAATCACTTTATCATTGCATTGTAATGTTTACTATATGATTGTAATACTAATTGGTAATAAAGATTTATTATTATTATTATTGCTAGATAACAAACCAAAAAGTAGGTTCAAGTAATACAGAAGACATCGTCAGAAGTCTATGTAAAGTACCTTCATCTTTATAAAGTTCTCTACGAATTATGTGTGTCCTGAAATGTTTTGAAGTGTTTAAAACTAATAAATAACCATAAAAAACGTACTGGACTGAGATAATCCTTTATATAAAATCTCCCGCGATGATCCTGAGTAATCCAGAAGTGTCCTGGCTGGTCACCACTAACTACACCACCACTCGCACTTACACTCACTTTAAAAACTTTTTCCAAGTTTTCCCGCGCAAACTTTCAATTGCACTTTACTGTGTTTGGTCAGCTGGGGGTCACTCGGGGGCTCATTGAGCGGGTCGTGAACCGCGAGCCGGGGGCGGAGGCCGAGCCGGCGGGGCGGAGCGCTAGCGGGCGGCGCGTCGCGTGGAGCGTGCGGTCGGGAGCGCGGCCGGTGGCGACTGCCGTACTCACGCCGTCAGCCGCACGCAGCGACGCCGGCTGACGTCGGCAACGTCGTCGGCGTCGTTGACACTTATCACATTGGTTTCTCACATGGGCAAATAGCACTGTAACATTGAACTTGAAAATAATGATAACGCGCCTCCGACGCGGTCAAGGTCTACGACGTAAGTTCCTGCGATATCCGATTTATTTCGCAAAGCTTTTATTTCGAACTCCATGTTGATTTAATATAACCAAAGAACATAGTCTCAAAAACTACTTGTCAAATTAATGCTATTTTTAAATTATTATGTTAAAATTTTATATATTGTTTAAATTTTATGCTATTAAGATGAAATATTCCAAATATATTACAATTACACAGTTCAACAAACCCGGTTTGGGTACCGGTCCCCGCTATTTAACATACATACATAGAATCATGCCTTTATCCCTAATGGGATAGGCAGAGCATAAACGACCTAAATAAAAGTCATTCCGCCACGTCTGAAAAAGTTTGATTCGATGGGAATTTAAGATAGATTTGTAGGTATATTGCTGTAGTGACAGATTGTCAGTCCATCGCCTAAATTACAATATACTGAAACCCTCGGATCCCTTAGCTGGTTTTTACAGCATGACGAAATGCAGCTGGCACATTCTGTTTTTCTATCGCTCCCAGTAGCCTGGGATGGCATGTCAAATCTATCTTAAATAACCCTCAAATCTTTGTCAGACGTGGCGGAACGACCTTTGTTTAGGTTGTTTACGCTCTGCCTACCCCTCTAGGGATAAAAGCATGATTATATGTTTGTATTCTATAAGGTTAGGTATCACATTTCTTTTATCCAATTTATAATTTCTCGTATGACTTGTGACTGCGTGAATACCTAGTATGGTAACGCTTACTCATACTCATATTTTTACCATAGAGTTTTGACATTTATCCCAGATTGGTTAGGACATTGTAGGCTGAATCACCTGATTGTCCGAAAAAGGAAATAATTCCGTGCTTCGGAGGGCACGTTCAGCCGTCGGTCCCGGTCGCGGTATTTGATAGTGGTCGTTACTCTTCTTCTCCTCTCGTGTGGGTATCGAGTCGATCGACCCAATGAACACTGGTGTCCGAGTTTTTTAACCGCCTCATAGCACAACTAATAGACCTCTGGTATGGTTTTTGTGTAACGACCTAGTGGTCACTGTGACTATCAAAGACAGCGACCGGGACCGTAGCACGGAATCTTTTTTCTTCCAGACTATCATGTGATTCAGCCTGCATTGTCCTAACCAAATAGGGAAAAATCTTACAAAGTGATAAATTTACAAATATCAACTTTGTGTTCCCCCCCTGGGAATCGAATCCAGGCGTTCCGGATCATGAGCATGGGCTCAGACCACTAGACCACGGAGGCAGGTTGTTACTCAAACCATGTCAGAGGCCTGTTAGCTGTGCTATTAGGCGGTTTTAAAACTCTGACACTAAGGTTCATCAGGTCGTTCGACTCGAGAATCCACTCGGTAATAACAAGACCATGTGTGCCATCGGGAATAAAATACCTACGCTGTTCTCTCTTTTTGCAACAAACAACAAATAAGTGTTTAAACAGTATTATGTTCCACATTGGCATAAATGAACTGCTACAAATTTATCTATGGTTGCTTCTCTATCTATTTAATTACTTATACTAGTAGCATTATAGTTACTCTGTGCTAGGTCAGACACCTGTTCTAGTCGTTGATTTCCACGTCAACGTATGAATTTTAACTGTGAATTAGGCAAATTAGAATAGTGACGTTGCTTAATTATGTTTTTTTTATTTGTAATAGGGTTACTCTTGACTCTAAATACTAGGTCAGGAATGACCGTGACATAGTCGACAATAGAGCGAGCTCACCCACGGACAGAACACAGCAAGCTGTTTGGCGCCGGACTCCGGTGAGAGGGTGGTCGCGAGCCAGGCGGCCCCTTGCGGAGCCTACCACCGCTTTGTTGCGATCGTTCAGCCGGACCTATTCACAGGAGAGCCTGTGTTGCCGTTGCCCGGGGTGGACTACTTGGAGGTAGATGAAGTTATTTCTATATTATTATTATGTGTGTTCTACCACATCTATTATTATTATTATTCTTTTTATCTTTCGATAATCTCTCCTTACGGAGGTGAATTTCCCAGTCTCACGGACCGTGAGATTATTATTATTATGGACCACAAACAGATGATAGACAACAAAGCTTAAAATAAGCGTAATAAAGGTATTGATCTAGGCTACAATCCAATACAGTGTACACAGCATGACGAAATATTAGTTATTTTTTGCCTAATTCTAACATAAATTTATCTTTGATTTAACTTCACACAACACACCTGTTGTTTCCACGTCACCGTATGAATTTGAATTGTGAATTAGGCAAATTAGAATAGTGACGTTGCTAAATTATACAGGGTGTTAGGCAGAACGTTGAACATACGCAAATGGTGGACGGGCCATGTGCTACTTACTCAGCCCTAATTATTTGACCTTGGCCCCATGGTTTTTTTTATATATTTTTTTGTATTTTTTTTTTATTTCGCCATTTTCATGACTTTGAAGGTGAATATTTTCATTTACAACGAGGAAAACAGGCAGCTTTTTGTTTTTTTTTTATTTTGAATGTTATCGAATTCTCATGTAATTATCGGTTAACGCCAAATGTAATGTCTATGTAATATCTAAATTCTAATGTAATGTCAAAATTCACCTACTTTATAAAAAAAAAAATAAGTCTTGAAATTCTTTTTCAAATAAAACAAATAACAAATCGTTAGAAAGGTCACACATTAGGGATGTTTTGCTAGAATTGGAAGTCCTCAATCTCTTTTAGATTTTTTTAAATTAAAGTTTAAATTAAGCTTTAAGATTTTCAAACATGTTTCTGTAACTTTGAGGACCCATAACTTTTTTCTAGGTTACATCTGCATTAAGCGATAATTACATGAGAATCCGATAACATTCAAAATAAAAACAAAACTAAATGTTGCGTGTTTTACTCGTTGTTAATAATGTTATAAAAATATTCTTCCATGCTGGACTGGGAGAGATAGAAAAACATAGAATGTTCCAGCTGCCCTTCCTCCCGGGCATGCTGTAGAAGTCAGTAAAAGGGACTCGAGGGTTACAGTGTATTGTAATTTAGGCGATGGGCTGACAACCTGTCACTACAGCAATATACCTAGAAATCTATCTTAAATAACCCTCAAAACTTTGTCAGACGTGGCGGAACGACCTTTGTTTGGGTCGTTGACGCTCTGCCTAACCCATTTGGGATAAAGGCGTGATTATATGTATGTAAATAAAAATATTCGCCTTCAAAGTCATAAAAGTGGCGAAATTTGAAAAAATCCAAAAAATATATAAGTATAAAAAAAACCACCCACCAAGGTCAAATAATTTGGGCTGAGTAAGTAGCACATGGCCCCACCCATCCACCATTTGCGTATGTTCAACGTTCTGCCTAACACCCTGTATGTTCTGAGCTCTGCTGACAATTAGTTTACTCAGGTATTCTTAATTAACTTTCAATGTTAAAGCTGTTATGTTAAAGCTGTACCTGTTGTTTCGTTATTCCTTGTGTATTGCCTTTCTCATGTTACTTGTGTACAATAAACAGTAAATAAATAAATACATGATCCATGGCAGCTACGCGTACTTCTTCTCTAGTCCGCTACCAACATTATTTCCATTTTTATAGTTCTCTCAAAGCTCGAGTGTTAGAAGCTCGGCTTCATCGGTATAAAAGGATTTCATTTCTTTTCTTTGCATCAACCGCTCAGTTTATATAAAAGTAATATTTAACATCTCGACCGCAACGGCTTAGAAGCTTCAACCTTCGAACAGATAAGTAATATCGCTTTTCTTTTGTTTACCAGAGTAAAGCGGAACTAGTAATTTTATAAATTGCAAAAAAAAGAAATAATAGAATATTGTGAACATCATTTATTTAGACAAAATATCTACCAAAATACTTGCGTCGTCGAGTCCTGTAACTTAGAATTAGGGTACAACATTTATTTAATGACTGATTTTAGTACTGTCTGATATATTGATATCATAAGTTTACTTCTCGGACCAATACTTAAAAACATTTGTACCAAATTTTGTACAGAATTTTACAAGCTTATGTTTGGCCATTGCAAGTTTTCTCTTGACACGTACCATTTCCGATATATAAGTGAAAGACATAAAAGTGAGACCTAATTGCCCCGATATTTAATTTATCCCGAGGGGTGCCAGTCCAGCACCCCTCGGATTATGGTTCAACATATCAAACAGTACTGGAAGCAGTCATTAAATAAATTCTGTACCCTAATTCTAAGTCAAAGTTGATGATATATAGAGCGATGACGGGAATAAAAAGGTCACAGATAATAAGGCGCATTCTCCAGGGAGATAAGCAAGTCGATTTCAAGATATGTGATGCAACCGCCCGTGGCTGCGTCAAAAATGTGCGAAAAACGCACAAAAGAGGTAATTCCATAAGAACTACAAGTTGGATTTCAAATAAAATATGTTGCGACTGTATTAGCATACATAATACGGGTATTTTCTGGACAGAACTGTGAAAGCGCATTTGCCGTATGGAATTCATTACATTTAAAATTTGTGCAACCGATAGGTACTAATATGTTATATTGGCCATTACCATACACATCTCATGTAAATAGTAATAATGCGGTGCACTGCCACCAACATGGCGCGTACTACCTAATACAACTAAATAAATTACATCATGTAACTCCAAATACGTCGAAATAGGCGATTAGCTCCAGAAGCAGCGCAAGCGGGCGCGACCGCAGGCGGGCGCTAGTGTGTTTTTTAACTAGTCCTAAAGAAAATCAGCAAATGGGAGAAAATCCATCATGGAATGGTGGGAATGGAGCCCAGTTAGTGCCGAACTCTTACCGGCTAAAAACCCCCATTTACCGCTTCTTCTTAGGCCTTAAAATTAATACACCACAGACATAAGGTCCGTGCTTAGGTTAGGCTAGGTTTTTTTTTATCTAGTCCTAAAGAAAATCAACGAATGGGGGAAAATCTATCATGGACACCTGGGAATGGAGCCCAGGTAGTGCCGGACTCTTACCGGCTAAAAACCCTCATTTGCCGCTTCTTTACAGGCCTTAAAATTAATACACCACAGACATAAGCTCCGTGCCTTTCAAAAAGTTACATTAAATTGTTAGATTGTTTTTTTTTATTTTCTTTTATTAAACTTTGCGTTCTACAAATCTTCTTATATCTAACATAATATTTCAACATTACATACATAGAATTAATTTAAATACATAATAATAATAGAAATATTTTCCTTCAAGCCTTATCATGCAGTTTTTTTTGTTGTTGTTTTTTTGTTATTTTTATTAGTCCACCTTATCTTTATGTTATTGGTTATTAAGTCGGCCGCGGATCAGGTCCTGTCTTTTAAAAGGTTAGAAGTTTTTGAAGGTTTTACACTACCACTGCGTTACGGTGTTTTATCGCTGTTTTCAAGTTATATTCCACGATTGTCCGAGTGCTCGCCTCCACTGCGCGCCTGATGAAATTACCAATAGCATCGTCACTTGCATCTGTGTAGTATATACAGCTGCCCGTGTGTCGTGATACTGCTACTACAGCATGTGAAACGCTGTCATGCAGTTGCAACTTTTTCGGCTTCGTCTGTATTATTACTACTGACTCGAATGTTAATCCCTGAGATTCATGGATGGTTAAGATACGCGATCCTTCCCCGGACCCGAACTCCTCGGTTGTCAGGGATTCTTTCTCTGCTTGGGTGTGAACCAAGTACAGAGTCTGTGGAGGGGATTTGGGAATTTCTGAATTCGTGTATCTTTTTACTTTCAGGGAGTGAGTCTGGAGCTTGGACGAGAAGATACCATTGTACACTTCACTGAGGGCGTAGGCTATGTCCATCGGATTTCGATGGGTGCACAACAGTTCTTGGCTGATGGTGGCTATTAGGTTAGGGCGTTGATACCTGAGCAGAAACAGGTTTTCGCGATCAATGTAGGGCAGTTGATTGACGTCACCAATAAGAATGACCTCGCTGACTCCGGTTAATCGAGCAGCCATAACAATGGCCCCAAAGTGGTTCATGAGAGTTCACTTACTCACTTTTTTTACAATTATTTTGTCACGGAGGCCTTATTGGTCTGCGCCACTGCTTTCATGACGCTGACACAGAAATCGGCAAATTTCAGTCCTGAACGCTTCCCAGCCAAGAGGTGACACCAGGCCAAAGTCGAGACTTTGTCATCGACCTCGAATTCGAGTTCCAACCTCTTGACTCCATACACCGGGCATTCGTTCAGGACGTGCTCGATTGTCTGCTCAGCGTCCGGGGAGCACTGACATCTGGGGTCGTCACAGCGCTTGAAACGGTAGAGGTACGCGGCGTTCCCGCCATGACCGGTCCACGCTTGCGATTTCCAGTAGGATACGCCAATTTTCCCTATAACTCGGAACGCCTCGCGTATGTCCGGAAAGAACAGCCTGGTTATCCTGCCTTTCTCGGACGCGGAATACTCCTCTTGCCAGGCGTCCAGGGTCCGTTGGCGTATCACCCTTCTGGCATACGAAAGAGGGAATCTGTCGTAGTCTGCAGCTGTTTTCTTGCGAAGGGCAGCATCTTTGGCGAGATGATCGGCGCGCTCGTTTCCAGCAGTGCCCACATGAGCGCGCACCCACCACAGATTTACGATGCAGCCCTTCTCAGCTGCCCGCGACAGACTCGATCTGACCTCGTTAACCAGAGGGTGCGTGGACCGCGGGTTCGCTATCGCGTCCAGGGAGGATCGCGAATCGCTTAGGATATCGCTCTCCCTGTAGCGAGGATCCTCTACCGTCAGCCGTACCGCTTGGCAAAGTGCGAACAACTCCGACTGGTACACGGTGCAGAACGGTTCCAGTCGGTATTTCTTGCTCAGCACTTCGCGACCGTCTCGCCAGCAGGTGAATGCGCAACCAACCTTTCCCTCGATCTTGCTGCCGTCAGTGTAGATACTGACGGGGGCAGATGGTTTTGCCCCTGGTGTGTCGTTCTCGAGGCGGTCCAATGCCGTGTAGCGCACCTCTAGCCGGGAAGAGGGATGAGGTAGTCGAAAGAATGGCGTCCTAGACTCCAGTCTTCGATCCCCCGCCTCCGGTAAGGGTCTCCCGCGCTTTACGGCATATAACTCGGCCGCCTCTCGCACCCGCAGTTCGATCGGCAACAGTCGCGCAATAGTCACCGTTGATTCATAGGAGACAGTTCGGTAGGCTTTGGCGATGTTTATCGCAAACAAGCGCTGTGTCGACCTCAGACGTCTGACTATGTAACACCTGGATGGGCTATCCACCCAAACACTGGCTGCGTACAGCAAAATCGGCTCTATAGCTCCAATGTACAAGTGCCTGAAAATCTCCGGGCGCAATCCCCAAGAAGCCTTAGCGGCTCTTGCCAGGCCCTTGTACACGGTAGCAGCCTTTGCGCAGACCCCCACTATGTGGTCTCGGAACGTCAAGTTCTTGTCGATGATCAACCCTAGTACTCGAATATTGTCCACTGGTGTTAGTGGAAAGGTCGCCATTGTGATTCGGGGCACGGGAGTATTCATCTTCCTCGTTACCACCATTAGGTTGGTCTTGTGAGGAGAGAATCTGAGTTTGTGCTCCGTGCCCCAGTTGGCGACCGTGTCGAGTACCGGATTGATCATTGACTCAAGCTCCTGCACTGTTTCCGCTGAGGCGACCAGTACCACGTTATCGGCGAAAGCCTGGACGTGGACTTCATTGCCTTCTAAGCGTTCCAGGAGCGAGTCTAAAACGACATTCCACATAAGGGGTCCGCTTATGCTTCCTTGTACGCAGCCTCTGGTCGTTGTTTTGCTGACCGTGGCGCCGGTATATTTCAGTGTGATGGACCTATCACTAAGATAGCTGTCCACCAGACGGTAGATATCCGCAGGACAGTTTTTGGCCACCAGCTGGGCTCTGATGGACGGCCACCAAGCATGATCGAATGCTCCCTCTATGTCCAGTGACACGACAACGACGATCCGGTGCTTCTCGTGCGCTGCGTGTTTGATGACTTGCACTAGATCATAGAGGGCATCTTCTGTGCCTCGCTGGGGCATGAAGCCGTACTGCCGTGAGTTAAGGTGTCCTCGCGCTTCCAGGTGCCAAAGGAGTCTGTTGTTGAACAGTTTCTCGAGGACTTTTCCCATAACTAGAAGTAGGCCTATCGGACGATAGGCCTACTTCCAGTGTAGTCCCCCTTTCCAGGTTTAGGTATGACACAAACCCGTGCTGACTTCCAGACTTTAGGGAAAAGTCCTACCTCCAGGCACCTGTTAAATACGGCGAGGAACACTTGACAGTCGGTCATTATGGCTGCCCTGCAGATATCCGCGGTGAGCCCGTCGGCTCCCGGCGCCTTTTTAGGGTTCATTGTTGATAGCACATCCAGGAATTCCGAACCCGTGATCAGTGGGCCAGACGGGGCGAGGCAATCGGAAGGCGGCGGCATTTGGATGACTTGGCGCAGCTCAGCCTGTCCAGGAGTATCCTGTTCAGGCGAGTCATCGGGGAAAAGCGTGTCAGCTATCAGCCGATCGGATTCGGCCGGGGGCAGGGTGTCGCCTTAAGCGTTCTTGAGGCCAACACCTGTCACTCCCGCGCTCGTGCTCGGTCTGATAACTTGCCACGCTCCGTCCCATGCTCGGTCGGAAGTCATCTCGGAACTAAACCGCTTCCAGCTAGTGATACGAGCCTGGTCTATGGCGGTCTTATAGTCCTCGAGCGCCTCCAGGTAGTGCTGGATCACTAGCTGTTTGCGAGCTGGGTTTGCTCCTTTTATGCGCCGCCTTCGCCTGATTACCTCCTTCTTTTTCTCCGTCAGCTCCTTGACCCACCACGGGTTCGTTTTCTTTTTGCGTGGCTTAATCCGGGGGAGGGTCTCGTCACATGTCAACGTCACGGTCTCCATAAGGCCTTGGATGTAGCCCTCTAGCTGGATCTTGACGAGAGTGGCTACCTGCTCAGCTGGTATCGCGAGCAGTTCCAGTTTTTCCTTGAGAGCGCGACGGAACCGAGACCAGTTCGCTTTCCTCGTGTTGTATTTTCGGGTGGCAGACATCGGTCGTGGACCCTCGGAAGCAGCGGTCTCGAGTTGAAAAGTGATGGTGTTGTGATCGGACAACTGGACTATGATCCGATCTACTTTCCAACCCGAGACTTTGGTCATTAGCGCTTCCGTGACCAGGGTCACATCTACAATGCTGGTATAGAGTCTGCCACGACGATATACTTCAAAGGTCGGGACTGTGCCTTCGTGTCTTTTCTTTATGTCTCCGCCGGGACATAAAGAAAATCGTGATCGCGAGTCTGCAGGAATTTTATAATCTTATACTACGTCTTGCAGACTCCCGATCACAATATGAGAGTGCCTTGGAGAAAATGAGAGCGGAGAGAGCTAAGGAGCTCCTTTTTATTGAGCAGAGGAGCTCCTCCGCTCTCAATAAACAGCTGGGGAAACTCGGTGACCCCGCAGCGCAAAACCAAAAGCTCATCAGAGATATTGATGGTTTGCGTAAAATGGTAGCCTACGAGGTCACCGACGAAGTCAAAAAGATGAAATCGACATTCTCCAGGGTCGAGGAGAAGGTGAAAAGCCTCCCAAAGGCGGTTGGCGAAGAGGTCGTTGCGTCTTTTAAAAACAAAGACGTTTTTGTCAATCCTCAAGAGGGGCCCATTAACATCGTAGACGGACCCCTGCACGACCTCGCAGAGAAAGTCAACCGCCTTCAAAAGACCTTGGAGGAAACTGCGCCAACCTATGCGGAGGTCACTCGCCAACCTTCCGGCACTCCCGAGCCAACGCCTTCCCACACTTTAATCATTAGCTCTAGGGACAAGCAGAAGACAGCTGAGCAGGTTCTGGAGCAAGTGAAGGGAGGCGTCGACGCCCGGCAACTCGGGATCAGGGTGCAGCGCCTAAGAAAGGCTAAAAATCAGAAAGTCGTTCTGAGCTGCACCTCGAAGAAAGAAGCTGTGATGGTTGGCGAGAAAATAAAAAAAGTAAACGAGGACTTGGTGGTTGAGGACGCCGCCAGAAGACTCCCTCTTGTCATAGTGAGGGACGTGATGGCGGTAGACTCAGATGCGCAGATTTTAGAGTCGCTGAGGAGGCAGAACTCCGGGATCTACGATGGCCTTAACGCGCGGGAAGGGGCGAAAGTGCGACACCGCATCAAAGCCCGTAACTCCCTACAGTGCCACGTAATCCTGGAAGTCACGCCCAGACTTTGGCGACGCATCGTAGACGCAGGGCGGCTGTATATCGGTTGGCAGCGCTGCCGGGCTGAGGACAAATCCCCCCTGGTACAGTGCAGCCGATGTCTATGTTTTGGGCATAGTCGAGGCGTTTGCCGAGCCGATATGCCCGACCTTTGCGCGCACTGTGCCGAACCCGGCCACAATGCGCGAGCATGCCCGGACAGGTCAGCCGCCACACCAAGTCCTCCAGTCTGCGCCAACTGCAGTAAAGAAAAAATGGGGAGCACCGACCACTTTGCATTCACTTTGCGTCACCGGAGTAGACGCGAGGTCAGCGACTGAAGATCCGCCGCGGTTAGTCTTCGCTCAGAGCAACTTGCGCAAAAGCCGCTGCGCAACCGATGAGTTATTCGGTATTGCCGTGCAGCGTAAGTGTGACGTTCTCTTAGTGCAGGAGCCCTATGTTGGTAGCTTGGGAGAAATGTCGCACCGACCCGGCACCTGAATAATTCAAAAAACGGGAGCTAGAGCGAAGATGGTTAAGGCAGCGGTCGTGATAGTCAACGATGACCTCGTGATCCAGGTTGACCAGAACTTCGTCACTGAGAACATGGTGGTCGTGACAGTGGCTAAACCCGGGGGTTAGGTTAGGTTAGTTTAGGTAAGGTTAGGTTAGGTTAGGTTTTTTTTTTTTTTTTCTCTGCTTCCTCTGACATAATCAGAACCTGTTTTGTCTGTTAAGGAATTGTCGCCGACAGGGAAATCCTCATGGACGCCTGGGAAAGGAGGGCCCAGGCAGTGCCGGACTCTTACCGGCTAAAACCCTGTCGACCACAATTTTACAAATTTTACTTTATTGTCGTTATTTTAATCTTAACCTATACAATAATCTTTAATAATATGGGGTCTCCGGCTTACAACACACTGATTATTTGGTTAGTTTTTAATTTAATACCTACATGTTTTCTTACTTCTCTACTTTTTACAAATATATATTTTATATCTTAAACTATGCTTATTTCTAGCGTTAATTATATTTATAGCATTGCTCTCATTTTTCTGTGTATGATGTACAGATATATTACATAATATACGTAATCATACTTTTAATTACTTGTTTCTTTTTACGACTGTTTCTATTATTTTTAAGCAATAGTTCATAAACTTTTGTCTTTTCTTGTCTGCCATTATGTCTTTTATGCTTTCATTTGTCAATTTTTTGTCCAGTATGTGTTCAATTTCAGATCGCTGACGTTCGAACTGTGGGCATTCCAAAATGACGTGGAGCACTGACTCTTTTGCCTCGGGGTCACAGATGCATGAAGGACTCTCCTTACATTTAAAGCGATGTAAATATTCAGAGAATCCTCCATGGCCGGTCATTAGTTGCGTGCTCAGACATGTCGGTTCGAACTTGCGTATTAATTTGTAGGCAGTACTTACTTCCGGAAAGAATACTTTTGTTGTTCCAGCGACTTCTCCGGATCTGTACCTCTCATCCCATTCGCGGATCGACTTCTGTCGTAGCAGTCGCTTCGCGAACGAGGTGGGAAACAAATCATAATCGGGCTTCCTCTTGCTTGACGCAGAAGCGGCTTCCTTGGCAAGTTGGTCTGCCCTCTCGTTTCCCTCCAATCCAGCGTGTGCTTTGATCCAGAACAGAGATACTACTTTGTTCTGTCGAGATAAATATATTATGTTCTCGCGAGTTTCAACAGCTAGTGGATGAAGGGAGCCGAGGTTAGTTACCGTTTGTAGTGCCGCCATTGAGTCGCTATACCAGGCCACTCAGAAAGTATTGCGATAAATAGTTTTTATATATGGCAGACTGGCCGGTTAGAATCTTTTTTGAAAATATGATTACTTGTAAGTAAAAATATGTGTGTTCCATTTTCAAAATTTCCCTCCACATTTTTTGCGAGCCAATTCAAAGTATCGTGTCTTACTGAAAAATGGATCTGCGCCGGGAACATTTTAGAGCTATGAATTTTTATGATTTCAAGTGTCGCCTGAAACCGGATGAATCGTGCGATAGACTTCAAATGGCATTTATGGATGAAAGCCCCTCCAAGGCAACCGTGTATCGTTGGTATAACGAATTTAGGCGCGGTCGACCAACCTTGGGGGATGAAGAAAGAAGCGGTCGCCCTTTGACGGCTATTACGGAAGAAAACGTGCTAGCAGTGAAAAATTTAATCCAAGATAATAGGCGAATTACATATCAGGAGATTCAGCACATATTAAAGATTGGATCGGGAAGCGTTCACGAGATTCTACAAGGGCATCTTCGCGTGAGGAGGATAGTATCGCGCTGGGTGCCGCACTACCTCACCGACGCTCAGAAGCAGGCCCGGGTGGAATGGTGCCGTGATATGCTGAACAAATTTGAAGCAGGCTCGTCTCGGCGTGTTTACGACATCGTAACAGGTGATGAGTCCTGGATTTATCAATACGATCCAGAAACCAAGCGCCAGTCGACAGTTTGGGTGTTTCAAAATGAACCAACGCCTACCAAAGTGAAGCGATCTCGAAGCGGGGGGAAGATTTTGATCGCCAGCTTTTTTAATTTGACTGGCCACTTGGCCTCAATTCCCTTACGAGATCAAAGAAGCATTAACGCCGAATGGTATACTACCAAATGTTTACCAGAAGTTTTTTCTGTTGTGAGCAACAAGCGACCAAACACAGGGCTCCGCGGACTACTGCTCCACCACGAAAATGCGCCTGCACACACCGCGCTCAAAACGAGGGACTTCCTGGACAGCACACCAGTCAAACTCCTGGGTCACCCTCCTTACAGCCCTGATCTAGCACCGTGTGACTTCTTTTTATTTCCAAAAATAAAAAATCAGCTCAAGGGGATACAATTTTCGTCGCCGGAAGATGCGCTGGCTGCGTTCGAGCAGGCTGTAAACGAGGTGTCTACGGCGGACTGGAAAAAGTGTTTTGAAAACTGGTTCAGACGCATGAATCTTTGTATAGAGGCTGGTGGAGAGTACTTTGAAAAGATTTAATAAAAATATATGTACCTGTAGAACAATTTTTTTTAGTGTCGCAAATCTTTCTGAGTGTCCCACGTATATCCCGAATGTGGTAGCGCTGTACTTTTTAATCCGTCTTGTGGCCACGCAGATGGCTAGTAACTCCGCCTGGTAAACTGTGCAGTATGACGGCAAGCAAAGTTTTGCAGTCTTGGTTTCCGTTTCGCCTTCCCACACGGAAAGCGCCGCGCCAACCCTTCCGCCAATCTTGCTGCCGTCTGTGAAGATTTTCACTGCACAGCTACTGTTAGCTTCCACGTCATCCCGGTCTCTAAGGCATGTAAGCTCAAGGTCTGTAAGTACTGCAGGGTGTGGCACTCCTGTTGCTGGCGTTTGTCGCTCGATCTCCCTGTCCCCCAGCTCGGGTATAGCCGCCCCCTTCTTGATCCTGTAAAGCGAGGCCGCCTCGCGTACTCTAAGATCAAGTGGCAGCACCCCCGCCAGAACTAGCGCTGAGTTCAGGGAGACCGTGCGATAGGCCTTGCACATTTTTTGTGCGAAACCTCTCTGAACAGTACCAAGTTGCCTTTGCACTTCTAATTTTTCGGCAGCCGGTGCCCAAACGCTCGCGGCATATAAGATGATGGGTTCGATGGTCGCCGTGTAAATCGTGCGGGTCATCTCTGGATAGAGGCCCCAGCTCACCTTTGCTGCTCTAGCGAGTTGCTTGGAAAGGGAACCCAGGTAGTGCCGGACTCTTACCGGCTAAAAACCCCGTTTGCCTATCCTCTTCCTAATCTAAACTGCCAGGGACACAAGTCTCTGTTCTTGTGTAGCTGTCGGGTTTAACAACTATCTTTAATATGGGACTTCAATTAAAATAAGATAATGTATACGAACTGATTATTGACCTCTTTTTTTTTTTTTTTTTTTTCTTATGTTGCATTTTCTTTTTTTTAATGTTGTGTATCTTTTGTTTTGTGTTTTAATTTTTCTTCTCTGTATCCTTTTTTGTGTTGTATTTATATTTTCTTTTTTTCCAGTTCACTCTGCTTTTTTTTTTTTTTTTTAATCTCTTATTGTATTTTATACTATTGCAATTTGATGCTAACATTACAATATACTATACCCTAATGTTATGACTATTTCTAAACGCTTATGAGTTAAGTGTGAATATCTTTACATACTCAGTATGTATAATATATTACGCTAACTTCATTTTTCTTAAACTACAACTTACAATTATTTGTTATCACTTACTATTTGTTTTTAAACTTTCGTACTTATCTATTTACTTTGTCTTATTTCTATTTATAACTACTTCTGTAATCTCAGTACAGAATTTTACAAATTTCTCTTGATACTGTTTATGTTTTAACAATTCATGTAAGGATTGTTTGGTTATACTTATACCTAGCATCATTTCCAAATCAAGACGCTTCCGTCCAAATTGTGGGCACTCTGTTAGAACATGGATAATCGATTCCGACACAGCTGGATCACATACACATGAAGGACTTCCTCGACATTTGAATCTATATAGATATGCCGCGAAACCTCCGTGCCCTGTCAGTACCTGGACGAGTCTAGGCGTCATTTTAATTTGTTTTGTCTTTTATGTGCTACTTCAACGTCTGGAAAGAAGAGTTTGGTTACTGCTGCAGATTCGTCAGTTGTATACCTTTTATTCCATTCATTTATTGTCTGGCGTCTCAAGTCCCGTTTAACATATGATAAAGGGCACGCGCTATAATGTGGTGCAGTTTTTAGCTTAAGGGCTGCTTCTTTAGCGAGTACGTCTGCCCTCTCATTACCTGGTGTTCCTGCATGAGCGCGTATCCAGAAGAGGTTACACTTTTTGCCTTGAGATTGAATAATAGCTAAGTTATTTTTAATTTCAAAGGCTATAGGGTGGAAAGTCTCTCTCTGCAAGAGCTCCAGAGCTGACCTGGAGTCACTGAATATGTTAAACTCCTCGTCTTTCATTTTGGTGGCTTGTAAAGTAGCCTCTTTTAGCGCCAACATTTCGGCCTGGAACACCGTGCAAAACGGCTCCAACTTCAGTTTTTTATCTATCACTCCACCACCTCCCCCCCAGCACGTGAACGCCGCACCAACCTTTCCTTCTATTTTGCTTCCGTCGGTATATATTTCAGTTCCTTTAATCCCCATTTCCGCTTTTGTTTCAGGAAGCATATCCTCAACGCAGCGAAATAGGTGCGTCGTGCCCTTTACCGGATGAGCGGCGGCCAGGTGGCAGACCCTACGTTCGAACGAGCGATCTCCAATCAGGTTTGGCAGTGGTTTCCCCCGCTTGGCTTCATAAAAGCTTTTGGCTTCTTGGACTCGCAGGTCTAAGGGAATAAGTGCTGTTAGGATAAGTGCTGCATTTGTGGACACGGTTCTATAGGCTTTTGCTATTTTCAGGGTGAAGCCCCTTTGGATTGCCAATAGTTTCTTCTGCACTGTTAGTTTGTTTGCAGCATTGGCCCATACACTTGAAGCATAAGGTTAGGTTAGGTTAGGTTAGGTTAGGTTTTTTTTTTTTTTTGTATGTCTTGCCAACTGTCCTCTGACATGGAGATCAGAGACTTTGTGTAGCGAAACACGGACTTCGACGGCCAGAATATATTTTTAAGTAGTCCATAATCAGTGTGTTTTAGGAGGAGGGCTCCGGATTTTCGTACGGGAGTCCTACGACCTTTAAATGCGTATTGTCAGGGATCACCTATGTTTAAGGTTACTTACATGGTTAAGACAATTTGTTATTGTTATTAAATGTTGTGCTGTTTATACCACATTACATTCAGCTTATGGTAACGTTAAGCCGAGACGTCTGATCAACCGGTAGGCAGTTACTACTTCAGGGAGGAAGATTTTTGTGATTCCAGCCGTCTCTCCCTGGACGTATCGATCATTCCACTTAGTTATCGAATGCTCTCTGATTCTCTTCTTCACGAATGAGACTGGGCATCGATCGTAGTGGGCTTTCGTTTTCAGTCGTAGTGCTGCCTCTTTCGCCAACTCGTCCGCTCTTTCATTTCCAGTCACTCCTACGTGAGCTCTAATCCAAAATAGATTTATCCATTTATTTTGGCTTCGCAATGTAGCAATGTCTTGCTTTATTTCGAATGCCAAAGGATGAAATACATTCCGGTTTTTTAGGAGCTCTAACGATGATCTGGAGTCGCTGAAAATGTTGGTAACCGGGTATTTTTTTGCTAGCTGGATGGCCTGGTGAAGTGCATAGAGCTCGGCTTGGAACACTGTACAATATGGTTCTAATTTGTACTTTTTACTTTCTGCCTCGACTCCGTCGACCCAAAGCGAGAGAGCTGCTCCTACTTTCCCCTCGATTTTGCTTCCATCCGTGAAAACCTGAGGACCCGTTACTTGGTGCTTTTCCATGGTTTCCGGAAAGATATCCTCTAGACATTTAAACTCAATCTCGACTTCGGTGACGGGATGTGGGGCTCTCAGAAAGCAGACTCTTTCTTCGATCCGCCTGTCTCCAATAATCTCTTCAATAGGCCTTCCACGTTTCGCTTCATACAACTGCGCATTTTCCTGTACCCGAATATCCAATGGTAGTAAGCCTGCTAATACAAGGGCGGCGTTCAAAGATACTGTGCGATACGCTTTACACACCTTTTGGGCAAAGCCTCTCTGTACGGTGTTCAGCTGGTTTTGCACCATGATTTTCTCAGCCGCCGCTGCCCATACGCTTGCCGCATACAGCACAATCGGCTCTATGACTGCCACGTTTTGGTCGTCTCCGAGTTAAGACCCCAGGAGATCCTTGCTGCTCGAGCCAACTGTTTGTAGATATTAACGGCCTTCTTACAAACATATGAAACGTGGCTGTTAAAAGTAAGCTTTTTATCTACAATCAAACCCAGGATCTTCATTTCATCCACAAGCTCAATAGGAGTCGGCCCCATGCGTATGTTTGGGGTGTCGAATTTTATTTTTCTGGTTACCACCATAGCATTGGTTTTATGAGGCGCAAACTTTAATTTATTTTCGACTCCCCACTCATACACACGGTCCAGAACAGCATTGGCTGTGTTTTCGATGTTCGAGACTTCATTTCCGGAGAAGACCAAAACCACATCGTCCGCAAAGGCCTGGCAATAAACATTCTTCTGTTCCAGTTCATCCAGGAGGGGATCCAACAGAAGATTCCAGAAGGTTGGTCCCCCTATCGACCCCTGGACACATCCCTGCGTTGTGTTTTCAAGGTGCTCGCGACCCATGTAGCGTACTTTCACGGATCTCTCTTCGAAATAACTACACACCAGTCTTCGCAAGTTCAACGGGCATCTCTTTTCTTGTAACCTGCACTGCACGGCGGGCCACCAAGCGCTATCGAAAGCCCCCTCTATGTCAAGGGATACCACTACGTTGATGAGTTTCCTTTTCAGGTTATGTTTTATGTGCTGTACCAGATCATAGAGGGAGTCTTCCGTGGAGCGCTGGGGCACGAATCCGTATTGACGTGGGTTGGTTTTTGGAAGAACGTGCCATTTTATCCGCCTTATCATTACTTTTTCCAATATTTTGCCCATTATAGACAGAAGCCCGATTGGTCGATACGATTTGGCCTGTGTATAATCTGTCTTCCCGGGCTTGCGAAGCACTATAACCGCCGCCTGTTTCCAAGGTTTCGGAAAATGGGACAGCTCAAGGCACTTATTAAGTATGGCCAGAAAGACTTCTTCATTAGCGCCTATTGCGGATTGGCATATATCAGCCGTGAAGCCATCTGGGCCGGGTGCATTTTTCGGATTAAAACTTCTGACCGCATTTTTGAGTTCAACCAATGTAAATGGAGGATCGTTTATGTCTTCTTGGCCTATGTTCTTGGTTGAATCCTTCGCTTTTTTCCTGATTCCTTGGTGATGTATTGAGTCTTCATCCTCTTTGTCTGCTGGAAAGAATTTGCTCGCTAAGAATGCTACAGATTCTTCCGGACTCATTACCTTACTTCCAACCATTAGTGGCATGTCTTCGTACCTTTTTGATGTTTGACCTATGACCCGGTATATTCCATCCAATAAACTTTCCCTATCTTGTTTTGTACAAAAATCCTTCCAGCTTGATACTTGTGCATCTAACGCTTTTTCTTCATATATGGTTTTTGCTTTCAGGTACTCATCTATGACGGCATCTTTTCGACAGGCAGCTGCGCATCGGATTCGGCGTTTCTTCGTGGCTACTTCTTTCTTCAGGTGGTGCAGTTCTTCGGTGAACCAAGGTAGGTTAATTTTTTCCTTGCTTTTTACCTTAGGTATGTTCTCTTCACTGGCATCCTCTGTGCATTGAATGTACTCATGAACTACCTTCTCGAGCTCCTCTTTTGATGATATTCTTTCTATATTTTTTTTGTCAATGTTCTTTTTCTTCAAATTCTCTTTTAGGTCTTCTACGAACTTGGTCCACTTTGCCTTCCGCGTATTATACTTTCTGGTGGATTTGCTCGGTCTTCCAGTCTTCGGCGCACCCAGTGATATGCTAAAGGTGATCGCGTTGTGATCAGAGCTGGTGACTCCTTCTTCTACCTTCCAGTCTTCAAGTGTATGTAGAAGATCATGAGAACAACTCGTGACATCCACATGGCTTCTAAACTGTTTGCCGCCTCTGATCGTATCGAAGGTAGGGATATTCCCTTCGTTCAAAATGTGCATATCAAGTTCGTTCAGGGTGCCTGTCAGGATCTCTCCTCTATGATCTTCCTTTGCGCTTCCCCACCAGGGACTCCAAGCGTTCACATCCCCTCCCATCAAGAACATTGAAACTCCTATTTTTTCTTTAAGATCCTTTACTTATTCGATGTAAGGTTCTATAGGAAGTTGGTCTTCAAAATATACGGATACTACTGCCAGCGTCCAAGAGTCCGTTTTTAAGACGGCCAGCGCTATATTTTCCGTTATGAGAGTTGGGAACTCCAGGATCTCCAGGGAATCGTCGAACACTACTATGGCTGCTTTTATTGGTTTGGTCCTATTGTATGTTCTTTGAACTATGCGGGTGCCGGTATATCGTTTCATTTCCTCTTGTGAGCCAATGTATGGTTCTTGTACCGCTTTCCGTGTTTGTGCTTCGATTAAGAGCTCTTGGGTGGCCAATTTCTTCTTTTTCAGATTAGCCTGTATAACCTTATAGGTTCGTGGGTTCGGAGCAACATGAGTAGTAACTTGTGTCGCTGGGGTGCCCTTAACAATACGCCACACTGTATCTGGCTAGTCTATCCCACTTCTTGCGGATAGGGCATTCGTTATCCAGACCGTTGTGGTTCACCTTATCCAACTTCGCATGAATGCAATTGCAACACGATGGGGAGACGTTTGCCAACCAGTCCGGGCACTGAGCTTTAAAATGCGTTCCACCACAGTGGCTACAGATGTCGACTGTCTCAGTGCAGTATTTTCGGCCGTGTCCGTAACCTAGGCACCGCGTACACTGCACTAATGGAGACTGGTCTTCCACCCATATCCTCTCTAAGTCAATGTGTACTTTTCTTGCACTTACGAGCACTGACCATACCCGGGTAGACACCTGCATAACGACATGGTTGGTATGCTCGTTCCTGGTTTTGCGTCTGTACTTGACTACTAGGCGCTGCTCTTCTGACGAGATGTCTCCCAACAGATGTTGGTTCTGCTTTTCCAACGCCGTAATTATATCGTTGTCAGTATTGTAGGCTAAAACGTCCTTCAGTATCACCAAAGGGTCTTTATTTTTGACCTCCTCTACGCTGAGTTGCTGATCCGATTCTCTAATGCGGCTCGTGATTTTGTCCAGCTCTTCTTTGGTGTTGCACCCCAGGACTACTTTCTGGTCTCTAGCCTTACGCAAACGTTCAACTCTGAGTCCACTCGTTTTGGCATCAATTGCATTCCGCAGTCTGTCAATAACCCCCGCGCTAGTGACGTTATCTTCACTTGTGGAAGTGATTATGACCGAGTGCAGGGGCTGCCTAACGTATTCCTTTTGTTTAGGCATGGGGCTTTCTTCCTTTTGCAAACGAGGTATTGCTGCCATTTCTGCATACGACGGCGTCTTTTTGATTTCTTCGCCCATTGTCGTCACGCTAGTTTCGATGTCCCTAAGTTGGCCCTTTGCTTCCACAATAAGTTTTTGGTTGTCGATGACATTACGTTTTATGTCCTTTAATTTAATATTAAGGGCCGCCTGGGGAGTACGGTTCAAGTTCTCCACAACGTCCTGAACAATCAGCTTCCGCAGTGCACCGAGTTCCTGCATGACTTCTTTATTATCGTTTGTCTTGAGATTACGAGAAACCGGTGAAGCTCGTTTCGGTGTTAGAGCCTGGAGTTTGGTCTCGTATTCTCTTTTCAACTTCTCTTGGTTTTCCCTAGCCTCCGCTACATTGCTCTTGCTCTGTTCTTCTAGCAAGTTAATCTTCTCTGTCATTGACAGTACGATATCATACAAGCCGGAGAGACTAAGGGCAACGTTCTCCCTGATTGTATTTTTTATATTGCCCGATAATTCAAGTTGAGATTTACCCAACTCGTAGAGTCGGTGAGCCTCAACTCTCTGAGAAACTTTTCCTACAACTTCTCCACCTTTTTGGGTGCTTCGACCTTTGTCTGCGAAGTTGAGAGTTAGTTTCTTAGCTTTTGCAGGATCTTCGCGCGTCACTTGCGATGTATGAGCCGCGGTCAACGTGTTTACCGAACCAGTCGGCTTCGTCATTGGTTTACGGTCACTCATTTTGGGTGGTGTAAAGGGCCACACAGTCTATAAAAGTAAAGTAAAGTAGCCTATAAGCTGTCAATGTCCAACTTAAATAAATTTATTACTAACAGGTAAATTTAACTAGGTCGCAAGAAAACCAAGGTGTCCAATCAAATGAAGTACATAAAGAAGTAATATGGTTTATCTGAAATCACCTAGGCCACAGTTACAGTACAATAAATTTACTCTATGTAGAGCAAGTTAATACAATTGTCTTAAATTAAGTCCTGTCAGTATATTATTACTGGTCTACTTGCAACAATATATTTCCGAAATCGAAAATAAAATAAAAAATAAAATAAAAATAAGATAAAAATAAAATAAGACTCTATGTAGTCAAAATACAAGCATTCGACAGAGCTCTCTAAGCCCTTTCCAATGACACCAAGATCGGCTTTCTAGCTTGAGGGGTTCCGGAGTTATAAAGGTTTGAAAATTTAGGGTTCAAAAATAACCCTAGAACCCTAACGGGGCCTTGTGTTTATCTCCGGAACTACTCGTCCGATCTGGTCCGGATTTGGACTACAGTCTACCTATGGGAGAGGTCCGTCGTGTGCAACAGATTTCAGGCCTGAAAAATTCAGGTTCTGAAAGAGTCCTAACTCAATACAATTAGATAGAAAAGGTCAAGCCAGAGTCAATGGTTGAAACCGCGATCCTCTACGACGTCGGGGTCTGATGTTATGGAAGATTGAAACTGGTCTTTGACAGCTGTCAGAGACAATGCAACTGTCAAACGCTCTGTTTGACAGCCTTTTTCTCCGGTTCCTGTCATCGTAGAAGACTGGGGTTTCCTTCTATCAGATGAGCTTTTTCAGGGCTTGCGAATTTGCCACCTTTCAGGCGCCTTAAATTCCTCGGCTCCGATCCTGCTGAAAGTAAGTAGGCTAAAAGATGTTGACGCCTGGATGCCAAAACCGAAAATCCCACGTTCCTACGCCACCCGGTTCCCGCGCCACAGGGTATCAAAGAGTCGTCTTGACGTTTCGCAACTGTCAAACCGAAGCTTCAAGAGCCCGTACCTCGGGAAGGGGAGGTCGTACCAGGACCGGATTTTCACTGGGGACCTGGGCTTTATAAGGGCTGTAATGCTAAGTCAGTTTCAGGCGCGAAAAATTTCAGGTCCTGAAAAACACTGAAAAGCGGCTTAACCGTCACCTTGTTGTCTGCCAATTAATAAACTGAAAACCGCAACTCTCTAAACCAAACAGTTTATGAGAAATCCAAGTTTTAAATCCGGGACGAAAAAAACCCTTTAGGGTTCCAGGCCCAAAATCTTTGATTTTGAGGTTAGAGGGCCCAACCTTGGGCTTAACCTATACCGAATGGTCCCAAAAAACAATATCTGGCGTCAAAATAATTTGTTATTAGTGATTTTTTGATAAATCGAGGTAAAACATGAAAAAATCTATAACTATGTAATGAATCTCTGAAAAATTTTGAAAAAATATGTTTATGTCAGATAAGATAAGGATCTAAAAGGCTTGACAGAAAATTTTGGAAAAAAACAATTTTTATTAGGTTTTCAGGGCCAAATATTGAATTTCCAGTATTTACGTCGTAAAACTGCGGTTTTCGGGCAGAAAAATCAATTTTTTTGTATACACAATATTTAAGTTAGCGCGCAACCAATTTACCAATAAAAAGGGAGGTCATCGATCGCTTTTAAAAGATATAAAAACTTAAACTTAAGATATATAAATAATTATAACTGAAGAAGTACAAGTCATAAAAATATGCACTAAGTACTTAATGTCAAATAAAAGCAGGGACTCCAAACTGGCAATTTTTCAGCCCCCGGCGCCCTCCCTTTCAGGAACCACGTGCCACGTGGTTTTTGTTTTTCTTTACTTTTGAAGGTGAAGGAGTTTCAGGAAAATTCCCAAAAAAATATGGAAGGTAGAACTTCTTTGTCCCAATCAGGATGCATAAGGATGAAAAAACAGTACCTTTGTAAAGTAACCTAAAATTAGGTTATCCGGTTTTATTTTGGCAGGCGGTGATCTCGCCTTCAAACACACACTTTCACTTTGTGGGGGACTCAATTCCGCACACACAGACAATTGCACTAAAATCGGAGCACTTTTGCCTATTTTTCTATTTTTTTTACTTGGAGCTCTTAGGATTTTGATGATAGGTTAGGTTAGCTTAGGTTAGGTCAGGTCAGGTCAGGTCAGGTCAGGTCAGGTCAGGTCAGGTCAGGTCAGGTCAGGTCAGGTCAGGTCAGGTCAGGTCAGGTCAGGTCAGGTCAGGTCAGGTCAGGTCAGGTCAGGTCAGGTCAGGTCAGGTCAGGTCAGGTCAGGTCAGGTCAGGTCAGGTCAGGTCAGGTCAGGTCAGGTCAGGTCAGGTCAGGTCAGGTCAGGTCAGGTCAGGTCAGGTCAGGTCAGGTCAGGTCAGGTCAGGTCAGGTCAGGTCAGGTCAGGTCAGGTCAGGTCAGGTCAGGTCAGGTCAGGTCAGGTCAGGTCAGGTCAGGTCAGGTCAGGTCAGGTCAGGTCAGGTCAGGTCAGGTCAGGTCAGGTCAGGTCAGGTCAGGTCAGGTCAGGTCAGGTTAGGTTAGGTTAGTTTTTTTTTTTTTTTTTTTTTTTTTTTTTTTATTCTTACACCTCTAACATAGTCAGAGTCATTGTTTTTCAAATATTTAATTTAAGTTGTCAGGGAAATCCTCATAGGACGCCTGGGAAGGGAGGGCCCAGGCAGTGCCGGACTCGTACCGGCTAAAACCCTGGCAACTACAATTTTACAAATTTTCTTATTCTAAATTTAAGCTACGTGATAATTTTTATTCTTAATATATAGGCCTCAGATTTTTTCAAGGCATCACACATAAATTACTTACTTAACATATTAATTTAATCTACTGCTTAGTTATCTAATTGTTTCATTTCTTTATAATTTTCTTAGTTTATGCTTAACTCTAATATTGAACATAATACTATGCAAGCATATTTTCTTAAGCGGTTTTGTTTCTTTTTACAACCTTTTCAGCTAATTTTACGCAGTACTTCAAAAATTTTTCTCTATTTTTACCTAACATAAACTCTCTTATATTTTCAGGTACCAACTTCATATCTACTTCCTGTTCAAAACTATATCTCTCAGCAGCAGTTATGGGGCAGTCCAGCAGTATGTGAGGTACTGATTCGGCAGCTGCAGGGTCGCAGATGCACGATGGGTTCTCTTTACACTTGAACCGGTGCAGGTATTCCGAGAACCCACCGTGCCCCGTCATGATCTGTGTTTTCGTGCTGGTTGCTTCAAACTTTCTTACTATCCTGAAAGCCGTGGTCGCGCTAGGGAAGAATAGTTTAGTCACAGATGCTGTTTCACCCCGATTATACCTTTCATCCCATTCGTGTACTGTTGCCATGCGAATATTTCGCTTAACGTAGGAGATTGGGCATCGATCATAGTCAGGTTTTCTCTTGGAATTTGTGGCAGCTTCCTTTGCCAACTCATCGGCTCTCTCATTGCCCTCCAACCCTGCGTGTGCCTTTATCCAAAACAAGGTAGTTTGTTTGTTCTGTTGAGATATATTCTTCAGATTATCTCTTGTTTCCACGGCTAGGGGGTGGAGGCAACTTGAGTTTGCGATGGTTTGGAGAGCCGCCATGGAGTCACTGTATATCCCAAACGTCGCTGCTCTGTGTTTGAGGATCTCCCTAGTTGCTCTACAAATAGCCAAGAGTTCTGCCTGATAGACAGTGGCATATTTTGGCAGAACAAGTTTGAGGGCTTTGGTTTCTGTGTCACCATTCCACACGGATAGTGCAGCCCCAACCTTACCCTCAATCTTGCTGCCATCGGTGAAAATTCTGACATCAAAGTCACTATGCGTATTCACCATCTCCTCGTTTGCCAGACTTACTATGGCTATTTCCATTTGCTCTGCTGGGTGTGGAATTTGCATTGCTGACACCATTTGTTCGACCTCCCTATCCCCTAGCATTGGCTGAGGTACCCCCCTTTTGGCTTCATATAGTGAAGCTGCCTCGCGCACTCGGAGGTCAAGAGGGAGTATTCCAGCCAATACCAGCGCTGAGTTAAGGGAGACCGTTCGAAAGGCTCGACATAGTTTCTGTGCTATTCCGCGCTGGACCGTCGCCAGCTGCTTCATAAAACCCAGTTTTGTAACAGCAGGAGCCCAAACGCTGGCAGCGTACACGATAATAGGTTCCACTGTCGCAAGATAAATAGTCCGAACCACTTCGGGGTGCAGGCCCCAATTGACTTTGGCTGCCCTGGTGAGCTGCTTGTGGACGCCTATAGCTTTCTTGCATACGTTTGTGACATGGGTATTGAAGGTAAGCTTTTCGTCTATAATGACACCCAAAAGTTTAATCTCATTGGTCATGGCAATGTTGATCCCTCCCATGCTAAGGCGTGGAGCATCGTATTTTAATTTTCTTGTGATTATCATCGCATTCGTCTTATGCGCAGCAAATTTAAGTTTGTTATTGACGCCCCACGCCCTAACACATTCGAGAGCAGCGTTTGCACGCCTCTGAACTTCCTGTCCTGTAGTGCCATCAAAGACTAACACGACATCATCCGCGAAAGCTTGGCAGTACTCCCCCATTGCTTCCAGGCTTTTAAGGAGTGGATCCAGCAGGAGATTCCATAGTATTGGACCCCCAATTGAACCTTGAACGCAGCCTTTATTCGTGCCCTTAATGTGCTCCTCCCTGCCATATCTGACTATTACCTTCCGATCCTTGAGGTAGCTGTCTATAAGCCGCCTCAGGTTGACCGGACATTTTTCCTCAGCCAGACGGACCCTTATAGCTGGCCACCATGCACTATCGAAGGCTCCCTCTATGTCCAATGATACTAAAGTAATTATTTTCTTTTCGTTTAGCTTGCTGTGTATATGTTGCATTAGGGTATAGAGGGAGTCTTCGGTGCTTCTCTGGGGCATGAATCCGTACTGGCGAGTACTCATCCGTGGTAACAAGTGGAACTTAAGTCGACCTATCAGCATTTTCTCAAATATTTTACCTAGTATCGGTAATAGTCCAATCGGCCTGTATGATTTTGGAACTGTGTAGTTATCTTTTCCAGGTTTCCTCAAGATAACCACAGTCGCTTCTTTCCAGGCCATTGGAAAGTGGCAAAGAGTCAGACATTTATTCAAGAGTTCCAGAAACAACTCAGGATCGTTGAAAATAGCATGGGAGCATATATCTGCGGTAAAACCATCCGCACCTGGTGCCTTTTTTGGGTTAAAGGATGATGTTGCCTTTTTCAGTTCAACCATGGTAAACAGTGGGTCGTAAAAAACATTTTGTTCGCCACTGTTCACATTTTCGGCCATCTCTCTGATTTGGCGGTGGTAAGAGTTGTCGCTGTCTTCAAGGTCCTCTGGATAAAATGTGTCTGCAAGCAGTCCTACGGAGCCTTTCGCGTCTAACACTTTTCCATCCTTCACCAGGGGCAAATCTTCCTCTCTTCGCATGGTTCTGCCGATAACCCTGTAGATTCCCTCCCAGACGCCTTCCTTGTCTTGTTTGCCACAGAACTCTTTCCAGCTGTCAATCTGGGCTTTGGCAGCTTCAGATTCGTAGATTTCCTTATGACGAAGGTAATCCTCTACGACCTTTGCTCGTCGGACTGGTGCCGCACACCTTATTCTACGCTTTTTAGTGGCGACTTCTTTTTTGAGCTCAGAGAGCTTTTTGGACCACCATGGCAACTTCAGTTCTTCATTCGCTTTCTTTTTGGGTATAGTTTGTCTACATGTGTCTGATATGGAATTAG